>JARHVA010001253.1:707500-887500 GCA_037957365.1 Torreya grandis | reverse complement strand
ACTTTTTCACACCAACCATAGACCATCGATCTCCCACACAATCTCCCAACTAGGGAATGGCCCTCCATTCATAGATGATAGTGATGGTGTGGGAATTTAGAGAGACAAGATAATACCCATGTGCTATAATATAAATAATACAAGATTTGTAACATAAATAAAGTCCATTTTAACATGATATCACACAAACATGTAAACTATATCAAACACATGAAATGATAATGTTTAAATAAAACATTATTTTGGCAAACGTTTTAAAATAGTTATTGATCTCTAGGATCAGTTGATCATATTACCCTCATATTACAAAGATGACATTAACTAAGCTATTGAATTATGTCTCACTACTTATTTAGTTCCATCAATATGAGATTTGGTTAAGTAAAACATAAAAAATATATTTAATTAGATTATTTTCTATCAGTAGTCATAAAACATGTTAAGTATAGAAATAATTGAAATACATACATTTAGTCTATCAAATGCTATTAAATGAATCTCAAATATTATTATTTGTTACATAAATAAAAATAAACAATAAAAAGTACAATCTTCAATTAAACATACCATCTAGGTGTATTTTATACTTAGTATACAAATTACTATATCTCAGAAGTAAATCAATGTAGTATTATTTATGATAAATAACATTTATCAAACATTATTTCCTTATACATATTTATAAAATAAAAAAAGTCAATTCTAAATAATTTCAAGGATCAAATACCTTATACTTAATGTCTTAACTCATATTAAATAATAACCTAACTTTTATATTAATTTGTTGTACATTGAATGAGTTGTATGCATATATTTATGGTATACTACATCATAGATTTATAAGTCAATCAATAGTAAAAATATATATACCATATTTATAAGCACACATCTCATTGATAAAAATATATAATGTATGTGTGTATATGTATGTTGATGCCTAAATGTGTACCATAGGTACCTAGAGTGTTTAATGAACACTTATCATTTTAGAGTTCCTAAGAACTCAATGCATAATTTTTTAGTTATGATAATCATGTTATCTATTGGTGGAATAGAGGCAAAACAAGTGGACTATTTCATAATATTTATAAAGTTTGGCGGTTGGGAGCCACCTTGGCCAACTAACTATATTTGCAAAGAATGAAGTAATCTATGATTATTTTAGTGAATAATGACCAAAGCTAGTATAAAGACTAATCTAAGATGAATATTTACAATGGTAATTAAGCTAGAGTGATCTAGTTAAAAAAAAAGTAAAATGGCATGGTAAGGTAGAGAAGAAAGATGTTGATATTTATCTTAGACATCATGACAAAGCTTGAATATCCTTAAAGCATACACTTAAAACTAATATATGATAATAAATATCTTAATCTCAAATCTTACCAAACATCAAGAAAGCATCTAAGGAATGTGATAAATTATGCAAATAAGAACTAATATTAATTTAAATATTTACTCTTATAAGCAAATAGGTAATGTAGAGAAAATAAAATGAAGTAAACTAAGGAACCATCAATTAACCTAGTATTGGCACATGTTAACAATTCTACATTCCAAGGTACACACTAGGAATTCACAAGAACTATTCAAATATGAAATTTAGAATAGACAATCATATAGAAAACAACACAAATAAAATGAGACAATATTTTAATAATCCTTACTTAAATTATTTGTATAAAATATTACACAAGTTTTGGCTCAAAAACTCCCTCCTCTTTACAAATATAATAATCCCTTTATAGAATACAAAGAAGAATGTCAGTCAGTCATATCTATTTACAAGTGTACAAGTGTAAGGATAGTTGTCCTTTTTTAAAAATTTCTAGAATACACAAGACTTTTCCAAATGAACTGACCTATAAGCATTATGGTCATAAGTTGCAAATGCTTTTATAGAAGAATATTCTTATTTTTAAAATTTTACAAAGTTTCTACCAAATAGAATATTCTTAACTTTGAGGACCATGTGTTGATGTAGTCCCTTGTATATCCTATAAGATATTTAATCTATAATGTTATTTATTGATGAGTTGTAGGTCCACAACTAACCTCATGAAGAGCTCCTTCTCTTGGATCTCTAGGTCCTTGAGGTCTTTCTCAGCCTTCTCCATAGATTTTTTTATTCCCTTTGCATCTCCCATATTTTATTTTAATGACAAGAGTAGGCCCATGATTCTCTTATTATCATCCCCTATTTTTCCTTGCCCTTAGCTTCTCACTTCTTCTATAAATTGAGTAGTTCTGAGCTTGAACTCCTCATCTAATATAAGTCCCAAATAACTAAGTGTGGTGAGATATTTGATCAAACTATTCAATTTATACACCATCTTATCTTATTGTTGTTTTAAGTCCCCATCAATGTCTTTCATTTTCTTGGACCAATTGCTTAAGCCACTGATCTTGTCCACTAATATGGTCATAGCCATGTTTATGTGTGTTAGGCTAATTATCATGAATTTTGGGACTTGATTTTTTGTCAAGACTTTAATCAAGTATTTCACCTAATAACTTATAGCCTGTCATTGACCAACTTGGCTTATATCCCTATTGCTTTGTCTACTCATAGTATTTGATTTGGCTCTAGCTGATTTCAAGGAATTGAATAAGTCAACCATGGTGTCTTCAAACTTATAGAATTGGTCCTCATAGATTGACAAGATGAATTGTTCCTTCAATTTTTTATTCTACTATATGATACCTTTGATGACATCATGTAACTAAGATTATTGTGTTTGATCCAATTCAATCACAGTTTACTAAAAAATTTGGTTTTCACCCAGTCTCTACCCTTCAACAAGAGTCAATCCAACAAATGGTTCCACTTTTTGAAAAGTGAATTCTCCTCCTCCAACCAAGGCTTTATTTTTAGTGAATCTTTTTAGATTGGTAGTCTCTATACTAAACTAAAACCCACTAATGATTGAGTTACTTTTGGAGGCTCTTAGGTTTCTAATTATGTGCCTAAAGTTCTAGGAGTAGCCATCTATCTTTTCTTTTCTTGTTATAATGCCACAATTTAGGGCCTAAATTAATAATGGATAGTGATTTTGATTTATTTAGTGATGGCCCATGAATGGTATAGAGTAGGAACTTTATTCAACTTGACATATATGAAATACTCTGGAATGAAAGGGACATAAATTGGGTTATCTTCACTGAAAAGATTGACATCACTTACGGGATGGGTGAAGGTTACCTTGGGTATCTTGATCTTCATTGAAACTAAATTTAGTTCAGCCTTTCCCTTTAGAGTACTAATTGGGACTAAACTCAAATCCAATTCCTTCCATTTCTCTTTCTCCTTGACTTGGGGTTGAGGTTCTTCCATATGTGCTTCCTCAGCTTGAACTTCTTATTCCTCTAATTGATAGGCTTTGTATAACATTTTTAGAGTATCTTCCTTTGTTTCCTCAAGATCTAGTGCTATTATATCAATATCCTCAATTGAGGGTCTTGGTTCCTCAAGTTGTGCTGAAGATGATGCCACCTCATATGTCCTTCTTTCTTTAGGCCTATATTCAACTTTTGTTCCAGGATCTTGTGTTTTTAGATGTGTTTATGCTAAAGGCCTATAATATGGACCTAGAAATAGATGGATTGCCTAGGTCCCATCTTCCATATGTCATCACTTGGTTTCTATTCTCTTAACAATCTAGTCACTTGTTTAATGTTATGTTTCTTCAATCTTGTCAATACTTTAGTGAATGAATAAGCTCTAGTGTACATGAAATCATAAGGACTAGGCTGGTGTTCATAGGTCATACTAATTCCTTTTGACTTTAAATGTTTCTCAACTTTTTTGATGCCTCTAAGTGTATCACAAGGGGTTCTTAGTGTTCAAATAACACTTCTCATTTTAGAATTCTAGGAATTCATAGCATGATTATCAAGTTATGGCAACTTAATGTTACTCGTGTTCAAATTGTGGTAAAGTAGTGTATGAATATTCTACAAAATTTATAATTATTGATGGTTGGGAGCCATCATGGTCTAATTATTTTTAAATTATAAGTATCTTTGCTACTGCTACGGAATTATGATAAAATTTAAACTACATGTTAATCTAAATGGATATTTATGATGAAATATAAGTTATAGTGATTTGGTTAAAAAAAGTAAAAGGGCAGGGTAAGGCAAAAAGAAACAAGTGATTATTGATCCTTGACTCAAATATCATGACAAAGTTTCAATTAAAATTGAAAATGCATTTACTAATATATGATGCTAAATAGCAAAAACTCAAATCTCATCACGTACCAGGTAAATTTCTAAGGATAATACGGAATTATACAAGTAAGAACTAGATTTAACTTCAAAGAAATGTTACTAAACCAAAATATCATAAGCACATCTAGATATAGAACAAATGAAATGAAACAAAATCAATATCCTTCAACTAATCTAACATAAGGACAAATTAACAACCCTATATCACAAATGAAAAATTCAAAATTCAAAAAAACTATTCAAATTAAAGCTTAGAACCAAAAATTGATAGAAAGCTTTATTAATAATTTACACATCAAATTTGGACAATCTTTGTAGAGTTCCTTGACTATATTAATTGCTTCAAGTATACAAAAATTATGATAAAAAATCTCCCCCTTTACAAGATGATAATACTACCTTTTATACGAAGAAAAATTAGTATACTAATCAATTACAAGATACAAAATGTACAAAGGATAAGGACATTTATCCTTCTTTAGAAAATTCTAGAATACATTTGGCTTTCTACGTTAGACTGACCTAGAGGCAAATATGCTAACAAACTAGCATATGCCTTTACAAAAGAATAGTCCTATTTCAAATATTATGATTTTTTTATAAAAAAGGAATGTTAATTAGGTGGGCCCAAGCTGACGGGTCCCCTTGTTGCTCCTATAGAAGCTCTATATCCTTTTGATGTTGTTCTTTGATAATCTCCAAGTCCATAGCTAGCTTTAGGAAGGGGACATTTTCTTGGTTTTCTAGGTCCTCAAAGTCTCTACCATCCCTCACCATTGCTTCTTTGATGCTTCTAGCTTCTATAATATTTCCTTCAGTAGTAAAGATCATGCCCAAAATTCTACTATTATGACTCCCTGATTACCTTATCTTTTACTCTTTACTTCATCAGTAAAGTGACTCTATTTTTATACTATGAATCATTAGTAGTCCTTAGGCACATAGTCTTGGTAGAATTTTCCAATATGGTGATAATAAGCTTCTTAATTATATAAATTAGCTCTTCATCATCTTTTATCAACCTATCTAAAATTTCTAAACAAGTACTTAAGCTTTTGATCATATCTACCATGATCCCTAATATTGTATTTAGGTGTGTTAGGCTTATTGTTTTAAACTTAGGAATCTTATTCCTAATCAATATGATGATAAGATACCTTATTTTGGCCTTTACATCATACCACTCTATACCAAGTCCCTTAACCACCTCATTTTATTAGATTAATGCATCTTGCCTTAGATTTATTGATTTTAAATAATAAAATATATCAAAAAGGATGTTTTAAACATGTTTGTTAATGCCTCAGGAAATAATAAAATGGATTAGGTCTCTAAGCTCTCCTTTTCTTTCTCTAAATTGTGAATTACCTATTTCATTCCTCTTATTCTTTCTCTGACTTAGGCTAAATGAGCCTCTGTTAGGCTCTTAATGTCTTCCTCATGGATGGGTTGTTCACCAAGATTCTACCCTCCAATTGGAGTTAAGACTATGAAAGGTTCAACCTTTTTTAATGTGAACTCTTTAGTCACCACCATAGATTTTCTTATGGTCACCCTCTATAATCTAGTTGTCTCTAGATTGAATTGCATGGTGGTAGATGACTCTATGAAATTTGGAGCTTCTGGGACCTCCACCCTTGTGCTGCTTGATCTCTTGAAGCATACATCTATTTTATTTGTGGCCCTATGATGGTCAAAATTCTTCTTTCCTCTTTTTCTTTCATTAAATCCCTTATCTATAGCTTTATTTCTTTATGCACATCAACATTGATGGATTGGGTCAGAACCAATGAATGGGAAAATGAAGGGAACTTCTACAACTTCCCATAGACAAACCAATTAGGGATGATTGGTCCATGAATGGGGAAATCCTCATTGAACAAATTGATCTCACTTGTGGGATGAATGAGGTCCAATTTTGGCCTTTTTGTCTAATAGGGATAATTCCCATTTCTACTTTTCTCTTATTTGGCTAGGCCATTGGGACTAAGTTTTTCCTAAGGTGGCCTAGAAGGTCCAAGTAGCAAATAGTACTAAAGAAGATGAATATTCCATATGTCCTTTATCTTCTCATCACTAGTTAATCTATGCATAAGCTTGAGGTTGGTTTTCTTAAATCTAGTTAGCACTTCTTCAAAATTGTTGGCCTTTATGTATAGGGTGTCATGTGGGTCTAGATGGTGCTCATAGATAGGCTTGGGTAACAACTTAATCTTTAAATGATTATCTACCAAATTATTTGGGTTCCACTACCTGAGATCATTTAATTGAGTCATTATGCCTGGACATTGTGTTTGCCTACTTATAATCATGTAGAACTATTTCTCCAATTATCAAAGGAAAGGAAAGGGATGGAGGAGGCCCTTAATTTTCTCTTTATAGACCCCATCAACACCATGAAGGAGTTAAGATTCAATTTATTATTTTACCAGCTTGGGAGGAAGATAGATAGGTAACTTGTATGTCTAGATCAAAATTTATTCAATTATGATAGCAGTGCAATTTAGGTGAAACTCGATGTTTGCCTTTAGCTCCACATACTTCTTGATCAAAGGGGGAATCCTAGGCATGGATTCCTTGTGATGGATTCTACCAAAGAAGGATAGACATAGTCACATATGAATTACATGTGGTGTCTATACTTTAATATATACAATTTTTAGTAGTGGTGGGAAATTGTGGTTTTACCCTCAAGAGAACAATTTTTAATGTTGGGGACCTTAGTGGAAGCTAGCAGAGTATCTAGCAGATAAGACATCATGAAGAATTGTTTGTTTGTCTTCCTCTTAATGGAAATAAATTGTTTCCTTAGGAAGACACTAATTATATCCCCTATTAGAGAAAAAATATATTTTTATACCATAAAGTAGACATAAGATACCCATCTCTTATTGACCTATGTAGTTATTAGGGCTTCATATATTATGTTTAATAAGGTCATGATTACCCTAATTCCCTCCCTAATTTGGATAATTGGGATTCTTCCCTCGAAGTCATGAAACACATTGTTCCCTTAGATAAACCATGGCCTAAAGATGGTGTTTAGGTCATTCTCACTATTCCATATTTTGATTGTGGCTAGGTCCACATGCTATTTTGGTAATTTATAATATCTCTCAATGGCTAGTCAAGCAATGTAAGCAACTTTCCTAGAGCTTGCCTCATGGATAATTTAATAATTATCATTTGTATAATCAATAAAACTTGGAACAAGGATGTCAATGTTATGAAGTACCTCTAGTTTTGTAGCAGCATGGTGGAGGCTGACCATTTGAATTGTGACTAGGTCATAGTATCTACTATTAATTATGGAAATCCTTTATTATTCTTTGGTGGTGAGTTTCATCTCCTCTATGGTCAAGAAGAACTCTAACCAATTATTATCTCCATTGTTCAAGGCTACAAAATTCAACTTATTATCTTTGAAAACCCTTACTTCATTGTTTGTAGATAGGTATAACTATGTCTCATCTCTCAATTGATGCCTTTAAGCTACCATGGCTTATGCACTTTCAAATTGTTCACAACTATATTGTAAATGGTTTTTGTGCTAACTCTTTTGTGTTCAAAACATAATTAATCTTCTCTTAGATTTAATAAAATAAATTATGTTCATTTAGGTTCACTTTTATGCAAGGTTTAGGGATTTAAAACATAAATGGTTGTAGTTTTTTGGATTTTGGCTCATATGTGCTTCAAATTTGATTTGTACATTTGAATTTATACATTTGTGATCTTAGGCACGCAAGATATTTCCTTTTGTCATTTTTTACTTGTTTGGTGCTTATGCGGTATCAATCTAGAACCTTTCACAACATTTTTTATAATTTTTTTTTGAAGTACTAGCCATTGGCATTTAAAAATGCCCTTTTGGTCCACACCATTGGATCAAGATCATGGATTAGCATGAGTTATCAATTGTGATCCATGCTATTGATTATTATTTTTTCCCTTTGTAATAACTTTCAAGATTTTGCCACTTACCACCTCCACGAGCCTTCTAAGCTCTAGCATCTTATTATTATATCTTCAAATGGACATTTTCCATGCATCAAGCTTGTGTGCTCTCAGAGTTCCATTGAAAATTCATCACCATCCTTGCACCATTGGATCATCATCCCTTGAAAAAGCATGAAACATAGGATATAAAAAGGTGCATGAGCTTTAATTCAATGCTTAAACATAAAAATAACTTAGGCTAAAATTATTTTACCTAAATCTATTTCATATTAATGAACACAAAAAGACTTAGGTTAAAACATTTTGTGCTAAGTTTTAAATCAAAGGAATTAGGTGGGGGCTTAGCATGAAATGATCTTTAGGCTAAAGTATTTAAATCTAAGTTTTCTAGATTTATACAAAGGGGGGCCATGGCTAAATATTTTAAGCCAAAGTCTACATTGTGTTTAGTAAACACAATGCATACTTTGGGCTAAAATATTTATGTCAAGCTTCTTATAAAATGTCTAAAGGGTTAAAAATGACATAAGGATAAAATGTTAAATTTTGACATAGAGATTTATTGTCTTAATAAACATAATAAAAACCTTCAATTAAAATAATTTGTGCCAAGTTTAATGTTGTAAATACCCTTTAAAAAAATATTTAGTATGAGTCTTTAGCCTAAGGCTCACAACATTCAAACAAATGCAATGGGGACCTTAAGATATAAACTTAGACTAATTTCATTTTTGCATATATGTATATTATGAGATTATTTCAACATTTATAGTTCAAAGATTTCAAGTGTTTGAATAATTTCAAAGATTTCTAGTCATCTACAAAGTGATTTATAGGCCTTTTAGTAACATTTTATAGTTTATCTTAGTCCTAAAAAAAATAATTCATTAGCTTAAATTTTATAGTCCCACAAACATCAAATAAATCCTTATGGATGTCAAATGATGGTTGTGAGAACATTAAAGTTAGGCTCATGAAGTTCTTAGTTTTGATGGGATTTAAGTTGATGGTAATGTGGATGTCAAATATATCCTCACAAGAATCCAATGATGGTCGTCCAAATGTCAAATTTAAGCTCATCAAATTCCTATGTCCCAATACAAGAGTGACACTTGGCACCTCTGTGGGGCCCCTCAAGATCTCAAACTAAATTATCTCTATTGGATCAAGAACCATGATGAAGTGAGAGCCATCTTATTTTGATCCAAAAACTTTCTCATGATTGGTCCCCTCTGACATGTGGGCCCCTTAGCTTTTAATCTTTGAATATAGGAGTGTTGCATGGTAACCTTGTGGAGCTCTTAGGATTTTGACATTTTAATGATGTCTTTGCTCTATCCAATCTTTAGTCCATGACAAAGCAAGAAACATTGACCATGATCCAAGTGATTGAACATGATTAGTTTGAAGGACTAAGTACTCATCTTTGTCAATATTTCTTCACATCATCTGATTGAAAGGCCATGAAGAAGCATGGATTTTTGGATCTTGTGAGTTGCATGCTTTTTATGTTAAGACCTGAGCCTTTCTTATTCTATTGAATCATTCCCTATGATGAATCATAGGCTATTGGAGTTTAAAATAAGTAAGGAAATTAAGTTAGCACTCTGTAATAAATGTCAACTTAGGCTAAAGTGTTTATACTAAGTTCATATTCATGCAAATAAATATGATAGGGCCTAAGCATTAAAAATTTATGCTAAGATGTTGACAAAGGAACCAAGCAAGAATAAAATTGGACTTCAATATAAATAAAAAGGAACAAAGTGGAAAATAAAAGTCAATCAAGCATAATTTTTAAACTAAGGTTTGGTCATGCTGAAAAACACAACCAAGCCTTAACATAAAAATTAGGCTTGAGTCCAAAACATATTTAAATTGTTCTTGCCAAATGCTCTCACCAAATTTTAATTTGAACTAAGGGTTTATGCCAAGGTTTTTAGAACATGAATTTTTCAGCCAAGGATCTATGAAACCAACAACTTAAAGACATGAAAACCAATAATTAGTAATGTTAGGCAAGCTTAAAACAAAACATAACTCAGTAACCAAATTTGGTAGAGTGGACAATCCTTAAATTCTAATCATATTCAAAGTAGACCATGCATATAGGGTTAATTTTCAAAATACCTCAAGGGTCCCAATTTTCAAAAATTAGGGGTATGTTGACCTCAACAAATAGTTACTTCTGAGGGAAACATAGCAATATGTTAGAACCTAGAGATTCTGATTTAGACAAACAACTAAGTAATCCACTCCATTTGATTAGTACCATTATCTGGATCAGTTTATGATTGAAACAAACCTTGCACTTATATAATTGGGATCAAACATTAAGACATAGACAAGCTATATGTGTACTTTGATTACACTTACTATTTTCCATGAGATTCATGAAACAACTTTTAGCTTTCATGTCTTTAATCATTAACACTAACTTGAAGCATGCTTAGATTTTATTTAAGAACCATGCTTCTAGTTCAAGGAAGGCTTGGGAATTTACAAGCCAAGAATCCATAGCCTAGATAAAGATGCCTTTAGCTCCACTCATGGCCTTGCTCCACTATTAGTTAGGCATCCATATCCCTGATGGAGATTACCAGAATCACCTATGCTTGAAAATATTTTGATTTTTCATTACATTTTCATTTTTTTTGTATTTTATAAATTTTATGCTTTCATTAAGGTTGTGAACTAGGGTAGATAGGTTTGAGATTCACTCAACTATTTGATCCTTAGAAAATCACCTATGGTTATAACCATTGTCCTAGGATTGGATGTTTATTAAGTGCAAGCATAACTGTGTATCAATAAATTAATCTTCATCTTAGAAGTGAAAATATTCTTAAAACGAAATTTAGGTCAAGATAATGTTTAAGTTTCTCATAAAAATATATAAATTATCCATCATTATTTATTAGTTTCTTTAAAATATAACATTAGGCTCATATTTTAGATCTATGGTCATCTCATATATTAGGTTTATTCCCACACTCCTAATTTTTAGGATTTTGAGCTCAAGGTTGTTTGAAAAGACTTATTGGAATCAAGGAACAAAGAAACAAGAATCAAGCATACAATAGTGAAACAAGAAATAAAAAGGAAAATAAATAAACATATATGTGCTTATATACAAACAAGGGATAGGAAGGAAGAACTAAAAATAAACTAACTAACCTACCTATACTAAGTCTAACCATCTAATAGTTTACTCCATAAAGACCTCAGGAGGAGAATCAGAGAAGTAATGCTTGAGGTACTGCCCATTGGTGGGAAATGTGAATCTAATCCTTGTATATCCTTGAGCTTGAAGGTGTTATTTTATAATCTGCCTACAATTTTATATGGTCTAATCCACAAAGGTGTGAATTTCCCATGCTTTCCCTTAGACTCAAATGCTTTATCCCAAAGGAGAACGAGGTCCCCTTGTCTAAACACCTTAATGTTTGATCTTTTATCAAACCATCTCTTCACTATGATATGATGTCTAACTAAAATCAGTAAATATTTTCTCCCTTTCATCTTTCATCTGAATGATATCTAGCAATATTGAATTTTCAAGATCTTAACCCTCTTCCTTATATTATTACATGAATTTTTACATGGTAAACTTGAGATTGATAGGAAATATTGGTTCCTAGACATACACCAATAGAAAAAGTGATGCCTTGAAGGCTTGATTGATCCTTATCCTATCAACCCATAGTGCAAATTTAAGAATCTTGTTCCAAGTCATCAGCTTGTTTGTATCAGACTTCTTGATTGCCTTCATTAGGTTCTTATTGGTAGATTTAGAGACTCCATTTCCTTGGGGATAATGACTAGATGAAAACTTTAGACAAATGCCATTATCATATGCCTATTTAGTCATCTCTATGGATGTAAATGTAGAACCATTGTCATATACTAGAGAGATTAGAGTTCCAAATCTAGTACAAATGTTCTCTTCTAAGAAACTGATCACTTCCTCTATCCTAAATTATTTGGTGGTTACAACTTTAGCCCACCTTGTGTAATAATATCTGGTAGTCAAGATGAATTTATGACCTTTAGATGAAATGAGATTAATCACCCCCATAAATTCAAACCTCTATTGACAAAATGGTTTATCAACCATAACTAGTTGTAAATGCATTACTACCTTAGGTTCCTTGGTGTATAAAATAGGGCAAGAATGACAATTCCTCATGTGCTTCTAATCATCCTTGAAGACAGTTGGCCAATAGTATCTAGCTCTCATAATTTTATGGGATGTAGTTTTCCCTAATGGGTGTCCATTAACAAACTTTTCATGAAGGTGTTCATGATTTGGGTAGCTTCATCTCTTAGGACACACCTTAAGTAGACCCCTTTAAAGTTATTTCTGTATAAGACCAAATTCTTGATCAGATAATGGGATGCCTTGAGCCTTAGATCCCTCTTTTACTCCCTTGTTAGTTCTATAGGTGTTGGTTGAATATTTTTTCATAAACTAATTGAAGACAAAATTGTTATATCAATCATAACATGATGAGATAAATATCTCCTCTCAGTAAGGGGAGGCTCCCTATAAACTATTATAAACTAGACCTATACTAATACTAACTTGGGGGTAGAATCACACCATCCATTTCTCTTTTTTCATAAATGATGTTCACAAAATAGAGGACAAACTCCTGTGTAATAATTGAATCCATTTCTCTTTTTTTAGAAATGATGTTCATAAAACAACAGGAAAAATTCCTAGGTAATAATTGGATCCACAAGAAACCCATGAAAGAAAAAATTCTTTCATTACTTCTCTTACTAATTTAAGACTAATATCATAGTAGAATGAAGTGCAACCCAAAGTCTCCATTGAAAACTACAACAGAGTATATGATCACAAAGGATAAAATTAATTCAAAGACTTTCCAATATCCTTTGTGCTGAAACGTAAAACACATAAGCTAAAGATGATTATGGTAGCACAAAGTCTCCACAATCAGCTTTAGGACATCTTCCAAATTATTTTCACTTGCTCTGATTATTTAATCAAATAGATTAGACTGTATTTAGGAAAAATACATAAGAAAAATTTCCTACATAACATAAGTTATTTCAACACAAAGTTTGAAAGGTCACTTGCTTTCTCATTCACCTGATAAAATATGATTAACAATTTAAGATCAAAGTCTAAAAAATTCCTTTCAATTTGGGTAGAGTTTTGCTTCTAATAACTGAGAGATCTCCCTCATTCAAAATGGGAGATTATAATATATAACATCCCTCAAATACTTTGGCACACCTTTCCACAAGTATCCCATACTGTGTTTAATGTATTAAAAAGAGAAAGTCATGTGAAGAGGCCATGCTGGAGGCATTTAAATCATATTCAATGTCCCTTCATAGGCATGGGTTATATGGTCTTCTGAGAGGCAAGGTCACTCCTCTTTATGATACTTACATGATTGTCCACTCACCTTTACTCAATTAAAGAAAAATGGGTTACGCCATTTAATGCTAATGATATCTGATATCCACCAGGTGGATTATTCCACCCACTGAAATAACTCTTCAGTTGATCCTTCTGGATTCCTATCAGGTTCCCTCTTTCTTTGCTCTATTTTGTCTCTTCCTCATGTTCTGAGCTCTCAGGGTCATCTTCTCACCTTCTTCTAGCTTTTCCAACTCCTTTCTTGGTAGGGCACTAAATTTGTCTTTAGTTCCACATTATTTAAAAATCAACAATTATTCCATCGCTCTAAATTTGACATTCATGGGGATGTAACTAGTCGCTTTGAACCTCTTGAACCTTGAATCATTCTTTTGGAGTTCATCGATTCAATGGTTCAATGGTTCAATGGCTCAACACTTATGTTTTTCAAAGAGTCACATTAATTTAGTCTTCTTATGAGTTTAATGTGTCATTTGAACCAACCACTTTGAACTTCCCACTTGATCCTTTGGCTTGAATCTTTTGGTTAAACTATTTAGTTGAACCTTGAACCTTAAACCTTGAAGTGGAGTTCAAAGGTTTAAAAAGGTTCAATGGTTAGTCCTTATATTTTATTTTCTCTCATTGAACCTTGCTAATGAACAATGTACAATTGAACTCCGACATTGAAACTTACTTAGAAATTCTTTAGGAAATGCCTTCAAGTCTTTTGAATTGTTCCTTGTTCATTTTCTCGACTGAAAAAACCCTTTGAAAATGAGAGAATTCCTTTTGCTAAAAAAACTTGGGTAATTGGATAACTTGACTTCTCAAAAAAAAATTGAGAAAGAAGGAGACCATTTTTGGCTCGTAGGACCAAAATGGTCAACAAGTTGTCCACAAAAACAAGTGACTAGTTTTGGAAACAATAACTGGCTCTAGTTGGGGAACTTCCATTGATTATATTCTGAAATGATCAAATGGAGTAGAATCCAGACTCTAAGTTCCTTCATCCATTCCATTGAGCCATGGAGTCAAGTCACCCAAAAAGAGAAAGATGTAAAAAAACCAAATGAATAATACAAAACAAATAAAGACTATACAAATGTACAACTAAACTTATCTGATACTTCAAGGATTGAAGTGCTTTAAATGCTGCCCACTATGAGGTAGTGAAAATGGTGTTCCATCTTGATATATCATAAAAAAACTATTTTTACCCCTAAATCAATGATTGGAAAATGGACCTCTCCACCAAGAATCAAATTTATTTGTGCATTCCTCTTGGTTCTCTCCTCTTGCCCCACAACAAGACTTGATCTCAAATCTGAAAACCATGAATCCTTACTCTCTTGTTGAAGAGTTTATTTACCTAATTTTGATGTGTAGCAACATGGTCCACTACCATGGTTCATTTATCTTCTAGTCTAATAAAGCACATGATTTGATGGTCCCCATTAAACACCTACCAATTGTCAACATTATCAGGTACTCTTGGTTGAAAGACCAACTCAATAGTGTACTTATTCCCTTTGAAATATTTATGAGAAACCATGAGGGTTACAAAGATAGCCAATGTGTTTTTGTGACCATTAAATTATTTGGGCTCCATAAAAATACTAAAAGTATCAAAACTTTCAATACAATCCCATACAAGATTGTGATAATGTCACAATCTTTCATTTTTGGTTTGATATAGATTTCTTACCTAACAAACCACCAATTCAGCATCTCCTTGAGCATGAAGAATCTTAACACCTTCAGCATGAGTAGCTTTCAATCTGAGAAATAAAGATTCATACTTGGAGGTGTTATTGGTGTTGTTGAACTACAATTTGTATGAATAAGGGAAAATATCTCCCTATGGGGATATCAACACAACTCCAGCTCCTAAACTGGTAGAGGAACAACTACCATCAAATTCTAAGATCTAAATATCATTAGGATTTGATATTTTTATAGATTTTTCTTCATTAGTGAGGGAAGATTACTTTTCCCTTGAGGTTTCCTCCATAATTTCTTCTGATTTCCTGTCTGAATCATCTAAAATGTTACCTAATGAACTTTGGTTTGATGAAACAAGAACATCTTTAGTGGACAAAAAATAGTTACCCATTCCTAAAGATTTAAACAAAATTTGAGCCTCAGGTCTGATGTCTGAGTAACATTGCACTTTGACTCTCTCTTAGGAATCAATTTTATCATGATCCCTTTAATAGGTATCCTAGCTTTAGATAGGTCCATGTTCAACTCTCCACCAACATTTTTGCAATTTTTTTGTCTGAGCAGGATGCCATATGAATCTAGAACATCAGCAACCAAGACCGTCATCTTAATTATCTTATCTGTAAAGGTCACAAATAGAAATTGGGCATCTTTGATGTAACCCAAAAGTGGTACTTGTTTTTTTCCATGGAGAAACATCTCCCAAAAGTTTTAGTTAAGGTAAGACCAAGAGAATCTGCTACCTTAGTGGGCATAATGTTATTAGAGGCTCTAGATTCTATTATACATTTTCTCAACTTATGATCAGTTATCAACAGAGAAACATAGAAAGGTTTTATTTTCCCAGGGGTGACTAGAGGAATAATGAAAAAATTAGTTTGGATGGATTTGTTATTTGGTGAATCATGAGTTAATTAGGGAGAATCTTTTCTTGTAGGGATGGTTTTGTTTTTGATGCATTCAGCCAACCTATCCAACTATTCAATATTGGCTTGTAGGTATTCAAACTTAGACTTCTGGATCTTAGTCTTATTAGCATGATCAATTATGTCAAATGACTAGAATGAACTAGAAATAGAGGAATGAAGTCCATCCTTCTGATTTTGATCTGATATGACACTGGGCTGAGGGATAAAAGCAGAAGGGAGAGGATTGTTTGAGGTACTTACTTTCTAGTTGGTCATCGGGTCTTTTGATTGGAAAGATAGCGAAGTTCCCCATTTAACAATCGAGATTACTAGCTGAGGATCTTTTACTACTTTCCCCTATCAGCTTGTTGAGTTGACTAATTTTATGACCTAGTAGAATTAGCATATGCTCCATCAAACACTTCTCCCTTCTTTCTAGCTTCATCTTGGTAATCTAAAAAACTAATATTGGAGTCTCTAGCTAATTCTTATTCTTCTTCTTCTTCTTCTTCTGTAAAGAGAAAGAGATCAGTATCCTCTTCTTGGTTCATCTCAAGTTTGAAAGAGAAATCATGTTCAAATTCATAGTAACTGACTATTGAATTGGCCAATGTTACTTCAATGGCCAACTTCCCCTGTATGGGAGGAAGATGATGGGACTGCCCTTGATTTTTGGTAGCATTGCCTTGATATGAATGGTTGGTAAATGTCCTCCTTGGTATATCCCTATAAGGAGGAGAAGATGTACCTTGGGATATTTTCCTCTTCAAATCTATCAATTCATTTGCTAACTTTTGTACCATAGGGTTAGTGGGGCTTGTGGAAGAATTTTCAGTAGGTGAAGAAAATTTATTTCTATTAGGATCTCTTCTTATCTTACCTATAAGGAAAAGATCATCTTCAACCTTGATAGCCAAAATATGAGCTAAAAAAAGATCTATATGGCTAGCCCACCTTAATAGAAAACTCACTTCAGGAAGTTGAGAATTGATGAAGAAACACTTAAGATTTTTTGGTTTTAGCTGAGCAATTTTAGAAATTATGTTCCTCAACTTATCAAATTTAGTAATGAAGTCTCACATAGGCTCATGAGGCTCCTTCTTCATTTGTGTAAGCTAAGCCAAAAAGGCATGTGCATCTTCTGGGGGTTTGAACCTAGCCTAAAACTTGGCCTTAAGAGTGTTTCAGTTAGTTATAGTATGATCTTGAAGATGATAAAACCAATCTGTGGCATCACCTTGCAATGTTTCTATGGATAGTTTTACTACTATATCTTCATATTAAATACCTATCACACCATAGGCTATGCAGAAAGTTGCAATATGCTCATCAGGATGAACTTTCCCATCACCATAGAACTTGGGAAAATTCTTTCTTGAACTATGAGGTAGTTCATGTAAAGGTAGGGTTAGATTTAGGGGACCAAATGTGTTACCCCAAGGGCCTTGGGATTCCATGATATGATTATTGAAATGAGGGATAAAAAACCTATGTGGAGTATGTATAGATAAAGCTCTGCTAGCAAAGGAAAGAGAAGTTTTGCCTGGTATTGGAGACCTGATGTTGGTAGGAGGAAAACTCCTAGTGTACTAGAGGCAAGCTCATGGAGGAGAAATATCAAAATGATTTAGATGCACAAACTCAAATACAAGATCAATAATACCTTGAGATCTCTAGCTTTGTGTATACCATGGATCTGTCAGAGTGTAGAATGGAAAAGAACTAGAATTGCTTCAACTTGAAGTGTGAGGCTTCAAATTGTGCGTTCTTCCCCAGCAGAGTCACTAAAAAATTGTTGGGTGATTATTTTTTCATCAACTAACTAAAGACAAAAAATGTTATATCAATCACAAAATGATGAGATAAATCTCTCCTCTCAACAAGGGGAGGCTCCCTATAAACTATTATAAACTAGACCTATACTAATATTAACTTGGGGGTAGAATCACACCATCCATTTCTCTTTTTTCATAAATGATGTTCACAAAAAAGAGGACAAACTCCTATGTAATAACTGAATCCATTTCTCTTTTTTCAGAAATGATGTTCATAAAACAATAGGAAAACTTCTTGGGTAATAACTAGATCCACAACAAACCCACAAAATCATAAAGTCTTTCATTGTGTCTCTTAGTGATTTAGGACTAATATCATAGTAGAATGAAGTTTAGCCCAAAGTTTCCACCAAATACTACAATAGAGTATATGATCATAGAGGATAAAAGTAGTTTAAAGCCTTTCCAATATCCTTTATGTTGAAATAAAAAACACACAAGCTAAAGATGATTATGGTATCACAAAGTCTCCATAATTAGCTTTAAGACATCTTCCAAATTATTTTCACTTTCTCTGCTTATTCGATCAAATGGATAAGACTGTATTTAGGAAAAAGACATAAGAATAGTTTCCTACATAACACAAGTTATTTCAACACAAAGTTTGAAAGCTCACTTGCTTACTCATTCACTTGATAAAATATGATTAATAATCTAAGCTCAAAGTCTCAAAAATTCCTTTCAATTTGGGTAGAGTTTTGCTTCTAATAACTGATAGATCTTCCTCATTCAAAATGAGAGATACAATATATAACATCCATCAAATACTTGGGTACACCTTTCCCCAAGTAGCCCATGTTGTGTTTAATGTATCAAGACGAGAAAGTCCTACGAAGAGGCCATGCTGGAGGCATTTAAATCATATTCAATGTCCCTTCATATGCATGGGTTATCTAGTCTTCTGAGAGGCAAGGCCACTCCTATTTATGATACTTACATGACTTTTCACTCGCCTTTACTCAATTGAAGAAAAATGGGCCATGCCATTGAATGTTAATGCTCTCTGATATCCACTAGGTCGACTGTTCCACCCACTAAAATAACTCTTCAAATGATGCTTCTAGATTCTTATCAAGTTCCCTCTTTATTTTCTCTATTTTGTTTCTTCCTCATGTTCTAAGCTCTTAGGGTCATCTTCTCATCTTCTGGTGGCTTTTCTAGCTCCTTTCTTAGTAGGGCACTAAATTTTTCTTTAGTTGTACATTATTTGAAAATCAATGGTTATTCCATCACTCTAAATTTGATGTCCATGGGGATGTCACTAGTCACTTTGAACCTCTTCAACTTTGAACCATTCTTTTGGAGTTCATGGGTTCAACAGTTCAATGGTTTAATAGCTCAACACTTATGTTTTTTAAAGAGTCACATTCATTCGGTCTTCTTATTAGTTCATTGTGTCATTTGAACCAACCACTTTGAACCTCCCGCTTGATCCTTCAGCTTAAATCTTTTGGTTGAAATATTTTATTGAACCTTGAACCTTGAACCTTGAACCTTGAAATGGAGTTCAAAGGTTCAAAAAGGTTCAATGGTCAGTCCCTATAGTTTATTTCATCTCATTAAACCTCACTGATGAACCATGTACAATTGAACTCTGACATTGAACCTTACTTAGCAATTCTTTAGGAAATGCTTTCAAGTCTTTTAAATTGTTCCTTATTTATTTTATCAACTAAAAAAACCCTTTGAAAATGAGAGATTTCCTTTTGCTAAAAATACTTGGGTAATTGGATAACTTGACTGCTCAGAACATTTTTGAGAAAGAAGGAGACCATTTTTGGCCTACAAGACCAAAATGGTCAACAAGTTGTCCACAAAAACAAGTGACTGGTTTTGGGAACAACAATAGGATAGGTACCATTGATTAGTAAATCAATGATATAATCAAGCCACTCAATAGCTTGAAATGTTTTCTAATCCACTTGCATGATACTTAGCTTAGGGTTAGTATTAACAATCACTTAGATCAAGCCTTGGCACCTTACCAGTTTTGTTATTTTCATTTATATGTCATATTCTTACAAAGTTGACATCCATTTACCTCTATGTTTTATTAGCTCATTATGGCTTAGCATAAGTTTGGTGGTAAGACTAGGTAGAATATCATGCACCTTATTCCTAAGGATATAGTGCCTAAATTTCTTCACTACTTTAACTAATTCATATGCTTGTTTATCAATTAATGAATAGTTCAATTCAGCATTTTTTAAGTTAATAACCATAAAATTTATTAGGTGATCACGTCCATCAACTTTTTGAGTTAAAACTATAGACATAGTATGTTAGATGCAAAAGAATATAGATAAAAGTCATTCAAAAAGTTAGGACTTATCAAGACTGGAGCTTGGCTAATGGCTTGCTTGATATCATTGAATGTCTTCATAGATTATTCATTAAATGAAACCTTAACATCCTTCTTTAGCATGTCCTTTAATGGCTTATCAATATTTTCAAGGCCAAATATGAACTTGCTTACAAAATTTATCTTACCAAAGAATGATTTTAGCTCTTTTTTACTATTTAGAGGCTCCATTTTAGATATAGCCTCTACTCTTTCAAGATCTATAGAGACCCCATCTTTAGTTATGACATGACCCAATAAATTTCCTTCAATAACACAAAATATAATTTTCTTTGGGTTTAAGGATATTTCATACCTTTTACATCTCTCAAAAACTTGTTGTAAGTGCATAAAGTGATCTTCCCTATTTTTAGAAAAAACTATTAGATCATCCATATATATAATAATAAACTTACCAATTAGGCATTGGAAGGCATGGTTCATGCCCATTTCAAAGTTTTATATTTCATTATTATCCCAAATGGCATTATCTTGTAAAAAAAGGTTCCCCTCTTTGTTTGTAAGGTTGTTTTCATCCTATCTTCCTTATCAACCAACACCTGGTTATAACTTGAAAAGTGATCAAGGAAAGACATCATAGCTAAACCTACAACAACTTGAATCACTTAGTCAAGAGAAGGAAGAGGATAGTTATCCTTTTTAGATCCTTTATTAAATTTCTAAAATCAATGCATAACCTAATCTCACCATTATTCTTCCTGACTAATACCAAATTAGCCACCTAGGTAGAATGCCTAATGGGAAACACAATTCTATCATCTAAAAATCATTAGTTCTAGGATAGGGTTTATAGGTCTCTAATTCTGCCTGAAAAGCTTGAAATTTATTTAAGGTGTATAGTATGGATGATGACCCTTGGATAAAATACCTTTAAGTCATCATAATACCAAGCTATAACATCCTTATACCTGGTTAGCAACTCTTTGGCATTCTTGTTCTCGATATTGGTGTAGGCTTTTCCCACGTTGACTAGCTAGGATTGATCTTGGGGGCCAAGATCCATTACATTGTATTCATTCACACATAACTTGGGAATCTCAGAAACCTCAGCTAATTTATCTTGGTCAAATAGCCTCTTTAAGGCAATCATCCCCTTAGAGATCTTATTGTCATTTAGTTGAATGACTTTACCATAAACTTTGTCTCCTTTGAGTACATTTTCATCATTCTCATCAACGATCTAAGCCTCAAATTCTATATAATTATTTATGAAATTTAATAGCTATTGATCATCACTAAAGACATGAAAATGATCAACATTATCTAGCACTGAATGATAAGGTATCATCTCAATGTTGATGTTAGGTAAGTCTTGGTTGGGCATGAGGTTGGCTACAATAGATGCCAACTCATTTGCATCTTGGTTATATTCTCTTGGGATGGATACAATAATAAAATCATCAAAAGACACAATGAGATCCCAAACCCTAAACTTATACCTCTTAAGGTATGATAGTTTATACTGATATTTGCTTCTTACTTGGTTGACTACTATTTGTGAGTCCCCATAGACTAGTAGTTATTTAACCTTATTTTTTATATCAAATTTCAAGCCTAAGATAAGGGCCTCATATACAACAAGATTATTAGTGCAAGAAAATTAGATCTTATAAAATGCATGATATTCCTTACCACTAAGACTAGTTAGTATGACACCAACTCTAGATCCATCCTTATACCTAGCGCCATCAAAATGTAACTTCCATTGTCTAGGAACCTCATGAGTAACTTTATAATCACATACCTTGTAGTATTTAGGGTGAAAATACCTAAGTCTGATTCAATTATGTTAACCTTTTAATTGATGTCATTGTACTTGATGATCATATGTTTCATCCTTGGCTCTCTCTTATAACTAATTTTATTTGGCACTCCCTTCCAAGGTAGCTACAAATGCGAGCAATCTATGGACATGTAACCATTCAAAGCCTTGGTCTATTCCCTACTTAATAAGATTCCATAAACATTAGGAACATCAACAACTTTAATATCAATAAATTGTTACACTCTAGGTTTAGAAGCTAATTGCATATGAACATTTAAAAGTTACCCAGTTACCTTGACTCTAGATTTGTCTAACTAAGTTATAACTCTATCAAACTTAATAGGAGTCAATCCAAGTTAATTGTAAATACCTAATAGCATGATATCAATAGATCCTCTAGAGTCTAATAAGAAATTGCGATAATTGTTACCAAATATCTTGATAGTGAGTAGGAAAGGAGACTCTACCTTAGCTTTATGCACAGTCCATGGTCATCCTTGGGTGGTTTTCTTGACTTCTTTGAAAACTATTCCAATAAGAGGTCACTTTGTTCTATAATATATTTTGATTCATGAAAAGTGATGTTATATTTTATCTTCTTCATATCCTCAACAATGTTATATCCAATTTTGCTAGAAGAAATAGGGAAAATCAATGTTGGGCTTAGAGGTACTCACTTTAGGTGGCTCTAGATTATTATTTAAAGAAGTGTCTGGAGGATTTATAAAGTTATTTGGAGGCATTAAGGTAGTCAAAGGTTACCTCTTCTCTCTAATAATCAAGGGATAAGTCTTCTTCAAGAATTTTTGGAAGGCCTAGATCTCTTTAGGGATCTCATCAGGTTCATTCTCTTCTTGAAAGGGGAAATCAAATGTCTCCACCATAAAGGCTTGATCATATGATTTAGATCCAAGATTACCTATACCACTATCCTTGTTGGGTACAACTTCAAATGTATCCAAATCATCTTGGAAAGCTTCAAAATCTTTGTAAAACTCCACACAATCACTCTTTCCATGTTTGGATATATAATGTACTCTACAATAATCAAGAAAAGCAATGTTATTAAGATTAATGTCCATAGTTTTTATTTAAAAGATGGTTCATTATTCTTACTATTGTTAAAAATATGATTCTAAAACCTATTATTTATCCTATTAAACCTTTTAAATTAGAAATTACTACCAAATTTTTCTCTGGTATTGCCTACTTATTTGTACAACTGAAGGAAATTAGTGCTTAATTTTTGGACTATTTTCAAGATAGACTCATTATCATTCTTATGGGTTTCAAAATTATGCACCTAGCTATTGTTAGTATCAAAATTTAGTATTAAATATATTTAATCATTTATATTGAAGTCATTATTAGGAATAATCAAGAATCCTAAGTTTTGATTAGGAGTAGCATGACTCAAGGGAAACTAATTTTGATTTGGGAGTCGGTTAAAGGCTAGAATATTCTGGTTGTTGTTGGGGAAGATATTCATAATGGGCATATGTGGGTTGATATTTGGGACTGAGTAGGCCATTTATCTTTGGGGCTGAATTTTATCATTGATGATCATTGATTCATAATAATCCATAGCTAATGAAGTTATAAATATAATATAACTTTTAAAGAATATAAAGGTCATGGGGTCTACTACATCTTTGTAGATCTCTAGAGATAAAACATAATCAAGTTTATAAGGTTCTATGGTCTTATGATACATTTTCTAACCTATTATTAAAGGACCCTATGGGCTCACTTGCATCCCTTCTAATGGTGGTGAACTAGTGGTAAATGACACATAGACTGGTAATTTTACCAAACTAATCTATAAGAACATTAGTAAACCCATATGAACTAGTAATATAATTGCTAGGTAGATTCAAAAACCATTTTTAACTAGCATATTTTTAATTTAAAGGGAAAAACCTACATGATATGTCTTCATGCGCAACATTTAGTAACCTTAAGGCAACTTTAAAATATTTAATGTGCTTTTCAACAGTTATAATACTAGTTGGAAAAAATGTAGGCAACTACTTTTTAGGGTTATGTGGGATATCATATACCACACTTGGCACATTAATTAAAGATTATCTCAACTAAACCATACCTAGATGAAGGTTGAAGGCAAATGTACCTTGAAGAGGTGAATTTGGCAAAGATTTAAGTCTCTTGCATCTACCTTTATCATGCCTAGTTCTTCTATGAACCTCAAGTTTAACCAAAGGCTTCCTTGTCTCTGAGTGTGATATGGTATAAATCCTTAGCAATTATAGCTTGAAGATTGAATATCCTATTTGAAATATGATGTATCAAGTTAATCTTTATACAGAACAAGGATTAAAGCTCACATTAAGCCCATTTTATAAAGATTGTGTAATGAAAAGTAAAGGACACGAGTCTTTAACTATACTAGCTCAAAGATGTGTCCAATATGCAAATATAGTATGTTTTTATAAGTTTAAGCTCAAATAAACTCATATATATATATATATATATATATATATATATATATATATATATATATATATATATATATATATATATATATAAAGATATGCTAATATTTAATAAAAAAAGTTATCTTAGCCTCAAATACTATGGATTTTCAAAGTTTAAGCTAAATTTATGCATCAAACTTAAATAAATATGATATTTGTATAAGAAATCACAAATATATGTCAAAGACCACAAATATAAATGATCTTTACACTTATAAGCAAAGGATTACTCAAAATTTCAAAGATAGCATCAATCCTAGATCAAAATTTACTAAGATCAACAAAGATTCAACCAATTCATAGGATGGCCCTCCTTCTTTCACTAGTAGAACACTCTCCTATTGATGCCTCTAAATGTATCATAATGAGTTCTTATTTTTCAAATAACACTTCTCATTTTTAAATTATAGGAATTTAGAGCATGAGTAGTAAGTTGTGGCAACTTAATGTTATCTATGGTGAAAGAGTAGTAGAATAATGTATGAATGTTCCACAAAATTTATAATATTTCATGGTTGGGAGACATCATGGTAGAATTCTTTGTAAAATGTATCTTTGATAATGTTAGTGAATTATGATCAAAATTTAAACTATAGATTAATCTAAATGGATGTTTATAATGAAATCTAAGCTATAGTGATTTGGTTAAATAAATAAGTGAAAGGGGAAGGTAAAATAGAAATAAATAAGTGATTGGTGATCCTTGACTCAAATATCATGAAAAAGTTTTAATTACAACTAAACCTAAATCTACCAGTATATGATGTTAAATAGCAAAGGCTCAAATCTCACCACATACCAAGAAAATTTCTAAGGATAATATGGAATTATATAAGTAAGAACTATATTTCACTTTAAATAATTGTTACTAAACCCAAATAGCATAAGCACATCTAGATACAAAATAAATGAAATTAAGCAAAATCAAGATCCTTCAACTAATCTAGCATAAGAAAAAATTAGAAACACTGTATCACAAATGCAAAATTCAGAATTCAAAGAAACTTTTCAAATTCAAGCTTAGAACCAACAATTGAGAGAAACATATATAAACAATTGACACATCAAATTTGGAAAATATTTGTAGAATTCCTTGACTATATTAATTTCTCTAAGTATACAAATTTTACTAAAAAATATCCCCCTTTACAAGATGGTAATATTACCTTTTATAGAAAGACAAGGTAGTATACCTGTTAGCTATAAGATACAAAATGTACAAAAGATAAGGATAGTTATCCTTCTTTAGAAAATTATAGAATACATTTGATTTTCTACACTAAACTAACCTAGAGGTAAATATGCTAACATACTAACATATGCCTTTACAAAATAATATTCCTATTTCAAATATTACAATGTTTTTACAAAAAAATGAATATTAATTAGGTGGGCCCATTGCTGAAGGGTCCCCTTATTGCTCATATAGAAGCTCCAATCCTTTTGATGTTGTTCTTCAATAATATCCAAATCCACAATTGGCTTTTGTAGGGAGACATCTTCTTAGTTTGATAAGCCCTCAAAGTCTCTATGATCCCTTGCCATTACTTCTTTGATGCATATAACTTCTACAATCTTTTCTTCAATAGTGAAGATCATGCCCAAAATTCTATTATTATCACTACCTAATTTACCTTGGATTTTTCCCTTTACTTCATCACTAAAGTGACTCTATGTTTATAATATACATCATCAATAACCCCCAAGGCTGTATTCTTGGTAGGATCTGCTAACATGGTGCCAATTACTTAATTCTAGAAATCACCTCTGCATCATCTTTTATCATCCTATCTAAACCTATTGACCAAGTACTTAAGCTTTGGATATTATCTACCATGATCCCTAGTATTTCATTTAGATGTGTTAGGCATATGGTTTTAAACTTATGAATCTTATTCTTAATCAATATATTGATAATATCCTTTATTTTGGCCTCTACATCCTGCCACTCTATTACCAATCCCTTAATTACCTCACTTTGTTGGATTAATACATCCTACCTCAACTTTGTTGATTTTAAATAATCAAACATATTAAAAAATGATGCTTAAAACTTGTTTATTATGGTCTCAAGAAATGATAAAATGAATTGGGTCTCTAAGTTCTCCTTTTCTTTCTCCAAATTTTGAATTCACTATTTCATTCCTCTTATTCCTACTCTAACTTTGGCTAAATGAGCCTCTATTAGGATCTCAATGTTCCCTTATGCTACTACCCTCTAATTAGAGTTAATATTGTGAATGGCTTAACCTTTTGGAATGTTAAATATTCAGTCCCCACAATGGATTTTCTTATGGTCACCCTCTCTAATCTAGTTGTCTCTAGATTGAGCTACATGGTGGTAGATGACTCTGTGAACTTTGGAGGTTCTAGGACCTCAACCATTGTGATATTTGATGCTCCTAGAAAATAAATTTATTTTCCTTATGGCCCTATGGTGGTCACAATTCTTCTTTCTTATTCTTATTTCATTAAATCCCTTATCTATGGCTTGATTTCTTCATGCACATAAACATTGATAGACTAGGTCATAGCCCATGAATGAAACAAGGAAGGAATCTTCTGTAACTTCCTATAAACAAACCAATCAAGGATAATTGGTCCAAGAATGGGTAAATCCTCACTAAAAAAATTTATCTCACTTGTGGGATGAATGAAGGATAATTTTTGGCCTTTGTTTTCCAATAGGGACAATTTCTAGTTCTATTTTTCTCTTCTTTGGTTGGGCCACTGGGACTAGGTCTAGGGAAACTTCCTTACCCTTATCTTCTTTCTCAACTCTGTCTTCTTGATCATGAGCTTATTTATCTAGATATTATTCTTCCTTAGATCCATATGCCTTAGTAAGGACCTTGAGGTCATCCTCTACTATTTCATCAATCTCAAGGGAAATCACATCCAAATGCTCAACTAGGGATGGTGGTCTTTGAGGAAGAGATGAGGATGAAGGTCCCTCACTAGGTCTCTCCTCTAAACATTCCTTTTTAGTACCTTGTATAATATATCTTAGGGGATATGGTATTCTCATCTAGGGATGTTCCTAAGCTAGACTAAAAGGTCTACGTAAAAAATGGTACTGAAGGGGATGCATCTTCTCTATGTCCCCTATTTTCTCTTCACTACTTAATCTGTGCATAAGGTTGAGGTTAGTTTTCATAAATCTAGTTAACACTTATTAAAATTGTTGGCCTTTATCTACATGGTGTCATGAAGGCCCAATTGGTGATCATATATTGGCTTGGGTAGATTTTTTCTCTTTAAATTATTACCTACCACATTATTGGGGTCCTACTTCCTAAGATCATCTAATTGAAACATAAGACTCCTTATGTCTAGACATGGTATCCACCTGCTTCTAATCCTATAGAACTATTCTTCAAATTGTCAAAGGAAAGGGATGGAGGAGGCCCTTAATTTTCTATTTGAAGACCCCATCAACACCATGAAGGAGTTGAGATGTAATTTATTATTTTTATAGCTTGGGAGGAATGTATATAGGCAACTTGTATAGCTAAGTCAAAATTCCATCAATTCTGATAATAGTGCAATTTGGGTAAAACTAGATGTCTCCCATTAACTCCACATAATTTTTTATTAAAGGGGTAATCTTGGGAATGAGAATACCTATGATGGATTCTACCAAAATAGAATACAAAAAATCACATATGAATTACATGTGGTGTTTATACTTGAAGATATGTAGTTTCAAGTAGTTATGGGAAATTATGGTTCTATCCTCATGAGACTAGTTTTTGATGTTGGGGACCTTGGTAGAAGCTAAAAAGGCATATAGAAGATAAGAAATCATGAATAACTACTTGTTTGTCTCCCTCTTGATAACAATAGATTATTTCCCTAAGAAGACAATAATTATATCCCCTATTAGAAGAATGAGCTCTTTCTCTACCATAAATTAGACATAAGATACCTAGATCTTATTGACATATGTAGTTACAAGGGCTCCATATATTCTATTTAATAGTGTCACGATTAAAATAATTCCCTCACTAAATCAGATAATTGATATTCTTCCCTCAAATTCATGGAACACATGCTTCCCTTGGAGAAACCATGGCCTGAGGATGGTATCTTGGTCATTCGCATTGGTCCATCCTTTGATTGTGGGTAGGTCCACATGGGGTTTTGGAAATTTATAATATATCTCAAAGGCTATTCAAGTAATGTAATAAACTTTCCTAGATATTCCCTCATGGATAATTGAATCATTATCATTTCTATAATCAATAAAAATTGGAGCAAAGACATCAATGCAATGAATTACCTCTGGTCTAGTAGCAACATGGTAGAGGCTAACCATTTGAAATGTGACCAGGTTATAATATCTCCTATTAACTATGGAGATCATTTTTTCTTATTTTGTGATGGGTTTCATATCCTCTACGGTCCATAAGAGCTCTAACCAATTCTTATTACCATTATTTAGGGATATAACATCTAGCTCAATATCTTTGAATACCCTTCCTTCATTATTTGTAGATAGGTATAAATCCATCTTGTCTCTCTATTTCTACCATTGATTTTCCATGTCTTATTCACTTGCAAATTATTCACAACTAGAGTGCAAATAGTCTTTGTGTTAACTCTTTTCTACTCAAAACACAATTAAGCTTCTCAAAAATTTACTACAATCAACTAGGTTTATTTAGGGTCACTTTTATGCAAGGTTTATGAATTCAAAGATTTAATGGTGGTATCTATTTGGATTTAAATTCATACATGTTTTGGATTTTATTTGGACCTTTGACTTTATATGTTTGCATTCTTATGCATACAAGATCTTTCCTTTTGTCATCTTTTGCTTGTGTGGTGTTTATGTAGCATCAATCTAGAATATTTCATGACATTTTCATAAATGAATTTTGAATTACTACCCATTGGAATTTAAAAATTACTTTTTTTCCTTCACCATTGGATCAAGATCATGGATTATCATGAACTATAGATTATGATCTAGGCTCTTGCTTATTATTGGTTCCCTTTGTACTAGTTCCTATGGTTTTGCCACTTGACACTTCTATGGGCCTTCTAAGCTTTGGCATACTTGTAAATCACTCTAAAAACACACATTTTAGAGGAATAAAACCCATAGGATCTCTAATTTCCATTAAAAAGTCAATGGCATCCTTGCACCATTGGATTATCCTCCAGCAATAAAGCATGAGCTATAGGATTGGTAAAGGTGCATGGGCTTTAAGTTAATGTATAAACATAAAAATAACTTAGGATAAAATTATTTTACCTAAGTTAATTTAATATTAATAACATAAATATACTTAGGTTAAAACATTTTATGCTATGTTTTAAATCAAAATACTTAGGTGGGGGCTTAGCAAAAAATGAACTTTAGGTTAGATTGTTTAAACCTAAGTTTTTTTTATTTATACAAAGGGGTGCCATGGCTAAATATTTTAGGCCAAAGTCCACATTGTGTTTAATAAACACAACACTACTTTGGGATAAAATATTTATGTCAAGATTCTTAGAACATGTCCAATGGGGTCAAAATAATATAATGAAAAAATGATAAATTTTGACATTATTAATAAACATAATAAAACCTTCAATTAAAACCATTTAGGCCAAGTTTCATGTTTTAAAGACCATTTTAAAACAAGAGTTAGTATGGGTCTCTAGCGTAAGGTTGATGACATTAAAACAAATGCAATGGGAACCTTAAGATATAAACTTAGACTAAGTTAATTTTTGCATATGTTTAGATTATGAGACTATTTCAACATCTCTATTTCAAATATTTCAACCATTTTAACATCCTCATAAGATTTCCAGTAGTATACAAAGTAATTTATAGTATTTTTAGAAACATTTTGGAGTCTATCTTAGTCTTGAATAAAATAATTCATTAGTTTAAATTTGACTATCTTTTGGACATCAAATACATCCTTGTGGATGTTAAAGGATGATTTAGGATCATGAAGTTCTTAGTTTCTATGGGATTAAAGTTGATGGTCACATATATGTTAAATATGTCTTCATGGGAATCAAATGATGGTTACACAAATTTTAAATTTAAGCTCATCAAATTCGTGTGTCCTAATGTGAGAGTACCACTTGGCACCTCCACGTGGCCTCCTAGGAGCTCATACTCTATGCACTCCATTAAATCAAGAATCATGACAAAACAAGAGCTTTATGATCATGATTCAAAATATTTCTCATTATTAATCCCTTCTAACATAAATGCCCCTTTGATTTTAATATTCAATCATAGTAGTGTTTCATGGTAACCCTACAGAGCTCCTAAGATTTTGACTTTTCAATGATGTCTTAACTCCATCTGATCTTTAATCTATGATGAAACAAAAACCATTGATCATGATCTAAGTTATTGAATGTGATTTTTCTAAAGGACTAAGTGCTCAGTTTTGGTAGGATTTCTTCACATCATTTGATTGAAAGGCCGTGAGGAAGCACAAATCATTATATCTTGCACGTTGCATGTTTTTAAGTTAAGACCTAGGCCTTTCTCATTCCATTAGGTCTTGACCCATGATAAAGTGAAAGCTATTATATTCTATAAGAAGTAAGGAAATTAATTTATAACTTAGGAATAAGTTTAAACTGAGGCTAAACTATTTATACTAAGGTCTTATTTATGTTAATAAATATGATGGGGGCCTTAGTATTAAAACTTTAGGCTAAGATGTTGACAAAGGGACCAAGCTAGCATAAAATTGGAATCAATTAAAAATAAAAAAGAAACAAAGGGGAAAATTAAAGTGGACCAAGCATAATTTTTAAGCTAAGATTTTTTCATGTTGAAAAACATGACCAATCCTTAACATAAAAATTAGGCTTAAGTCCAAAACATATTTAAACTATTCGCACCAAATGCTCTTGTTAAATTTGAATTTGAACTAAGGGTTTATGCCAAGGTTTTTATAACATAAATATATCATCTAGGGATCCATTAAACCTACAAATTAAAGACATGAATACCAATCATTAGAAATTTTAGGCAAGCTTAAAATAAAACATAACTTAGTAACCAACTTTGATAGAGTGGATGATCCTCAAATTATAATAATATTCAAAATAGGTCATGTCTATAGGGTTATGCTTAAAAACATCTCAAGGGTTCCAATTTTAAAAAATTGGGGTATGTTTACCTCAATAACTTTATCATTAGGGTCCCACTCTCTCAATTCATAATGATAGAATATGAAAGTGCTCTTGTGCTTAGAAGTAACTTTCATATTGTTCCATTGCTAAAACATAGTCTGATCGATGGTTAAGGGGGAGGTGTGGAGTAAGCCTTTCATATTGGTTCTTTAGAAACTATCTATACCATTGCATATATAAAATGTAACATTTTTCTCAGCTAACTTTTTTGGTACATGGAATGGTAGTTGAAGTGGGGTGTACTGGGTTCCTTCAATCCTGATTACAGTGCAATCTGGATATAACCAAATGTCTCTAATGAATTTAAAATATTTATTAAATAAAGAGATGACCTTCATCATGGGGATCCCTATTATATCCTTAACCAATGTTGGATTGACACAATCACATATAAATTACATATAGTCCCTATACTTAAATATATGCAATTTCTAGTAGTATTGAGAAACTATTTATTTCCCATTAGGTGACCATTCTTTGATGCCTAAGTGTGTACCATAGGTGCCCAGAGTGTTTAATGAACTCTTCTCATTTATATTTCTTAATAACTCAATTCATGAGTTATGGGTTGTGATAACCTTGTTATCTTTTGGTAAAATTATCAATCCTTTTGTCTTATACCAGTAATTCACCACAGTAAAAAGGGATGCAAATGAACCCATAAGAGGTTTTAGTGATAGGTTCCAAAAGATGTTTAGTAGGAATATATCTCCTTATAAACTAGATGAGGCTTTATCCTTGGAAATATATAAGTATACCTTATATCCTATGACTTTTGTATTTATAAAGAGAGCTATTGGACCCATGAACACATTAGCTTTAGCTTATGTTGAGGATGTGATTATTAATGTCCAAATGCAGCCCCAAGGTCAGATGGATTACTATATTCCCAATATCAACCCACATTTTCCTACCCTAAATGTCTTCCCCAATAATATTTATAAAATACCTTCTTTTAACAAAATCCCAACTTTGAAACAATTACCCTTAAGTCATGCTCATCCTACCCAGAACTTGGGATTATTAAACACTAATGTAAATGGATTTAATCCAAGAGATCATAAGGATTTATCACCAACCACTAGTATTAATAAAAATTAGGTTCATAATTTTAAGGAACCCAAAAATAAAAATGACTCTATCTTAAAGATGGTCAAAAAGTTAAGCATTGATTTTGTTTAGTTACAAAAGAAAGTTGGTAATACTAAAGAGAGCTTAGGTAGGAAATTTTATTTCCAAAGGTTTAATAGGCCCATTAATGGATTACATAATTATATTTACAACAAAAATAAGAACAATGAGTCTTCTAATGATAAGAAAATAATGGATATAAATCTTATTAATGTTATTTTACCTAATTATTATAGAGCACCTTGCACTTCTAGACATGGTGATATAGATTGCATTGAATTCTTCAAATATTTTAAGGAATTTCAAGAGGATTTGGATAAATTTTAAGTGTTTCATAATAAATATAATTTTGGAGGTATATCAAGGTCTAAATCTGCTAACCAAGCCTTCATGGTGGAGTTGTTTGACTTCCCTTTTTAAGAAGACAATGAACCTAATGATATTCCTAAAGAAGACCATGTTTTTTAGTAGTTCCTAAATAAGACCTACCCTCTAAATAAAAGGAGAAAAAACATCCCCTAATTACTTCAACACCTCCAAATAACTTTGACACTCCTCTAGATACTACCTCAAATAATAACCCAGAGCCTCTAAAGGGAAGTACTTCTAAACATTATAATGATGAATATAATTTTTCCAATAGGATTGGGTATAGTATTGTGGAATACATGAATAAAATTAAGGATAACATTAAAAACCATGATTTGACTTAGATCACTAATAAAATATACTTTTTATTGGAGTCTTTCTCTAAAAATCTTGGTAGACCACCCAAAATTGACAATGCTAATGTTGCTATGCATAAAAATAAGATAGAGTCCCCACCTTTCTTGCTTATTGTCAAGATTTTTGGTAATAATTTAAACAATTATTTATTAGATTCTATTACATCCAAAAACATTATTCCAATAGTTATTTGTCAATAAATTGGATTGACTCATATAAAATTTGATATATTCATTTCCTAATTAGATAAATCTAGAGTCAAAGTACTTGGGGAATTTTCAAATGTTCATATACATCTTGCCTCTGAGCCAAGGGTATAGAAATTTATTGACATCCAAGTGGTGGAAATTATTGATTCTTATGGGATAATGTTAAGTATACAAAGGATAAATGCCCTAAATGGATATATGTCCATTGAATTTTCACATTTGTGGCTACCATAAAAAGGAGTCCCAAATTAGATCAAATTGGAAAGACAACCTTAGATGAAGCACATGATCATTAATTATAATGTTGTGAATGAAAGGCTTAGCATTTTGGACTCTGATGAGATCAATATGATTGATTCTAAATTAGGAGTTTATACACTCAAGACTTATATGGTACGTAGTTCTAAGATTTCTCATGCTTTGTTTGGAATGTGGAGATTACATTTTGATGGTTCTAGGTGCAAGTTTAGATCTAGAGTAGGAATTTTTCTAACTAGTCCTATTTGGAAAAAATGAAAATATGCTTATATACTTTAGTTTCATTGCATAAGTAATCTTGTAGAGTATGAAGCTTTGATTTTAGGATTGTAATTTTCCATTAAGCATCAGGTTAAAGAAATCTTGGTTCATGGTGACTCAAAACTTGTGGTTAATCAAGTGAGAAGTAAATACCAGTGTAAACTATCATATCTCAAGAGATATAAGTTTAGATTCTAGGATATGGTGGAATATTTTGATGCTTTCAACATTGTTTATATCCCTAGGGAGGATAATAAGGCTTTTGATGAGCTTACCTTAGTTATAGCTAATCTTGTGCCAAACCATGACTCTCAAAACTTTGGCATTGAGCTAGTTCCATGACATTCAATCCCAAATAACATAAACCATCTATAATTTTTTAATTATGACCAATAAATCCTAGATTTCATGACCAACTCAAGATTATTAGAGGCCTATGCCATAGATGAGGCCAATGATAATACTCTTGAAAAAGATGGCGTATTTGTTAATAAAGTCATTCAACTAAATGACTAAAAATTCCAAAAAGGCATGATTGTCTTAGAAAGGTTATTTTATTAGGACAAACTAAGTGAAAACACTAGAATACCCAAGGCAAGTGGGAAGGATTACAAGGTATTTAATCTTAGATCTCAAGATCAACCTCAACTAGTTAATATTAGGACATGTATGAGCATTGAAAATGAAAAGGATAAATATTTGATAACAAACTATAAGGACATAATAGCATGGTCCTATGACGACTTGAATATTTTTGATCCAAGAGTCATCACCCATACCATACACTTGAAGGAAAAAATTAGAGGCATGTTAGCCTTGTTTTAGAACATATGATTTTCAAACAAGTCAAAAAATTGTTAGATGCAAAGATTTTATCTCCCATTAGACACTCTACTTGGGTCACCAATTTGACTATAGTTAGGAAAAATAATGGTGAAATAAGACTTTGCATTGATTTTAAGAATCTAACTAAATCATCTAAAAAGGAAAACTATCCTTTGCATTCTCTTGACCAATTTATACAAATCATTTTTGGTTCTCATATGATGCCCTTTCTTGATGGATTTTTATGGTATAACCAAGTGTTAGTAAATTAAGAATGTAGGATGAAAACTAATTTTACTACCAAGTGGGGCACGTTGCTTACAAAAGAATTTCATTTATGCTAATCAACACTAGGGTAACATTCCAAAGGGCCATAGATCATGATTTCCAAGGTTTGGTAGGTAAATGGATTACTATATACATGGATCATCTGAATATATTTTCTAAGAATAAGGAGGACCACATCATGTATCTACAACATGTATTTTAAAGGTGCATAAGGTATGGGATTTATCTCAACCCAAAGAAAATTATTTTATTTGGAATTAAAGGAAAACTATTGGGACATGTTATCACTAAGGATGGAATCTCTACATATATAGATAGAGTAGATGCTATATCAAAAATAGAGCCTCCTAATAGTATAAAATAATTGAGATAATTGTTTGGCAAAATTAAGTTTGTAAGAAAGTTTACTTCTAGATTTGTAAAAATTGTCAAGCTATTGAATGATATGTTGAAGGAAGATGCCAAAATCACTTGGAATGAGGAAACCAAGAAGTATTTTAAGGACATCAAGGAGGAAATTATGCAAACTCTAGTTTTGATAAGCCAAAACTTCTCCAAAGAATTTTACCTTTATTCCTTTACATCTAAGTATATTATTGTTGTAGTTTTAACTTAGAAAATTTATGGATGTGACCATCCAATTACTTTCATGAGAATTTTTTTTGGAATTGTTGAGTTAAATTATTATTTAATTGACAAGCAAGAATGTGCATTAATTAAATAAGTGAATAAATTTAGGAACTACATTCATAGGAATAAGGTGCATGCAATCTTACCCAACCCTGCCACAAACCTCATGTTGAGCCAAAACAAGCTAGGAGAAAGGATAGGTAAGTGGATGTATATATTACAAGAATATGACATTGAAATGAAGATTTAAATTTCGGTAAGGTGCCAAGGTCTAATTCAATTGATTTATAATTCTAACCCTAAGCTAAGTGTCATGCAGGTTAAACAACAAAGTTTTCAATCTAATGATTGGTATGATCCTATTATCCATCTATAAATAAATGGTAGTTATCATGTTAGGTTAACTAGGGAGAAAAAAAGATCCCTACGACTTAAGGCAACCCACTACCTGATTAAAGGTGGGGTGTTATACATAAAAAACTTTGAAGGCATTTACTTGAGGTGTGTATCCAAAGAATAAGTGACTAAAATCAAGAGCACTTTTCATGAGAAGCTAGGAAGTGAACATCCATCTAGAAGGAAAACATATCACAAAATCCTTAGAGCTAGTTACAATTGGCCCATAATATTCAAGGATTCCCACAAGAATGTAAGGTAATTCCATTCATGTCAAATATTCAACATAAAAGAGTCTAAGGTAGTTATGCCACTATAGCTAGTGATGATTGCCAAGCCATTCACCTAATGGGCACTAGATTTCATGGGGGTAATCAACCCTAATTTATTTTAAGGTGAAAATTACATTATAACTAGTATTAAATACTACAATAAATTGACTAAGGTAGTGGCCACTAATAGTGCAAGATTGAAAAATTGTTAAATTTTTTAGAAGAAAACATATGCACCAGATTTGGGAAACTTGTATCTATGGTTAGTGATAATGGATTTGCATTTATATCCATAAAGATGATAAAATGGGGATATGATAATAAAAACATTATCAAGTTCTCATCCAACCATTATCCTCAAGGTAATGGATTATCTGAGTAGACTAATAAGAACTTGAAGTAAATAAAGAAGTCTATAGCAGACAAGCCTATAACTTGGCATAAGGTACTAAAACATGCCTTATGGGTAGATAGAACAAGATTATATTAGGCTAAAAAATTATCACCCTTATTATTGGTACATGGCCAAGAATCCATATTCCCCATTACACTCAAGTTGCCCACATAGAGGTTCATGCAAGAGTACATAGAGGATGACAAGGAATTGGTAAGTTCAAGATTATTGGAAATTATTTAGATAGAGGATGAATGAGAAGAGTATTTTGATAATTTTGTTAGGAACCAGACCATAGTGAAGAGGTGGTTTGATAAACTTTCTAAGATAAAGGTTTTTAGGCAAGGAGACTTAGTTCTTCTTTGGGACAAAGCATCTAAACCTAAAGGTAAACATGGGAAGTTCACACCTTTATAGATATATAAGACCCTATCAAATTGTTGAGATACTTGGAGACAACACCTTCAAGATGAAAGACCTACAAGGAGATGAATTCAAATTTCCCAAAAATATGTAGTACCTTAATCACTACTTCTCTTCTGCTCCCCCTGGGGTCTTCATGTTGTAAATTATAGGACTAGTTATAATTAATGTAGGTAGACTATATTAGTTTGTTTCTATAATTTATATCATATCCCTTATTTGTACACATTTTTAATGTACTTGTTTGATTTTCTTTTGATTTCTACTTTATTTGTTCTTTGTTTTGTGTGTTTTCATTTTTTTGCTTTGTTCCTTTCTTCTAATAAGTCCTTCGGGATATCCCTTATCTCAAAGTTCATCTAATTATTCAAGAAATCCATAGTTCAGGGATGCAAGTATAATTATTCAACATTTGTTGATCATGGATTTGAAATACAAGATTATGTTATAGTTTAAAGAAACTAGTAAAGACTAATAGATAAGTTAACTATTCCATAATATCTCAAGCATTTTTTTTAATTTGAACTTTGTTTTAAGAATAATTGCACATATGGGATGAAATCTTAAGTTTTTGGAACATAGCCTTGTTTTCACATAACAAACTTCCTTACCTAGGATGAAGGTTGTAACCATAGGTTATTGTTTGAGGATCAAACATTTGACCAAATTCTTAAACCTGGCTAACTTGGTTCATAACCTTTACTAGGAATCCAAAATGGTCTAAAAAATATAAAAAATAAGAGCTTATTAAAAAGTTAAAATATTTTCAATAAAAGGTGATTTTGGTAATCTCCATTAGCGTTATGAATGCCTAGATAGTAGTGGATCAAGGCCTTGAGTGGATTATTATGCATGAAACTACTAGAGTATTTCCCCCTTAGACCTCCATGGCCCTACAATTTGTCTCTTATGCACCTAGAATTTGTACATCAAATTCTTGAGTCTGGTGAGTTTCACACAACCACCACTTAGATTTTTGGCCTCAAGTTATTTTATAAAAGTGTAAGGTCTTGACTCACTCAATTGGATTTTTGTGTAAAAGGCCATACAAACTTCTGCTTGGGGCTTGAAAGTGCCTTTCAATTTGAATTAGGTATATAGTGTCTAGTGCACTTTACTTGTTTGATACTAACAATCCTCATGCACCCAAGACTTAGGTGTTTGGCCTCAATATCTTAGGAAGTACAAGTTATCAAATCACCTAGATAAGATTATGAATGAAGTGTCAACAAACTTTCTTGATGGGATTTAAAGTTCTGCTTCTACACTCTTTACACTACTGCCTAAGAGAACCAAAAAAAAAAAAAAAATTGGCTTACACCAAACATTATACTAGTCATCTCAATTCAAACCAATCCTTAACCAATAATTCAATGGTATTATGATGCAACCATCACCCTATTTCCAATATGGATTCAACCTATTTCCATTGAAATGCCTAGGGATCATTTCACTAGTTAGAGTGCACAAATTGCATGTGCCTATCTCCGATATGTGGTGGATGATATAAAGACCCATCAAACTTATATATAGTTTGTGTGGATTATTTAAATAATTGGATTCATAGAGTAAAATTAATGATACTTATACTATCACCTTTTTCTTTATGTTTTTGTCATGCCAAATCTTCTAGCACACCTTTTCTATTGATTGGCTCCACTTTGCTTTGACACACATCTCATCTAGGTGATCCAAGTCTTCTAGCCTTACATTCAGTGATTCTTGGTCATCTAACAAACCAATGAATGTGATAAATATCAATGGTACCAATAAATCCATAAACAAGATCACCTCAGTTCCAAACACCAATTGAAATGGTGTACCCTTATTTAGGTAGTTGTAGATTATGTTATATTCCCATATCACTACCAACACTCGATCATCCCAATCTTTGCAACCAATGTTGCATACTTTTGTGAGGCATGTTATAGAGAATTTATTAAAAGCATTATCTATGTCATTTTATTGTGGATCATAGGGTTCATATTGTGTTGTGCCACCATATACTTAGCCAACAAGATATGCACCATTTCATTGATGAAATGAGTGCACCTGTCACTAGTTAGATTGATCAAGCACCCATACTAGCTTATTATGTTTTCCCAAATGAATTAAATGGATATGGTAGCTATGAAATATTTTTTTGACAAAAATTTGGCCCACTTAGTAAATTATTCTATGGCTATCATGATACACTTGGCACCTGTACATCATGCTTTAAGAGTTATCGACCCAATAAAATCAATGGCCCATTTATTGAATTATGCCTAGGAAATAATGGGTATGAGAGGAATATAATACTAATGGTTGGTATTCCTCATGCATTGGAATATATCACATGCCTTAGCATAGTTATTTGTATCTTGGAACAAGTTTGGCCATCACAAGCTTGATTGCAACACTTTTCATATTATTGCATCTCTAGTGTAATGATCTCCTACTATGCCTTCATATTCCTCTTTCAAGATGGAATATATTTCATACTCTAATAAATACTAGAGCATCAATTAATCTCTAATTAGCTTATATAGTTTTACACTAATTATTTGAAAGGGGGTGGCATGAATTGCTCATTATTTCTTTTCTTTATTCATCATAGTCTAGGGTGTAACTCTAGATGTTAGAAAGGTGGAAATATCTACCAAATCCTTGGGGATGTGCTCGAATATTTATATTTGGACATATATCATGTAATCCTCAATAGGTGCCACTATATCACCAAAATTGAGGTAGAATAAATGATCTAGCCCCAAAATCTACATTTCTAGGCCTAACCATAATAGAGAAATGGAACTCTTAGATTAGAACTATTTATATGCAGATGTGCCCATGTAAAATATGATTGTTCACAAGGTACTTGAGTGCCTCATGATAAATGAAAAAAATTAATGGGGTTTCTAACAAATATTATCTAAATTTTTGTAAGGCATAGACCATGGTGAGTGCCTCATGCTCTATGGTAGTGTAATTATGCTCTGATGAGGTCAAATTTTTATTAGCAAAGGAGATGTGATGATCCATTTTACCTTTTTCAAGATGTGCCAAGATCATGCCAATTACTGATCCAAAATCATCAACATGCACATGAAAAGGTGTTGTCCAGTTAAGTAATTATAAGATAGGCATGCTAGCTAGTCTAAGCTTTAGGTTCTTGAAGGCATCCTCTTGTACATCACCCCAGTATAATGATCCATCCTTGTAAAAAATCTCTTATATTAGCACCACAATATTTGCATAACTACTTATAATTTTTTTTTTAATATCCATAGTGGCCAAGAAAGGCATGAAAATCCTTCTATGTGGCATGAGTTTGTGGTTGAATGATGATGGAAATGTTTTCTAGATCAATGAGAAAATCATCCTTATAGATGATGTGCCTAAGTAGGGTTCTAAATGGTTTTATGAAGATGCACTTATTTATTTTTATGGATATCTAGATATTCTTACACCTCTCAAACATTAGGTGTAGGTTGTCATAATTATCCTTCACAAGGCCATACACCATCTAATCTTATAGATAAACTTGAAGGAACCTATGGATGAAACCTTTGAACATGGTGAACATCACACTAGAGAACATGGTTGGCACATTATTGAGTCAAAAAGGCATCACTTTATAATAAAAACAGCCCCATTCAATTAAAAAGGTTATTTTAGGCTTGTCTTCCTCCTAAATTTGGACTTGGTGGTAGCCAGAAAACCCATCAGTGAAGGTATATATTTTACAACGTACAATGCCTTCTAGGACTTAATAGATGAATGGAGTTGGAAAGGGGTCATTGATATAGGTAGCATTCAACATTATATAGTTGACACATAACCATGAATAAGCCAATCCTTCTTGATGCTTATTACCATTGGGTTTATCCACTCTGACTCTTGCATAGGGTAAATGACCCATGTGGTCAGCATAATGTTGATCTTTATTTTGACATTAGCATAAAGGTTGGGATTCATCTATTAGGGTCACCTTTTGACGAGTTTTGCACCATTTATTATCTCCTAAGGCTTGGGTGGATTCCCTTCATGTCCTACTAAGTCCTGGGAAATAATCTTGGATTTCCTTCAAGAGGTCTATGATTCACACCTAATTTATGTTAGACCAATAGGCACCTAGATTAGCCATATGTAGCTCTCCTTCTACACTGATATCCACTTTTATGGTCTTGATTGGTGCACAATATGGATCATTCCTTTGCTAGTGATAATCCTTGACTTGTTATATTTTCTTTATTATCTCAATGAAAATATGAGTGGGGTCTTGTTTTCCTGGGGTACTATCATCTATTTAACGTAAGATCTTTTTTTTGGATGTCAACATTTTCCATTATCAATCCTTCCATGTTTCATTACCTTCCTCACTAGAGTCATTATTAAGTGTTCATTCCTCAAAGAAGGTTATTATTTCCAACCATTTTCCTTTGAACATGTCTTTCAAGCTCTCCCCAAGAATTATGGTGTCTTTAAACACTTCCCTTCGAATCACTTGCAATAGCTCAACTAGTTTTAGGTTCTACAAAGAAAAGAATAAGGTATGCGCAAACCTCTCCTTAAGGACCTCCCAAATAGATATCTATCATCATGTTTCCTTGATCACATACCATTCTTTCTCTCATGTCTTTAAATTTATGTAAAAATTATGGGCCCATAAGGTCTTTGGGGTAGTACCACTGCATTCAGTTTATGTCTCTTCACATAGGCACACATGCATTATGGGGTCAAAGACACTAGAGTATGTCAAAATATCTAGGTTCTCATTACTCCTCTTGAATTTGGTGTACATGATCACCTTTACCTCTATAAAATTTGTTAAATTAGAACTTTTCACTAACCACCATTATGTGGTAGTGCTCCTCAAGGTGTACACAAGTACACCTATTTTATCTATCTTCTTAGGGATGCATTCTTTATGGTCATTAACATACCTTTACACTAGGTTAATCCCCTTAAATTTTTGGAGTACCATAAAATTTATGTTTCTTAGGTAGATTACCCTCTTTTCTTTCTTCTCTTGGCATGAGACACGTCATTTCAAAGTGTGATCAATTTGGACCTAGCCAGTCTTCAAGGTTGTTGGTGCCTTTACATGCATTAAGTGAAATTTGTGACTAGTGGATTCATATGCCTCTTCAATTCATAAATCACAAGTGACATTGGTGGTATTTGAGTATGATTTCCCATCTTCCCAATAAATCACTCCCTGATTAGAAGGATAGAGATTTTTTATGCTTTGCACTGTGATATAAATATGGTTGATCTCATGTTTTAGATCAATGCTCTCCACATAAGGGGTCCTTAGTCACTTGAAAGGGGGATAATTACCCTTTACTTTCCATTCTAAAATGTCATGTATCACTTATTAAATTGCATACCTAATTTTTTGGTATAGCACCAAGACCTCCTTAGAAGCATTAGGTAATTATCTCATTCATCCAACTCAATAACCTCAAAGTCAGTGTGGAACTTAGTGCCCATAATATATACAATAGTTCCCTATATAATTATATTTTGATACTCTTGAGTCTTCTTGGCCATGAAGAGTACATGGGGGGAAGGTCTCAGGTTTGGCCTACCCATTTTATCCCATGTATTTTTTGTCAAGATATTGACTTCTACACCATTGTCGTCAAAACCTCATAGATGAAACAACCATATATAGTGGCATTCACTAGTAATTATTGGTCATACTCTATATTTTGAGTATGCCTTACTTCACACACTTACTCCGTATGTGGCACAATAACTTAAATTTCTTAGCGCTTAGCAAATTCATTTGGCTTCTTCCCTGCATACTCTATGAGCAAATTTTTTAACAGGGGAAATATCTTGTCTATTTAGAAAAAAGTGCAAGATTTCTATTAGCTCTTGTACCTCAGCCTCCTGACTATCTCAAGTTCTACATGATGTGGTAGCATATGGTTCAATATCTCTAGCTAACTAGAGTTCTCCCTACAAATTTTATATTACATTTATGACTTGTTATAGGATATATTTTTGATGCATTGGGTCAGGGTAGGGTGCAACTTTTGGCTTAGGATAAAATATGCACTTGGTCTGACTTAGTTTACCATATTCTAGGTGTATCTCTTATGTTTACATAGTTTTTTGGATGAGTGGTGAACCCATTCCAAGTGGGTTTCTACACCTTGATTGATTTTGTGCATGCTAGCTACGCTTTTGGAACCCACTATGTATCCTTAGGCTCACACTTGAGCATCTCTAAACTTTTTTCAACACCCATTTTGCCTTAGGTTAGATTTTTGTACAAGTTGAGACACTCTTTTATTGTATGTGGTTCTTGATAATATCAACATGTTGGATGTGTTGGGTAGTCATGTTGATAGTGTTTAATTGACCTAAACTTATAACATGATCATGGTGGGAATCTTCCTCCACCACATCCTTCACCTTACCATCTAACACATATTTGGTTCTTGCAGCTAGCATTTTAATGACCATAACCCTCATTTCCTTAGTTTTCTTACCTTCCAACTATTTTAGTTTCCTTCCATGCACCTCTCTCTATGTTTAGCAACATTTAATCAATCACTCGACAATCAATTATGTTATGAGTGTAGGCATTTCATAACTTGTAGTAGTTGGTTGTGTCGACCTAATTAGACATTTTTGAATAAGGGGTATTTTTGAAAATCATGCACCTCATGATAAAACTTCATAGTTGAGAAGTAATGAATGCATTTTCCTTTGAATGTATTTGTTTTGATTATGACCCTTTATTTTGTAGTCCATGCACCATAACCTACTTTGATCATTTTATGATGAACTAGTGGTTAGATTTCTATAATTAGTAGGCTATAGACACAATATACACTTCCATGAATGGGTTGATGCATGTATTAGTACTCTCAACTGCCTTAACCCTTAGCATAGCTTCAAGTGATTCTTGAGGGTCTATAAATGTCTTCATGGAGAGCACCCTTCTAAAGGGCACTAACAATCCTCCAATTAACCATTACGCAAAATGGGAGGAGTGAATGCCATAATGAAGCTCAAAAAGGAGTGTCTTGAATCTAGCATCGTATAATCACACACTCTTTGATAATCCCTAGCTTATTTCCTTGAGCATGATAATGTTATACTACTCAGACCTAGGTATATCAAACTCCTTCAGGAAGGCTCCCTTCAAGGTGTCATTATCAACAATAGCTTAGGATCAAACTTCTTATACCAAGTGTTGGCATGATCAAGTAAAGTTTTTGTGAGCTGAGTTGCCTTGCACTTGGATTGAGTTATTCACTAGTCACACCGTTATAACACACACTTTAGTACATGTTTTATGGAATTTTCCATGCCTTGGTACTCTAACAGGCATATGGCCATATCATAATAGATCTAGGGATAAGGTAGTCAATGCTTAATGTTCTTTTCCTCCTAGTGCTTGTCTTGGTGTTGGTCCTCTAATTCTTCCAACTACTATGTTAGGTGTTGGTTCAGTGGTTACTACTAGTGTTATATAATATTATGGAAACAAACTACTAGATAGTAGAATATGGCCACTTTCTATGAACTATTTCCCAAGTTACAAAAATGGTATTAGATAAATTGGGATGTTTATACTTAGGTTCCTTCTAGTTGTGTTGGTACTTCATGTTTTGGAGGTATATTCACTTACCTCTTTATATAATGTGACTTATTCAATTAGTAATTTTTGGTCAAATTTTCCAAAGCGATTAAAGTCTACATCGATAACAAGGTCAATTGTCAATCCTTTATTTTCCTTTAGGGAATCTAGTTCATGAACTCACACTATAGGTTTAAAGGGGGTAGGTGCATCTGACGTATCCCCAATGGTCAAGTTTTAAAGGGACCTTAAGCATTTACCCACCAACTATGGAGCATATTATAAGGCTTTAAGGGATCCTTCCCTTGGGTGTATCTACTATTTAAGAAATTCTTCCCCATGCCCTTCCTGTTATTTATGGGTCCTCTTAGCACTTCTAAGTTCTAGATATTTCATCAATCTATATCTCCTATTATTATAATCCTATCACCTTAGCTCTTGATTATTAATATGTTTATCTCCTTCTATTACACCTCACCTACATATCTCCTTTTCCCCCATTGTGTTACTCATATGTGAGAGGACTTTAACCTTCCATCCTTATTATTTCAAAGCCATAGTCTATCATTAGCTTCTTGACTTCAGCATTAAGTTATTTCATAAATCCACCTCTAGGCTTGTGCAAGAATTGGTAATTTTCTTCTTCAAGGCAAGAGTACATTCATACCATGAACTCAATCATACAACTATTCATCTCCCCTTGTCACCATTTGTCTATATGTCTAGTCTAGGTGTTATCCAAATTCTCAAGCTTCTCGAGGCACTCTTTTGTCTATTTGAGGTAGTATCCATAGATTCAGTTTTTATGGGTTACATATGCAGCCAACCATTGGTATACTTTCTCTGGTAATTCATAAAAGAACACTTCATGTAGGGAATCATAAAATTGGTTCTATACTCACCTCTTTCAATTATCCTCTCTATAAGTTGGATGCCTAAATGCAAAGATATCTTGCACTCTTTCCAACTAGTGCTCGATGTTCTCAAGGAAGAGTTAGAGCATTGTCCTATTATACCATTACAACAACAAAATTCAATATGCCTGGTAATGAAACCAAAATGTTGTACTAAAAGGAGTGTTTCTGGTCATGGGCCTAGTCTTGCACCTACCTAGCCATCCAAATAAGATCTAAGCTTATCATAGAAGATATGTAGGCCTTGACTTCCTATATTGCTCAATGTTCATCAACTGATTGTGTTGTCATCACTATACATAAGGTGTAAGCCTTATGTTCTCACCTAAAACATAGCATAGTAGGGACCTGGGTCTATTGGGTTAGTTGTGTTATGGTATAACTCTACTCTTCATGGGTATATCTGGTGCAATGATGATAATGTGCTCATAAGCACAAGCCTTAGGTTTCATGGGTTCAAAGGCTTTCAGGTAATTGAGGGGAAAAGGGTGATCTAGTTAAAGGATTTGGTCATAATCATGATCTTAGGCACATGTATTGGTTATAGGCACATGGCTTCAACCATACTTAGCATATTTGGTGTTAAGGGTGAAGGACTAATTGTTAGTTACAAGTCTACCATAAATGAGCTAGGCTCTAAACTTACGATGGTTCAAAGTACATTCAATAGAATATGATATGTAATAAATAACCATTCAAAAACTTTAAACATTAATTATTTAAGTATTTATGCAAAGCATTCTTCATTCAATAGTTTTAATAATAGTGCATATATAGTTCACATAAATGGAACAAGTGCTCAACATAAACTACTGAGGCCTAAGATCATAGGTGAGCTTGGGCATTACAAAGGGGAGAACCAAAGTGCATCCCAAGCTAAGATTTAAACTTAACCAATCCTCTCATAGAAATTTTCTAGAGCTTCCCTACTCTCTAGTTTATCCCTTTTTTTAGCTAAACTTGGCTTCTTTTTATAAGATTTGGATCATCCTAGGTTCATGGGGAATGGAGCTTTCCAACTATTGAGTTGGTTTTGGAAGTAAACGTCCCACCACCTCCACTAAACATTTCCTTCATTATGTAGTCATTATCCCATGCACCTATTTCCAAATGCTACATGATTTAAAAAGGATATTCTTGTCTTAAATGGCTAGTCATTATCACATGTAATCAGTTCTTAATGAATCTTGGAGTGGTTAGTCACCAACCAACTAGAACTGTTAGAAGATAAAAATATCAACCATCCAAAATGTTTCCTCATGCCTAGGTATTTTTGTATGGGCATGGATCCATTACTTAGCATGAAATGGGAACAAACATAGACTCATTAACTCTTAGATTTTGAGCCTCAAATTTGATACCATAATGTAACAACCCCTCTAGGTTTTACTAGAATAGATTATTTTTTAAAATTAATTACAAATATTCAAACATTAGACTTCACCATGATAAATCTAACTAGATATACATGATTAAACACATTAAATAAGTTAACCATAATTAGACATGTAAAAATCCATTTAGATATAGATCACCATGATAATAATTAAACAAATCAAGTACAATACTAATTAACTCAATTAAAAATTTCATTTATTCCAAAAGGTAATTACACAATTTTAGCCATGGCTTGTACAATATTATATGCACTACTGTCAATTTATAGATGAAAAAAAATATAATGTTAGCAAGAATAATGTCTCAATAATAATAATATAAGATAAAAATCTCCATGGAGCATGAGTCTCAATGAATTCAAGTATCCTATGGTAATCTCAAGTGTTGTTTCTAATGAAGTACTATTATGGGGAGGGAGAGCATCATCTGAGTGTTTTTACACACCAAACATAGACCATAAATCTCATGCATAATATCCCAACTAGGTAAAGGTCCTCCCTTCATAGATGGGTAGATAGTGATAGTGTGTTAATGTAGAGAGACAAGCTACAAACCATGTGTTATTAGATAACTAATGCAGAGAACACACCTTCAAAGTATTAACACTACAAGTTATACCATTTTGTCATAACCTCACAGGCTTCCTTATATAATTTTTTGGCTCTTATTAATTATACAGATAATATAAGTTTGAAACCTAGAAAATATGTCACTTTTATAGTACTTAGTATTTATTTATATCTCTCTATAAATTTTCTTGGCTCAAAACAACCTTTAGAACACTTTTATATCTATTGTCTCCAACTAATTAGGTCTGTCAATTCCTAATTGCACATAGACCTATTCATCCATACGATTGTACCTTGTATGGATATAAAACCTAAAAATTAATTTATAGGAATTTTAAACACATATAATCACAAATTTATGGGGTTTTTGTCTAGTTCAAAATCCTAGAAATCAAGTTTTCATCTAGAAACCCTAACTTAGGGTTAGACTACTATGTATAGACCATAAAGGGATTAGTTAGAGGTTTTAAGTTTTAAAATAACTTTAAATAATTATGAATGTTTTATTACCCATATTTAACCACTAATAAACCTATAAAATCATCAAATATATCCCACACCACCTATGCTACACTTTTTAACAAAGATCTATGCTTGATTGTGCAGGTTTTTATTGCTTCTACAGGACTATGTTTATTTTACATAAAAAAGGTATGTAAATATTAAAATAAAACATAAAAATAACCTTCATGAAAAAAAAAATTAAAAAATCATAAAGGTCATAATAAACTTTTATTTATTTTGTTTTCCTTCATTGATCAATCACACATAGTCAACATCCAATACACATACACAGGAAACAGGGTTTGTAGCGACTTTTTCTTGAAAACTAGGGAATTTATTGTTATTTATTGAAAATAGAGCCTTATAAAACTATCATAAATTATATTTAATTAAAATTCAATCATTTTTATTTCATAAAACTACTCTAACTACCCTTTGGACCTTCCAATGGTCACTAAAGAGATAGTTAAGCAATAATAACACATGCAAAGTAGATAATTCATACAATTATGAGTTTTTACACATGATATGAATTAATGTCATATTTAAGAGTAAATTGAAATAATTTTAAACCTTTAAAATTCATTTCACACACCTTTGCAATACCAAATCTAATTACAATAATTCAAAAACTCATTTTGGTGAGAAATTTCAAATTTGAATTTTTGAGAAACTAGCACTAAAACTAACACATATAATTGAAAAATAAGGATGGTATAAGAAAAATAATACCTCCTATACTATCATAGATCCAAAATTGAATAATAAAACTGAAATATAAAAGGAAAACTAGTCTAGAAGTGATGTTCCAGCATCATACTCCTAGGAGAAAGAGAAAAGAACTCAGGGACTATTATCCATGAGTGTTTATAGTGTATTCCCATGATTTTTGATGTCAAGTTCAGTCATAGATGTAGCATATGTAATTTTTTTGTATTTCCATTTGACCAGATACTTTAAATATTGCTTGTCTCTAGTTTTTTTTATCACTTGCTTATCTAGAATGCATTATAATTCCTCTGATTTGACTTAAGGCAACTATGTTTCCCAATTTATACCTAATTTAGATACTCTGTATAGTGTATATTCACCTTTTACTTCTTATTTATAATGGTATAATTCCACAACATTAAATATTGGTTATGTGCCTACAACACTAGGCAATTCCAAATCATAGGCATTTTTAACAAACTTCCTAAGTACCCTACAAGGACCAATTTTCATCATCTTTAGATTATTTTATTCACCTCTTGAAAAAATATCCTTCATAATATTAGCCAAAACCAAATCTCCAATTTGAAAACTCAGCTCTTTTTACTTATATATTCTTACTTCTTAAAATTTTCCACACTATCTTCTATATGCTTCCTTACTTGTTGATGTACTTCCTTCATAGCCACTAAAAATTTTTCACCTTCATATATCTTCGTATCCATATTATTTATATTTTTGAGTTAAAATAATCCTCTAGGTTACATAAATTATATAATTTGGAAAGGACTCATGTTAATACTTATTGGTAGAGTCATTATAGGCAAATTCTAGGTAATGCAACACAAGACCCCACTGGTTGGGATTATCCTTATATAGACATCTTAATAGGTTCCCTAAGCCCTTATTAACCACCTCAATTTAAAAATCTATCTAAGGGTGGTAAGCTGAAATAAAACTCATGTTTTTGCTTAACATTCTCCATAGTGTCCTCCAAAAATGGCCTAGGAACATAGTGTCTCTATCATATACAACTTTTAGTAGCAATCTAAGAAACCTTACTACCTATTTAAAAAACAAATTTTCAACATGCATGGCATCATTAGTAGTCCTACTAGAATGAAATGTGCCATTTTATAAAATCTGTCTAGAATTACATAAATAGAGTCAAAATATCTTTATTTTCTAGGAAATTCCATAACAAAATCCATGGTTATATATTCCCAAGGCCTATTTGGGATTGGTAGAGGTTGATAAAAAAAACTACATTAGTGCTCTTCCCTTTATCCAATTGACAAAGTTTACATCTCTCAACATATATTCTCACTTTTTCTTGCATCTTAGGCCAATATTAGTGTCTCATGAGTTGCTCCAAGGTTTTATCAAGCCCAAAGTGGCTTATCATACTCCCACTATGCTTTTCTTGACTAAAATTCTCCCTTATTAGGCTTTTTGGCACACATAGTTGCACTTCCTTAAACAGTAATCTATCTTGTATGACATAGTCCAACCATGTCTATTTATTGAGTATTGTTAGATTATTGTAATCATTTTATACTTCTTTGAAGTCTTCATCATCTTCATACATTTCCTTAAGTGACTCAATAACAACACTCTTAAGTTGTATCTCATGCATCAACAAGAATCCCTTACTCAATGCATCTACTACGTTGTTACTTTATCCTTGTTTATGATTGATGATGAAGGTGAAATTATGCATGTACTCCACCCATTTCATGTGTCTTTAGTTTAGATTTGGATGATTGATGATTAACTAAAGTGAATGATAATTTGTAAAGATAATGAACTCCTTTGGAATTAGATAATGCCTCCACTTCTTTAACACTTGCACCATTACATAGAATTAAAAGTCATAAGATGAGTATTTTTTCTTGGAATCATTAAAATTTTCAATGAAATAGGCTATAGGTATTTTTTCTTGGCTTAGTAAATCCCATAATACCACTCTAATTGCATCACATTCTATTTGAAACACTTTTTTGAAATCTAGTAATGTTATTATAGGCTACCCCATTATCCTTTACTTTAAATATTGGAAATTTATTTCATCTTTATCAATCCAAAAAAACCTTTTCTTATCTCCTTTAATGGTGTCTACTATGGGATCACATATCCCAATTAAATTTATAATAAACTTCCTATTGAAACTTGTATGACTATGGAATCTTCTTACCTCTCCAGTTATTCTAGGCATTGGCCACTCCATGATTACCTTCACCTTGTTCTTATCCATATTTAGTGTGCCTTGAGAGATTAAAAATCATAGGTATAATAGTTATAAATTCATAAACTCACACTTCTTGAGGTATATTAACAACCTTTCCTCTTGTAGCCTTCTCATGATTAAATGCAAATGGTGTAGATACTCCTTCTTGTGATGGTTGTAGATAAGTATGTCATCCAAGTAAACCAATAAAAACTTTCATATAAAATATTTGAGTAATTCATTCATAAACATCATGAAAGTTCTTGGTACATTGGTCAAATCAAATGGAATAACCAGCCATTCATACAATCCTTCATTAGTTTTGAAAGTGATTTTCCACTCATCTCCTTATCTGATCCTAATCTAATAGTACCCAATCTTGAGATCAATTTTGGGAAAATAGCTTGAAAAACTCAAGAAATACATTATATATTCCATCCTAAGAAGTGGAAACCTATATCTAATGGTTATCATGTGATAATCCTAGATTCTATACACATTAGCCACTCATCTTCCTTTTTAGGCACCAACATTGTAGGCATTCTACAAGGACCAATAATTTATTTAATTAGTCCTTTGTATATTAGTTATTCCACTTGTATCTTTATCTTTACATTATATTCAGGGGTCATATTTTAGGCTACCTTGTTTATAAAATATTCCCTTACAATAAAATCTATATGATGACTGATGTTACTCATAGGTGGTAATGTACTTGGCAACTCATCAACTACAATTTCTACATACTCCTCTAACATGTTTTGTATTTCTTGATGAAGTTCATTTATCTTGGTGGATATCATAATATTATTAGGCTTGAATACCAATTCAAATCCAAACTCTTCTTAATTAATGTTATTTATTTTACTATTTTGTGGAAACTAAGTGTTTAATTTCCTAATTAGTAAAGGGTCTAGATTAATCTAAAAAACATGTAATACAGTATGCCTAAATTAACTTAATGATTTTTTAAATATATGTTTGATAAATTAATTAATAAAAATAGCAAGAAAGGGGATCAAAAGTGAACTTAGCTAATTTTTGGACTGAGATAGAAGAATTTAGAACTACAAATTGATGAACTGACTAGGTAGACTATCAAAAATAGGACCCAAAAGTTTGTTTTATACCTAGAGAGTAGTATCAAAAATTAGAAACTTTGGGTTCTAGTGCTAAAGTCCTATTTTTGGCACTATAGTCCTTTTTATCTACTTCATTTGAGCTTTTTAGGTTCTATTCTGATGCTTTTAGAGGTTTTATGTCTAAATTTGCAAGTCTTGATCATCTATAGAGCTCTATGTGCAACTGATTTGTCTCTTAGGGTCTTAGTTCCTCCTTAGGATTGATAAATGGTATTAAATAAACTAAAAAAATGGGTTAGTGTGTATTATGCACTAAATGTGTGATCACACACCATGTGTGGGAACACTAACTACATACCGATACTCTAAAGAGGGATCAAGGCCAATGTAGTTCTCCCAAATTGAATGTGTATTGTAAAATTATATATATCTAATGAAAGTATTATGTGAACATGTGGAAGCTTGAGATGACTCATGACTTATGCGAGAGATTGAGTAGGATGAAAAAAATAATGGTTGCCTATATGTAGAGAATAGGAGGATTTGCTTGATGGTGCTTAGTGTATTTATAACTTATGCCTTTTGAATTATTTCCAACCTTTATAAATGACCATTGAATATTATTTTATATGGAAACTAATGATCTTGGGTTAGATGATTTCATGTTAGGCTAATAGGGAAAGATATAAGGAAATAAGGAAATTTGATTGTTTGAGGCTAAGAGTGACTTGGACAATAGTGCCAGAAAATGGACACATTGGCATTCAACACTATATTCCAACTTATGGTGCTAGTATCCAAGGGGAAAGGGACCCTAGGGGATAGGTTTTTTCTTGGGAGAAGAGTTAAAGATAGCTAGGGCTAAATCTAGAAGGCTTTACATGATTGGGAAATAGTAAAGAACATGCCTAGTGGGTTTTACAAAGAAGTAGGAGAGACCTATGGTTTGGGTGTCATAAGTCATACTCAAGTTATACAAATTGCATTTTTATGTGATTAAATTTCAACCCCCCCTCTTTATTTTAAGTATGCAAAAAAATGAAATACTAGGATAAAGGAGAAAAATAGAACTATACCTAAACTTACTTATGAGACTAAGCCCAATAAGCTATGTGATGTTGGATTATATGTAGTGAGAGCATGTTGTACTATGTAAATTTACATGTAAAGTGAAATTAGATCAGTTATTACTAGATACACTATATCTAAAATAAGAATGTACAAAGTTGGGTAAAGAGAGAGAAGGAAGAGAAAGGAATGTATACACCTCACTAGGTACGTGAACCAATACAAAACCTATTATACTACTAGATTGTGTTGAGTGATGTTATATGTATGTTTAAACAAAGAGTTATATTGATGGATGAATTGAGTGTTAAATCCCTTGAAAGGTGGCTCAAGAATGTAAAGGCATGTGCTTTGGCTCCATCATCACCAAATATCAAAGTTAATGAATCATGCATTTGTTAATTGATGTCTAGACCATATGTCTAATCCCTCTGAATGTGTATCTCAATAATACAAAGTCTATCCACTCCTCTAGCTCCATGATTTCCACATGATGTGAAGCTAAATAGAAAGATATTGGTATAAGCTAAATGTCATATGAGATGAGTCATGAAGCCCATGAAGGTGCTATAATCTGATAATGTTGGTGTGGATAGCCTAATGTAACTTGAAACTAGGCCAATGTTGGCCACTTCAAAATATGGAGATTGGACTTGTATAGAAGCCCCTCAAAAGTTGGAATCAAGGCTTAAGAAGCCACTCAGGAACTCAATTATATAGGAAGAAAACTTATATGAAATTTTACTTGAAAGTGATACCAACCACTTGCACATGGAGTAAGGAATTCAACTACCAAGAACATGCAAGAAAAATATACTAAACTTAGAAAAGAGATTGCCCATGTACCATACACACTACACCCAATAATTGGTGTCTAGAACATAGATTATGAACTAAAATTTGTATTAATTACCATGTCTGAAATATAAGTAAAAACCCTCATGCCATACATGATTCCCCCTATATCTATATTCTTTGAGCAAATAAGTGTTGAAAATCATTTTATTCTAGACTGTAGTGATACAATAAAACCATGACTAAACTCACCCCTCTACCTAATTCTAGAAAAACTATAAATTATGTTGTCTAGACACTAGCACCAAAAAATGGACACTTCGAGGTCTAGCACTATAGTCCCATTTTTGATGTTATTATCCAAAGCCCTAACATAAAACTAGATTATGTTCTCTATTATCTACCTGAATTGAATTTTAGAATCTAAACTGTGTATTCTAAAACTACTTTTTCAACCATTTAAGATCTTGGATCTCTGTGACAAAACCACTATTTTTTCCCGTCTTTTGAGGGTAGGAATGAAGACCCTAAAATTACTACTCTCTGAAGAAGAATCCTTGCAAGTGTGTTAAGCTAAAAAAATATTTGATATAAAATTGACATTCATGATCTCAAGATATATAAAAGGTTGTATAGAGAGATTTTTAGATCCACAAGGGTATGCCTAGATAGATATAAAAATGTAATAGCATGTGATAAAAAGAAAGCTAGAATACACAATGTTAGTTTTTAGTTTGTTGGTAGCATAGAGGGATGGAGCATGATGTCCATCATGGTATCCAATAAATAAGGTAAATTCATGATTGGAATCATGGAATTATACACAGATAAATAATCAAGCAAAAAACATATAAATCAAGAAGACAAAAACATGCAAGGGTGGCCAAGGGGCTAAATAGACACACAAGGCATGTTCAAATACCACACACACACATAATGGGAATAATCAAAGATTGTCACAAGGGACACAAGCACATAGAAGGCACAAATAATATAGATAGAAGCAAAGGAATTTGGTAAATTTCCTAAAATTCAAGTAGGAAGAAAATATAAAAATGCAAACACATCTAGCTAATCAAAGCACAAATGGAAGTATGTAAAGTAATAAAAATATAGACAAGCATCTAACTATGGAAAGTAATAAGCAAGAGTATATAAAATATGTGGTATAAGACTAATGTATATGCTATTAAATATAGAACTTTGATAGATGCTACAATATGTCAATGTAATATCTATGTAAGGTATGCACTACACAATATGTCTAGAGTGTGGAGTGTGAGAATGACATAACCTAGATGGTGTAGTCATGTAGAGTGTACCCCTAGGTAGATGTATCAATGTGTAAATGAAATGTAGAAGTAAGATGCCCCCTCTATGGGAGGAGTAAAGAAATGAAGGATTTGGATGTACTGCACACACTCAAATAAAATCAAGTGAAGAATGGTAATATAGATAAATTTACAAACAAGTAACATAGAACAACATAATGTAAGTCTAACATAATGTTTTAGCAATGTAAGAAACATAGATGATGCATACAAATGACATATTTGTATTTTTGAATTTTGTATTATTTTTGTATTTTTGGAATAAGCTATGTATAATTAAGAAGAATAAGACTATGTATATGAAATACTATAAATGAGTGATACTAACCGATGAGTCTCAGATGAGATCCCCTATCATGGTGTCCAGTATTAAAAAGTGGAATCATGTGTGATCATGAGACATGATGGAAGTGTTAAGACTGAGGCTCTAAAAGTTAAATATGTTATAAATACTTTGAATCTATGAAGTAGAAATTGACTATAGGGATCCTTTGTAACATTGAGAAGTAGTTACAATTTTAGGGCTCTTAGGGACCTATATGTAAGTAGGAGAAGCTCTCTAAACATGTGTTTGATGTTTAGATGCATGAGATCTCAATGAAAATGCTCTAGGTGTGAAAATTATAGCTAGAAGCTATCTCAAATCTTGAAGTTATGGAGGTGTATGGACCCTCTATACTGGTGATGGACCTATAACTAGTGTTGGAACTAAAATTAGATCTAGAACTAAAACTAGAATTAAAACTAGAAGTGTCAACTCATATGGAACTCTAGTAACTATAATAACTTGATTAAAATGAATGAATTTCTTGCATCGATGCATTGTAGATGGAATTCCTTAGAGTTTTTGTATCCAAGGTCTTCCAAGTAACATGTTAAAGACTCCTATGCTAGGAACTATAGTGAATAGGGTGGTAAAGCATGTAGGACCAATCTATAAATGGATGAGGATCTCACCCAATGTAGTTTGACTATGTCCACTAAATATATTTATAACTATATTTATCGAAGTGATATCCTATTTTGTATACCCCAAATTATATATTAGTATCATAGTCCACATGTTAACATTAGATCCATTATCAATTAGAACATTTTGAATGGATGATCATGAATATAAGATCTAATGAAGATTTCATGATAATATGTGTCATCCTTAATAATCTCCTACTCAAAAAGTTGATGGAAGGTTGAACTAGAAGGTTGGAATGAAAGGTACCAATCATGTAGCTTAATGGATGTGAATTAGTTACCAGTGCCCTATATGTAGCTAGTGGAGGATGTGCCTAATATAGATGATGTACACCTAATGTGTCCTATACCTATGACTTGCCATGTTATGTAAATAGATCTAAAAAGATTTTAAGTGACTTATTGTATGTTGGTTTGGCCTAAGGAGGTTCAACTAAAGTGCCTACATCAATCAAGTTAACATCAATTAAATCTTATATGTTATGCCTATGACTAATTAATCTATTTTTAGTATGGCCTAGTGCCCTGTGAAAGTTGAAAAATGTATCTAATCATATCCCTATGGAAGAGGCTTTGTTGGATCAATTTCTCTGATAAGTGGTAGAGAAGTGATATTACATTCTAGTAGCTACTATAGAACTCTAACTGGATAAACTGGTAGATTTGTAAAAGGTCACCAAGGAGGTGATGATAATGTGACTCTTTATGGGGGCTCTAAAGCTATATTAACTATTTGTTGATTATATCCTTTGTTGTCATTAAACTTGACATTGTATGGGACTTTGTTGTTACTCTTATTAGATTTATCTAAAACACTTATTTAATTTAGTTTTCCCATTGATATGAGTTTGATTTATCATTCTTTTAAAGTGTGACATAATTAAGTGAAAGAGGAGAATCTTTTGAACATGATTGTTTCATTGAAAACTAGTAGAATACTTTTTTTAAAGAGGTCATGTAACTCCTAATATGTCATAGCGCTAGTCATCTTAACCAATATGGTCTTATATCTAAGAACATAATCAGTGAGAGACTCATTTTACTTATATTTCTATTATTAAATTTGAGCATATGACACCTTATCACTGATGTTGATACTAAAGTGTGATAGGAAGATGTCAACAAGAGGATTGAATGCATTGACCAACTGATTCAATAGATTATAAAACCATTGTAGTGCATATTCCTTGAGGCTCCTTGGAAATACCTTAGTTAATAGCTAGTCATTTGGTACATAATCCAATCATGATATATGAAAGGCTCTCAAATGTGTCTATAGATCACCTTTGCCATTGTAAAGAGTGAGTTTAGTTTGTATAAATCTAGGTGGCAAGGGTTTAATAGTTATATGTCATGCCAAATGTGTATGTAATATAGTGATTGAATCTAATGCATATGTTGATATAGTGTTGCCTTGATCAAGATGTTACACCTTGGATTGAAGAGCTCAAATCTCTTACAAAAGGTCTACCACATTAGGAGATAGGGATGTACTAGCTACGATTGGTGCCATAAGAGAAGTTTGGGCTGCTATAGGGTGTTGTTGTGACATAGTTTCCCCCATAGTGTTATGTGAAACTAGTGTTTCTATAGTTTGATAATATTTACCATTATTTACATTTGTTTTTCCTCTTGTATAATTATAATCATGTAATCTTGCATATCCTGTTGTTTGGTTAAGAGTTCTTAAAGCTCTCTTTTATCAGTTTCATCAAAACTAGTATATTGGGCCATTATGCAATTAGGAAAACAATTTGAAATGTATTTGAATGTTTTTAAATAAGTTTTATTAGGTAATTTGATAAAAATAGAAAGTAATAGATTAATATAAACACAAAATTCTAAAATAATAATTTAGAATTTATGCAAAAAAAGATATGAAGTTGTCAAATATGTAAGGTGATGACTCAGAATGCAATAGGACCTAGTGTATGCACTAGGGATTATTTAGGAATATTATTTAGATAATAATATGAACTTTTTAATTTGGAATGATTTTTTAATTTTAATATTTAATCAAAAGTTTGCAAAAAAATAAGTAAGATAGTGCTAGAAAATTATTGGGAATTAGTTGATGCAACTAGGGTTTGAAATGAATTTTTTCAAAATTAATGTGATAATTTGAAAATTTTACTAAAAATTTGTAGATTTTAACTTGAAAAATTTATGAAAAATCTGAAAATATTTGTAAATTTAGTAGAATATTTTTCCTAGTGATCTGGAAGTGATTTCGTGCAAAAAGGACCTAGGATGTGGAAACTAGGGTTTTAGTGAATTATTGAAAATATTATACTAAATTTTATTTTTTTATTTTTAAATTCTATAAAAATTAGGAAAATATTTAAATTTTTTAGAAATAAATAGCCCTAGGGTTTATAAGGATTTTGTGTGAAATTTTGAAGTACGTCAAGTTCACCAAATGGTTTACTATTTTTGGGAAACTAAGTGTTTAATCTCCTAATTAGTAAAGGGTATAGATTAATCTATAAAATATGTAATAAAATATGCCTAAATTAACTTAATGTTTTCCTAAATCTATATTTGATCAATTAATTACTAAAAATAGCAAGCAAGTGGATAGAAAGTGAACTTAGCTAATTTCTAGATAGTGACAGAGGAATCTAGAACTGCAAATTGATGAACTAATTGGGTAAACTATCACAAATAGGACTTAAAAGTTTGTTTTCTATTTGGATAAGAGCAATAAAAACTAGACACTTTGGGGTCTAGTGTTATAGTCCTATTTTTGGTACTATAGTCCTTTTGATCTACTTCCTCTAAGATTTTTGGGTTCTATTTTGATGCTTTTGGAGGCTTTGTGCCTAAATTTACAAGTCTTGATCATCTATGGAGCTCTGTGTGTAGCTAATTTTTTCTCCTAGGGTCTTAGTTGCTCCTTAGGCTCTTGATAAGTAGTCTTCAATAAACTATAAAAATGGGTTAGTGTGTATTATGTACTGAACATGCAATCACACCCCATGTGTGGGAACGCTACCTACATACCAATACTCTGAAGAGGGATCAATGCCAGTGTAATTCTCCCAAATTGAATGTGTATTGTGTAATTTGGTATATGAAATGAAATTATTGTGTAAATTTAGGCAATATTGAGATGATTAATGACTTTTTCAAGACCTTGAGTAGTTTAGATATAGTAATGGTTGGTTGTATGTAGAGAATAGGAGGATTTCCTTGAAGGTACTTAGTGTATTTATATCTTATGCCTTTTGAATGATATCCAACCCTTCTACATGACCCTTGAATATATTTTTATAGGAAAACTGATGATCATAGGTTAGATGATTTCATGTTAGGCCAACATGGAAAAAGATAAGGAATCAGGGAAATCTGACCATTTGAGGCTAAGAGTGACTTAAAAAATAGAGCCAAAAAGTGGAAACCCTGAGGTTCAATGCTATATTCCAACCTATGATGGTAGTTTCCAAGGGGAAAGGGACCCTATGGGATAGGTTTGTGCCTAGGAGAGGAGCTTGGGATAGTTGGGGATAAATCTAGAAGGCTTTAGATGACTGGGAAATAGTAAAAAGCATGCCTAGTGGGTTGTGCAAAGAATTAGGAGAGACCTATAGTTTGGGTGTCACAAGTCATACTCAAGTTGTATAAATTGAATTTTGATGTGATTATAGTACTTATAAACTCTTTACCACTTACCAACATCATGTTTGATCCAATTTATAGGTCATTGTCTTCATCTTTCATAAGAAGAAAGGTATGACTAACTCCATCTTTGACCAAGGTATACACATTCTTCCTACTAGCATGAGTAGTTTGTCTATCATATTTCCAATGCCTCCCAAGAATCACATGGAAAACATTTATGGGGATCACATCATAAATTAATGTGTCCTTATACCTTTCAACTTAAAATTCCATCCAACTTTTATCACTTACCAAAACTTGTAGAGCTTTATTCAATCATGAGACCTTGTATGGTGTAGGGTGAGTAAATTTATTTAATTCAAGTTTATTTACCATTTCAATATAAACTAGATTATCTATACTTCTTGAATCTATGACTATTTTTAAACATTTACTTGGCATTTTAAAGAAGTCATGAAAATGGTTTTCCTTTGTGGTGGCTCCTTATCCTTGGGTGTCTTAATCAACACTCTCCTCATTATCAATAATTCCCCTACCTCAGGTTCCTCCACAAGTTATGGAGAAAAAAAACTCTCCCTCTCAACTCCCTATGTAATTTAATTTCTTCTTTCAATTCTTTAACTCCCTAATAGTTGATCTTCTAGGCACTCCCATGATCTATGTAAAGCAAACTTATTGAAGATGAATCACCTTCTTACAAAGCCCCCTGATCCTCTGCCCCTTGGATTATATCCACCCATTAAATAAGATATTCTACCTCTAAATCCTCCTCTTGAACTATATGTCTACTCATGAGATGTATTATTCTCTCTTTGACTTCTTCATAAATATCCCCTACCTCCTTACCAACCTTTGCCCCTAAAACTTCTACCTCTGTCTCTATTTTGTTGGTTTTGTTTCCTATTAAGTTTGTCTTCAGATTTAAAATCCAACTGGTAGAATTATTATAGAATATTTAGAATAACAAGACTCAACTCATCCTATAAGTTATATCTTATACCATTGACATACTTATCCACCTTATCATTGTCATCTTCCATATGATCTAATCTAATGCTCTGTTTGTAAAACTCTTCAATATATTCTTAATGTGAAACATTAAAATTATTATTTATTTTGATCAAATAACATATGTTTTATAGATATTTATTTATACATGAAAATATACTCTTAATATTCCTAGTAAATCTAGGAGAGCATTATGAGTTAAAACCAATTCACTCCTAAATAAACATCTAGGTAAAAAAACATCCCTAGATTAAAATTAAATCAGATTGAAAGTTTAAAATATAATAACCACCTATCTATGGCTACCTATGGTGAGAAATAATAATTAATCACATACATTATTTCTTAAAATCTATAATTAGTAATTAAATATTACTCATTTATTTAAAATGGTGAATTAATCACCCTAATATTCCCCTGTTAATTTAGCAGTCTCAAGTGAACAAGAGAGAAATTATCTGAATGCCTCAATTTTTTCCCATACAAGAGATTTGGTAAAAACATGTGCCAATTTTTGATATGTTGGGTAATAATGGAGTTAGATTTTATTATTTTTAACATGTTCATAGATGAAATGAACTTGCACCTCAGTATGTTTAGTTTATTCATTAAACACTGGATTACAAACAAGCTTCACTACTCCTTTGTCTACATGAAGGATTGTTGGTTAATCCTATAGTAATCCAAATCCTTCGAGTATATGTCTAAGCCAAATCACTTTATAGATAGTTCCTCCTAAAGTGCAATATTATAATTTTTTGGATGACCTTGAAACATAATTCTACTTCTTATTCCCCCATGATAACAATCCAAATCCTAAATAGAATATAAATCCTAAAGTGTATTTCTTGTCATCAATGTTCCCTACATGATTTGAGTCTGAGTATCCTTTTAAGAAGTTATCATTCTTCTTGTATTCTAGGCCAAAATACATAGTTCCTTTGATGCACCTCAATACTCGCTTGATTTCTTTCTAGTGACTGATATTAGTCTCTTACATGAACCTTGAGAGATAACTGATAGCATACCTAATGTTTGGCCTAGTGTAAGTTAGGTAAATAAGAATCTCCATCAATTGTTGATATAGAATCACATTTACCTATGGTGATGGAGCTACTTGAGATAGCTAAATATTTATCTCCATAGGTGTGGAAAATGGTTTACTATACATCATTTAAAATTTATTGAGTATTGTCCTCACATATTTTAATTGAGATACAAAAATGTTATTTTCTCTTTGGTAAACTTCTAAACTAAGAAAATAACGTAGAAGCCTAAGATATATCATGTTGAATGATCGATTTTGATATTTATTTATTGATTCAATCATGTTTAATGAACTACCAATGATGACTAGATTATTGACATATAGAACTATAATAACTATCTCCCCCTTGTTATTTGAGGTAGAGATTTAGATCATATGAACTCCTTTTGAATCCATGTTTCAAGAGATGCTCATCAAAATTTATATACCATGTCTTGGGATCATATTTAAGTCCATACAATGATTTAATAAGTCTAAAAACTTTATCTCCTTTTCCAAAGATGATAAAACCTTCTAGTTGAGCCATGTAGACTTCTTCCTATAAGTCCCCATTAAAGAAGAAACTTTTCACATCTATTTAATGGAATTTTGAGTGAAACTATGCAGCTAAAGAAAAAATCATCCTAGTTGTTTTGATATTTTTTGTGGGAGTAAATGTCTCCTCATAGTCAATGCCTTCTTTATGAAAATACCCCATCACAACCAGTCTTGTCTTGTGCTTGCCAACACTGCCATCTACTTTGTATTCATCTTGAAGATCTATTTGCATTTGATCGACTTCATCCCTAGTGGAATATCTACAATTTTCCATATTTTATTTCTCATAAATGAATTATATTCTACATCCATGGTATATTTCTAATGTTTTAATTGTACGGCTTCCTAAATTGAAGAGGGATCGATAGATTCAACAACTATAGTCATTAAGGCTAAATTGAGCTCAACATGAGCCATACTGTGATTCCTCGGTCTAATGGTAGATGTGTTTAGAACACCATCCAACTTTTCATCTATTAGATTATTTATATACCATTTAAGCATACATAGAGTAATTCATGTGGGTGGTGGAGCTGCACCATTATTCCCAACATCAATTCTATATTCATCTGGGAGATCATTATCTTATATATTTTATATGGGATTGATTTATTTATCAAGTGCACTTATAGATGTGACTTATACTTCTTTATTTTCAAATAATTCAACATCCCTATTGGTGTATATTTGTCTGGTTTTTAGATCCATGAGTCTATAGGCAAGTACTTCTTCACTATACCCTAAGAACACATATTTTTTCTTTCATATCGAGATTAGTCCATTCTAATTTGGGAATATGCATACTTTCTTGAAATCAAAAAAACTTGAAGATGTGCTATAGATGGATTTTCTCCTAACTAAGCTTCATTTGGTGTTACTCCATCATGTGCTACAATGGATACTCTATTAAGTAGATATATGATAGTTTTGACAGCTTCTACCTAAAATGTCTTTGTCAAGTCTTAATCATGTATCATACATCACATCATTTATATAATAGAATGATTATTGCATCTAATAACTACATTTTTCTATCATGTATGCAAAGGTGACATATGATGATGGATGTCATTTATTTGTAGAAAATGTTTAAACTCATTATTGGTGAATTCCCCCCCATGATCTATGTGGAGGGTCTTGATGTGTCGAACAAATTCATTTTTTAATAGTCACTTTGAACTTATTAAAAGTTTCAAAATCTTGATCCTTTGTTTTTGAATATTAGATCCACATTTTTTTATAAAAATCATCAATAAAGATCATAAATTACTTAAATCTAGCATGGATAGGTATTATTGGTTTGCATAGATTTGTGTGAACTAGATCAAGTTTACCATTAGAATTAGATGCTACTTTCTTGCTAAGTAATTATGACCTTTTTATGTACCCTTTTTAAAAGGTGGTAAGCCTCTCACAATTTTTTTATGATGGATTGTGTCAAGATATCATAAATTGATTTGGCCAAATCTCCTATTCCATAGTTGTGTTGAGTATATATCCTTTGCTATGAGTTCTTGATTAGTTTTTTGAATGAAATCAAGATAAAACATATGGTTCACATTAGATGCTTGCACAATAATTTTGGATTTTTTTTAATTTGTCTCTAATTAAACATAATTTCATTCCACATTTACATTCAAAGTCAATCTTCAAATTGTACTCTTAAGAGTTGACTGACTGGTAATAAGTTTTTGGTTAATCTAGGTACATAGAGAACATCAGTGATTTTACATGTTTGTGTGCATAGGGGTAAGGAAATATTGCAAATTCCTTGCACACTATATGAGGTATCATCACCCAAAGAAACTTGATTTTTATTGGGTGTGTCCTTCAAAGTGAAAAACCAATATTTTATACCTATCATGTGTTGGGTTGTACCTAAGTCAACATACCATATGTCACTTTGTGATGTAGATACATCATGGGTATCTGTAGAGTAAAAATAGTCATCTTCCTCAACATGTTCATCTTGTTTAATAATATTGCCTTTTTTCTTTGATTTCTTCTACCAAGTCCCCTTTTTCTATCCTTGTGGCTTACTGAAAGAGCTAAGGGATGATTATTGGTTAGTGAACTTTTGACCACTAGAAGATGTTTTTTTGAAGGTATTGTACCATAATCTTTTATGTCATGTCCCTAAGGACCACAAATGAGGCATTATTTCTATGACTTTCCTCCTAGTGAATTCTACTTTGAATTTGGTTTTGATGAAGATTTGACTAGTTTTTTACTTTTTGTTGATGACAAGCTAGTACATGTTCTTCTTGTTTGTCATGAGTATTGAAAGCCTCTTCCTATTGTAGCATATTTACTAGTTTTTCAAAACTTAGTTTTTATTCTATGACAGTCAAAGTGGTCACAAAAATATTGTATAGGGGTATCAATTCTCTTAATATATTAGGTACAAGAGAGTCATTTGAAATTATCTCACCTAAGGATTGAAGTGATGCCTTTAACATTGTAACAAGTCTTAAAAAGGCCTCCATTATTTATTCTAATCTCAATTTGAGAGAGTGGAGATGACTTTGTAAATATAGAATAGTTCTTTCATTTTTGCCTCATATATAATTTGGAGCTTATCCCAAGATTCCTTAGCTATTTTTGCTTTATGAATGTGTGGTCAAACTTCATCTGATACATCGAACATGATAATCAACTTAGCCTTTTAGTTGGCTTTGTCAAATTTACATTGTTGATTAATGTATATTTCATATTGGGTAGATGATCCATATACTATAGACCAAATTTATTCAAATTAAAATTGAGTTTTGAGATTTGTCTTCTAATCATAGTAGTTGTCACCTTTGAGTAATCGTGAGTCTAGCAAAAAAAAATTCAGAGCCTATGTAGTCATTATCAAGACTGTGGGTGATGGATTGGTTTATTATCACTCCAAGTATACACATCTCCCTTTCTATATACCATAAAATTAATATACCAAACCTTTATTTATATGTGCCCTTTGATTATACTCATTGATACAGAGAAGAAGCTCACCCTTTCTGTATATGCAATGGTATGGAAAAGACATGTAAATATACAAGAAAGAATCTGATACTTGGTACCTAGACATTATTGAAATCAGTTCTTCCAATCATAAGCACCTACTTATATGGATTTTTACATACGTACATGTAACCTTGGTATATACATGGAAATACCACCAGTCAAGATTTAAGTCCTTTAATTTAAAAAAATGGGTAGATGAAGGGAAGGTTATGAGTGAATATGCCTTATTTATCCCTGATTATTTAAAGGGATGATGCCCAAACATTATTGTTACAGCTATGTTAGGTTATGTATGTAGTAACCCAAGAATGGTAGCATTACCTTTAAATGTGAGTCAAAGGCATAGCTATGACCAAACACTATGTTGAGTATTAGAAAAAATCATGAATTTATTCAATATGCAATACAATTACAATTTTTTTCAAAATAAATATACAATGCTTTTCAAAAAATGAAAATTCACTTATTTTTAACTTTTGGGCTCTTTGGCCTATTATTGGAATTTTCTTTACTTTGCCTTTTCTATTTTCTTTAAATTAAGTACATTTTCCACTAATTTAGCTAGTTATAACTAAATTTAATGTATTTTTCAAAGTTAGAGGCACTACTAAAAATATCTCTAAAAAATGTTTTTGGGGGATTTTAACCTCCCACCTATCCTCTACAAAAACTACTTACCACCAACTCGCCTATGCATCATTTCAACAATGTAAAAGCACAAATCTATATATAAAGACTTAAAATTATGATTTTTAGCCTTAAACCACCATCCCACCTATTACCATAGATCTCTAGAAAGGTGGTTTTTCAGAAAAAATGTAGCAAATGAAATTTATTATAGGCATATTTGGGAAATCCAAAGGTGGGTTTGAGAAATAAATGGTTGTTTTGGGGTATATTTCCAGCAAATGAAATATTAAAAATATGGTTAAGAGGATTTAGAAAATGGTTGGATGCTTTGAATTGAAACTTTAGAATTTATAGGTTGCAAATTTTTGTTGAGAAAATTAAATAATAATATGTCCAACATTTTTTTTAAAGTGCTAATCTTTAAATTCTAATGCTATGACTAGCTTCAACACCAATTTAATAATGATGCCTTTATTTATATTCAATGCTAGATTAAATCAAACTAATTCCTTAGGAATCAATCTTCCCATGCAAATTTCATAACTTCAACACTCAGCAACATCCATATCACAATAAACTTGAAATGTATTCTTCAATGTTTTTTTTAAAATCATACCATTCAATTTTTGTACCTTATATGGCTACTTGTGTGGGAGTGCTTAGGCTTCTCCCAGATCATACAAGGAAGCTTATTTTTTAAATTTTCTTAATGAGAGCATGGGTTTCTCATTTCCATAAGTTTAGAGATTTTTTAAGGGATCTGATACCAGATAATGTATAATAATAGAATTATTATTTATTATGATCAAATAATATATGTTTTATATATCTTTATTCATACATGAAAATATGCTCTTAATAGTCCCAATAAATTTTGGAGAGCATTATCAGTTAAAATAAATTGACTCCTAAATAAACATTTGGGTAAAACAACATTCTCAAATTAAAATAAAACTAGATACAAATCTTAAAATATAATAACCACCTATCTACTTTTACCTATGGTGAGAAATAATAATTACTAATGTACATTATTTTTTACAATCTATAATGAGTAACTAAATATTACTCATTTATTTAAAATAGTGAATTAATCACCTTAGTAATTCTCTTACCCCCATATCTTTATGTTTCAAGTTTTGAAGTTTCCAAAATAAATTTGTAATATAGTCACTAGGAAAAAACTTACTATTCAATTTGGAAACCATTCTATAACAAGACCTGATATTGGATTTTCCTTTCTTCCTTCTCTCATCTTGTATGTAATCCCACCATATGGATGGATGGCCCTTCAACTTAGTCCTAATAAACCCCACTTGTTTCTCTTCTGGTACATCTTCAAAATCAAATTAATTATCCAACTCTCTTATCCAATCAAGGAGTTATTCTCCACTAAGCCTACCTACATATACTGTAATATCTAGTTTGGTTTTATATCCCTTCACTTTCACCACCTTCAACAATCTCTCAAACTTATGCTTTTTAGTTTTTCTCTCCCTTTCATCTTCTAACTTTGGTACCTATGGCTCTTCTTATTCTTGGTCAGTCAAATAATTTGTGATTACTCCCCTTGTCTGATTAACCTTGAATTCTATGATTTTGGCATAAAATTTGACTCTGAAGTTCCTCAGCTCTTGAAATATTAAATCTCCCATATATATGGCTTATTCCCTCTCACGTGTTACATTCTTCCTTGGTGGCATCTTGTCTTCTCTCAGGTAATTTTTAAACAACTTCTAGCTTCTCTTCTTCTCATAAAATATCTCCTTATCCTATTAATTCTAGGTGTCTTATTTTGGCTCTCATACTAAAATGATGTAGAGAACATACCTTCATAGTTTTAACCATACAATTTGTATCATTTTGACATAACTTCACAGGCTTCTTTGTAGCCTTTTTTTGGATTTTATTTCTTGTATGGACAATATAAGATTGAGAACAAGAAAATAATGCACTTTTATATTACTTAATATTGATTTATATATATCTAAAAGTTTTATTATCTCAAAACAACCTTTAGACCACTTTTTTAGCCCTTGTCTCCAACTAACTATGTATGCCAAGACCCAATTGCACACAAACCTATTTATCCATATGCCTATTAATTGTATAGTTATAAAACATAAATAATCATTTATAGGACTTGAAAACACATCTAATAACAAGTTTTTGGGTTTTTTGGCTAGTTCAAACTCCTATAAATCAAGTTTCCATCTAGAAACACTAACGCAGGGTTAGATTGCTTTATACAAACCTGAGAGGGATTAATTAGAGGTTTTAAGTTCTAAAATAACTTTAAATACAATATGAATGTTTTATGACCTATGTGTAACCCTTACTCAACTTACAAAATCATCATATTGATGCAGAGCATATACCTATTAATCACTCTTAACCTTATTTCAAAATCTTTTTCCTTAAGTAATGTTTACTAACTCACTTCTCTATGCAAGGTTTTAAGCTTAACTTATTAATATATGGTTTAAATGGTCTAAAATATTATCATTAATGTTTCATTATACCTCTCTTCCCTTTCATAAACTTAAATAAGACTTCCCAAGACTCAACTCTGACTTTACACAACTTTTTTCTCTCTTAACATAGTCCTTATAGCCCTTTCACAGTCATAAATGCATGGTACAGTCCAAGTACACTCACTTATGTTAATATAAATCCTATATATTATTCATCCTATCAACTTATACTTGTGTATCAATTTTTAAGTCTCAACTCTTTCACTAAGACCACTTTCTCTCTTTTAGGCATATTCTATTAGGTCTCCTCTTGGCCTATTACACACTCAAACCTTAAAATATGTACTTAGAGAATTGTATACATTATATAATTATGATATTTAGTTCAAGAATGTCAAAATATCTTAGATTAAATTTTTTTGTAATTTTTTATTGGTGATAAAACAAATTAAAACACAAACCCTAGTTTAGGGCTTTTCCAAGCATGTCTCAACCCAGAAACACACAAAAATCCACTATGGGAGTTTGAAAAGGTTTAAAAGGTTAAAAATTATTTTATTATGCCTTTATGAACCTATATAAACATTTAAAATAATTATTTTCACACTTTGAATCCATTATCTTACATTTCAAACTCAAAATACATGCAACTGAGCATGCAAACTATGAGTTTACAAGTTTGTGTCAAAGTTATGAAACTCTCACCTAATTATTTAGTTAACAAAATATTATAATAATTTTAATTAAATAGGATATAAAAATTTTCCAAAACGTTTTATAATACTTATATTTTTATTCTTTGGTCATACCCTTTTAATAATTTAAATACACAGTTTACACATCCACAATATAATTCCAAACAGGGGTCTACTCAAGCCAAGTTTATCAAACTAGAGACTTCCTTCAACCTTTATTTAAAATGTGAGGTTAAAAACATACGTAAATCATCATCAATCACATTTATAATGTTACTTCAATCCCTCCTATAGTCAATATTTAAAACACACAGTTTAAAATAAGCAATTATAATAGAAACATGTGTTAAACTATAGATGCATGTAATTAAAGGGTTATTTCATTACAAAAGTGTCATATAAAAATTAATTAACTCTAAAAAAAACTTTATAAATGTTCACTACAACTAAAAATTTCAATATATATCATTGTCTTGTAAAACACAACCTATAAATAGGGTAATTCTCCCAAAAGAGAAGTTTTGTATACAACTTGATTCAACACCAGATGACATGATTATTATCACATGAAAACATAATACAAAATAAATTAAATAATATATAAATAATCATTTAGTATCTTTAAAATTTTCATTTGATCCTCTGTCTGACCATTCACAATATGTAAACTAATCAACATACACCAAAACAGGGTCTAAGTTATTATCACCTTCCACTGGGGTTTCTTATTTTCTTTATCACTTCAATTATTTCATGACTTACCTTCAAATATAATTGTAAAGAAATATGAATTCATTCTTCCATCAATTCTCAAACACATAATTGAATTCAATAGTAATGACCTTAACAGGTCTACATATATTCATTTCACAAGACCAAGGTGTTAAAAACACAACCATGATATCTTCATTCCAAATATTATCTATATTACATTATCCATTCCTCTATTATCAAATTAAAGACTCACTCTAAGTAACAAAAAATTGACTCCTAGACCCTATCAACTCCAATAAAGTGCATAACTACTTCTTGGCCAACTTTCCCATAGTATTATGGGTTATAATGCAATTTTTCTTGGTTTTCATACAATATGACATATTTTTCCCATGAAATAGGACATTATATAATATTTAAATCTTTATAAATATTGAATACATCTTCCACCTTCATAATTTTTTCCAAAATTCCTTCAAGAAAGCTTGAAATATTCAAATAATACATTTTGGTAGGAAACTTATAATTCAAATTTTATACACTTTAAGGTCATCTAAATTTCACATGTGGACTAAGTATACTTATATCACTTGTAAGACACATACTAGACTAACATAAGACACTATTTAACAACCTTTGGGTCCTTATAGGATGCCCCTATATCATAATACCAAGCTAAGAATTATTTTCCACAAGTGTTTGAATGTTCCATTTGGTATATGTTGTTGTTTGATTGAAATGAACCTTCTCATAGAAGTCATTTACCTCCACTTACCTCTCATAGAGGTTAACATGATCTTGGGCCCCACATTTAGGCTTCATCTACTTCATATTCATACCTATAGATGAAAAAATAGTGTTAAACAAAACATAGTTACTACCATCTTCATCTTTATTGGCAAGTATATTCTACTCTTTCTCTTTTGCAAAATAATCCTCCTTCTTCTCAAATATATGATCAACCATCACTGTAATTATGAATGATTCTTATTTCATCAAAAATCTTTGGTTTGTCCTCTTCATGTCATAAACAACATCTTATTTGTTTTTTCTTATCTCATGCTTAAGTAGACTCTTAATTTATTTTTATTCAACACCTTCATGGATGCTCTCTAATTCTTGCACTTGCAAAGGCTGCATACTTATTCTCACTATCCAATTTTCTTGATTTATCACTCCTACATAGTCACCTTATGCATGGGCCTATTTTATATCTCCCATCTCATCAACATATCTCATCAACTTCCTCATCTTTTTCAATACTCTCCTGTAAACATTTGAATGTATATATTCTTCTTTCTTTGGGTTCCTTCTCCATACCTACATTTTCATCACAAAACAACTCATTAGACACAAAACTTGGATCCTTAACCTTGTACATTTCAATCTCCATCTTCTTCACTTGGTTGGTGTTAATCCCAATCCATTTCTCATCCATCTGAGCTCTACGTCAATCATTATACTATTGTCTTATCTCTCACATTTTTGGTTGCCATGCTTACCTTGGTGTTGCTTTCTCTTAAGCATTATCATTAGTTCTATCCTTTCTTCCTTCTCTTTAAAACTATTTACTACCACCTTACATTATTCACTCTTCATATCAACCAACTCCAAAAAACTTATCTTCTTTTCTTCTTTATTGGGTGCTTTGACCAAACCCAAGATATCTATTGCTTAAATACAATACTGTCTTATCATCATCATCATTCTCTCATCCTTTATATATTATTCAACCTTAAATAGAATAATTACATATGTCTATCCATGCTTCTTAATATTATATATGTTATCTTGACCATCGTGTATGGCATGCTTATCAAACTGCCATGGTCTACAAGCAACAAATGATATACATTTATAGGTGAAATATCACATAACACTCAATATTTATACCTTCTTATCTAAAACTCAACCAAACTCTTTTCACTTACCAATATTTGGTATAATTTATAAACCCATGCAACCTTTTATGGTTTTGGATGTGGCATTCTCTTCAAGATCAACTTTTTCACCATCTACAAAGAAATAATATTATTATTACTACCTCCATCAATGACTAGATTACATACCTTACCTCTTGCCTTACATCTGCTCTTGAATAGACTTATCCTTTGGGTTGATTCCTTAGATTTATTCAATTGTAATAGACCTCTCCTCATGAGTAATGGATCATTAATGTCATGAATTCTCTCCTCATTCTCTTCTCTTACTCTCTATTGTTGCATACTTTCTCTCATATTCTTTGTACACTCTACTACCCTGTGTCCTCTTTGTCAATTTCAACATTTCCCCTAAAATCTCTATCTTGGTCTATATCTCATTGTAGCTTAATCTCTCCTCATTATATTACTTTAAAATAGTCTAACCTACCATGCATGGTGTTTCCCCATGCCATCTTGAACTATTGTTGCATTCTCTTGTGGTCTCCCTTGAACCACCTCTTTATTTCTATTATCACTCTTGAGAGCACCCTATTTGAAGGTGTCTACAACATATCCTCTCTCTAGCTAATAAAATTTAAATTTATTAGAGTGTGGGTGACTTTTTATTTAGAATAACCTCCAGAGAGGGTTGGTCCCCTTAAGATTTATCTTTAAAAATTAAATTATTTTGATTTTTGGGGATGAAAAGGGAGAAGGAAACTAAAATGAAAATCCCTATTTAATTTGGTGATGCACCTGAATGACTGATATTCTCTAAAATATTTATATAAATAAGTAAGACACACATGAATATGAAATAAAACTTTTCAGTCAATCCTAAATATTAGTGTTTCAGAAGAAGGCCTGGAAGAAGTTTATAAAGCAAATTCAAATCCTAGCTCTTCAAATGACCTGTAAAGGATGGGTTTTTCATAGTAGATGTGTAAAGGACCTGAAAAAAATGAAACTAGATGCCAATTTTATGATATTACATAGTCAAATTACACTCTATATTGATTAAAAAAAAACATATGTAAAAAATCTTCTTTATTTGATAAATGGTGTCAATTACAAATTTTTCTCTGCTTTAGGAATTTTTGAAAAATGGCTTTAAAAAGCTAATATGTAAGTCTAAAATCTTAAATAAATCCAAATTGTAATGGAAAAGAGAAGTATTAGTCTTCATTGAGTTAAAATAAGACTGAAATCCTTTTACACTATTAAAAAAGCACTTTAAAATCTTCCAAGTCTTCAAAAAATGCATCTTCTTTATTTTTGGCATAAAATTGAGAAGTGGTGGGCCCATGTTGACTTGTAAACATTAATTGAATAAAAATAACACTATAAATTAGAATGTAAATCCATATTATAAGTGGGTTTAAGATTTTGAATTTCCTTATCTTGCATGAAAAGCATGGGAGATGCATGAAACTAGTCAACCGAAGAGATTTGACCCTTAAGGACTAGTTAACTCAACTTGAGATCAAATTGCATGAATTGGAACTTGTGGATTGAATTTATAATGATATATCCACTTTAAAAACATATATTTCACATGGTAACTCCAAAATTAATTTATTTGATATATTTTCAATGCCATTTTTTACTTGTTTGATTGACCAATTAAGCCTATTAGGCCAATTAGGCTTAATAACCTATCTTCTTGAATTTGGAATCCATTAAACATATTAAATTATGACATGAAACCTGTAAAAATAATTAAATATACCTATAAAAAAATTTATCATCACAATATATTCAATTTTGATGAGAAAACACACACCATTCAGTCAACAGGGTTGACTAGGCCTATTTTGCTCCATTTTCTTATAGACTAGGCATTTTAATTGATCTGGTTGGGATAACTTTGTGATAATTTATTAAAAAAAATAAAAAAAATTAGTATTAATTAAAATTATTATGGTTTGATCTCCATTGATTATATTTGATTTAATTATCATGTACTTCATTTTACATACTTTTTTCATAAAAACATGATTTATACCCTCATCCTTACAATTCCATAAATAAAATTAAAATTTATGGAATTCTCTCTGAGTTTAATTGAAATTTGAAAAGGTTTTAAATTTATAAAATATTATTTTATGGTAATAAAATCAACTTTTTTCAAAACTAGTTTTTTGAGGGTTTAGGTAGGCTTTGAAGCTAAATTTTCAAAATGATGGTTCATGAAGTAGTAACCTCCAAATCATAAAATATTTAAATTTATGTGTATAACACTAACCCCCATAGAATCCTATAAAATATTGGGTTCCCATGCAAAATATATGAAAAGTTATTATGTAGAAAATTATGCTTGTGGGGTTCTGACTGCAGTCTGAGCTACCTACACTCTTAATGATTCTTCATAAATCACGTCTCCTAAACTAGTCTCAATTTTTAATGAATTATAATTAAATATGGGTACTAAAAACATACTATAAGTGTTTAGATGAACTCCACATTTGGTGAAATATATGAGAATCTGAATAGGAGGCTTGGAAGGGTGTCTAAAATTGTCAAAAATAAAAAATTCACTGAAATAAAAATAACTCTTCACCTACATCAAAATTATTGAAAAAATAATTATGAGGTCTTTACCATGCTATAAAAACACTCTAAAAGCACATTTTAGTTTAAATTCAAAAAAATCCTTTTTGGCCTATATGACTTTTTGCTTATAAAACCCTAAATGAGCATGCTTTGCTTAAAATTTGGATTTGTGACACTCTTTAAATATTTGATTATGATGTAAAAATATCATCTCATGCATGTAAATCTTTTACCTAGACTTAGAAGCTTCTGTATCACTCCATAATGATGCCTACTCCAATGGTGATCTCTAAAGACCTTGTTAAGGAATATTACAAAACAATGAGTATCTCCACTCATCCAATGGCCATGAATTTTTTATTTAGAAGGTTCTCTAACTCATGATGATATTATGTAAAAAATTTGAGGTCCTAAAACCATTTGATCTAGGAAGACCAACAAGGTGGATGTTAGTTTGTACATAATAGACTACCTTTTGTTATTTTGCACATGCTTTCAACATTTTCTTTTCCTTTTCATGTTGTTGTTGTCCTTTTCTCTAAGTTCACATGTTCACATGTTTGTTGTTATTTGTGTTAGTTTATCCTATTATGTATTGATATGAAATATTTCCAAGTTTTAGTGTATATCCAAGTTTATCCTTATTAAATTTTTTGAGTTCTTTGACCAACAGGCTGGTCAACCCTTTAAAGTTGCAAAATTGTTAGTAATTTGACCTATCAAAGCCAAATTACTACTCCTATCATTCAAAACTTTCAATAAACCATTAAATATCCATTTAAATCTAAGAATTATGGCCTAAAAGCACTAATTTTGGTAAAACACATCAAAAATGTATTGCAAATGGGTCATTGTTATTTCAAAAAGAGTATTGTTAAGTTTAAATATGTAGATAATCCATGCACAAGGGTTAATTTTGAGAGAAAATTGAGATTTATAGGAGCTTAAAATGGTTTCAAGACTTCAAATTTTTTACCCAATGTAATCATGAGTGGAATAGCCTTATAAAAATGTTTCATGGCCATTGGATAAGTGTAGATACTCTTTTTTTTTAATAGTCCTTAGCATGTTCATTGGAGATCACCATTGGAGTAGGAATCGTTTTGAAGTGATACATATGCTTCTAAATATAGGTAAAATTTAAAATCATGGTATGATGTTATTACATCATAATTAGATATTTAGATAGTGTAAAAGCTCCAAATTTTAAGTAAACCATTATCATTCAAGGTTTTGCAAGTAAAAAGCATATAGGCCAAAAAGGAGTTTTTTGACTATTCAAGAAAATTGTGATTTTAGATTATTTTCATATCATTGTAAAGACACCATGATTATTTATTTAGGCATTGTCAAGTAGGTGAATATTTTTTTTCATTTTGGTGAATTTTTCATTTTTTGCAGTTCTAGACACCCTTCCAAGCCTCTTATTTAGATGCTCATATATTTCACCACATGTGGAGTTTGGAAAAAAAATTATTATGTTTTTAGGACCCATATATAATTATAAATCATGAAAAATTGAGACCAATTTAGGATATTTTATTTATGAACAATTGTTAAGAGTGTAGGCAGCTCAAAATACAGTTAGAACCCCACAGGTAGAATTCTCCACGTGATAAATTTTCATATATTTTTCATGGGAACCCAATATTTTAATGGATTATATGGGGTTATTTTTATACACATAAATGGAAATATTTTTGTATTTGGAGGTTTGTACTTCATGAACTATCATTTTGAAAATTCAACTTCAAAGCCCGCCTAAACCCTAAAAAACCAATTTTGAAATAGATGATTTTATTGACATAAAATAATATTTTATCAACCTAAAACCTTTTTAAATTTAAATTAAACTCAGATATGATTATATAAATGTCAATTTTATGCATGGAATTGTATGGACGAGGGCATAAATCATGTTTTTTGTGGAAAATAACATGTAAAATGAAGTTAAGGATAGTTAAATCAAATATAATCAATGGAGATAAAAAAATAAGACTTTTTATTCATCATAAAATTTTAATTTTATCATAAGTTATCACATAAGTGTCCCAATTATCTCAATCAAAATGGCCAGTCTGTAGGAAAATGAAGCAAAAAAGGCCTAGTCAACCCTAATCACTGAATGGCATGGATTTTCTCATCAAAATCAAATATCTTGTGATGAATTTTTTTAATAAGTCTATTTAATTATTTTTTTAGGTTTTATGTCATATTTTTTAGGTTTTATGGAGTCTAAATTCAATAATATAGGCTATTAGGCCTAATTGGCCTAATAGGTTTAATTGGTCAATCAAACTAGTAAAAAATGGCATTGAAAATATATCAAATGAATTAAATTTGGAGTTACCATATGACATGTATATTTTTTAAGTGGATATATAATTCTGAAGTCAATCCACAAGTTCTAATTCATCCAATTTGAGCTCAAGTTGAGTTAACTAGTCCTTAAGAGTCAAATCTTTGGTTGACAAGTTTGTCTAGTTTCATGCATCTCCCATGCTTTTCATGCAAGATAAGGAAATTAAAGAACTTAAACCCACTTCTAATATGGACTTATCTTTAAATTTATGGTATAATTTTAATGAAAATAAGGTTTACAAGTCAAAATGGTCCCACCAATTCTCAATTCTATGTTAGAAATGAAGAACATGCAATTTTTGAAGACTTGGAAGATTCTAAAGCCTTTTTTTAATATTGTAAAAGGATTTTAGTATTATATTAACTCAAAGAAGGATAATCCTTATCTTTTCCATGCCACTTTATATTTAGTTAAATTTTTAGACTTATATATTGTCTTTTTGAATCCATTTTTCAAGAATTCTTGAAGTAGAGAAAAAATTGTAATTGACACCATTTATTGAATAAAAAAGATTTTTCGCATATATTTTTTAGATTAGAATAGAGTGTAATTTGACTATGTAATAGCATAAAAGTGGCATCTACTTTCCATTTTTGTAAGTCCTTTCAACACCTACTATGAAAATCTTATCTTCTATAGGTTATTTGAAGAGCTAGGATTTGAATTTGCTTTACAAACTTCTTTCATGCCTTCTTTTGAAACACTGATGTTCAAAATTGAATGCAAAGTTTTATTTCATATTCATATGTGTCTTACTTAGTTACAGAAAGCTTTTAGAGAATATCAATCATTCAGGTGCATCACCCAATTAAATAAGATTTTCCATTTAAGTTTTCTTCTCCCTTTTCATCCCAAAAAATCAAAATAGTTTAGTTTTTAAAGATAAATCTTAAGGGCACCAACCCTCTCTGGAGGTTATTCTCAATAAAAAGTCACCCACACTTTGAAAAGTTCCAATTGTATCATCTAGAGAGAGGGTGTGTTTTACACATCTTCAAATAAGGTGCTCTCTAAAGTGATAATAATTTTTGGCACATTCAATGGGATTGATTGAGATGCCATTCTCTATAGAAGATGAAGTTGATCATGATGTACAAGCCTTTTGGGATGATTTAGAGAGTTTTTTGCAAAGTTTGATAGTCCATCTCTACCCCAAGTGGAGATTGATGAATGTCTTGTAAAGAGTACTATTGTAGCTATTCATCAAGAAGAAATTGAAGTCATAGTATAGCCATGTTTGGATGCTTATCAAGAATCTAAAGATTTTTTCAAATTACCACTTCAAATGGAATAAACTAAAGATATCAATCTAGGTATATTAGTTAAATTATGAATACAATCATTGAATACGAATGTGTCAAATCATGATCAACCTATGAATGAGGTAGAGATAGCACTTTTGATGCAAGAAAGGAGAATATGGGAGGAAGATGATTGGTTCTTGGATCAATATCTACAATTTTACACTTAAGAATGGAAGTTAGAGGCATAGTTTAATCATCCAAAACATATGAAAATATAAGTGCTCCCATTTTCAAAAGAGGGATATCAAAAGGAAGCAATCATGTTTCAAAGTTCCATGGTGTATCAAATATCTTTCCATTTGATCCAAGAGGGCCAACAAGTTGTAAGTTAGTTTGTACATAATAGACATAATGGTGTTGCTTTCCTATAAGTGCATATCAACACATGCATTTAGTTTTTGTTTTCTCTCTTTTCAGTTGTTGTTGTCTATTCATTTAAGTGTACACATGCACATGTTTGTTGTTGTTTGTGTCAGTTGTCTTATTTATGTCTTTGCCCAAAAAATATGTTCCAATATTAAGTGTATATCCAATTTTTTCATAGCCAATTTTTTTGATTTTTTTGACCAGAAATTTAGTTAAACACTAAAATTCACCAAATTTATTCGTAATTTGACCTGTCAAGGTTAGATTACTACCCCTATCATTCAAAACATTCCTAAATCTCACCAATATCCCTTTTTAACAAGTTAAAATTATCAAGTGTGGCCTAAAATCATTATTTTTGGTAAAAATGGATTATATATGGGTCATTTTAATTTCAAAATATCATTGTCAAGTTCAAATATGCAGACAATCCATGCATAGGGGTCAATTTTGAGAGAAAATTAAGCTTTCTGGGAGCTTCAAATGGTTTTATGACCTAAAATTTTGTACACAAGATCATCACAAGTTGGATGATATTCTAAAAAAAATTCATATCCATTTTATTAGTGGAGATATTCATTGTTTTTTAATACTCCTTATCATGTTCATTAGAAATGACCATTGAAGCAAGCATCATTCTAGACTGATATGGAAGCTTCAAAGTTTAGGTAAAAGTTTTAAAAGCATTATATTATTTTTTCAAATAATATTTAGACATTTAAATATTTTAAAAACTCAAAATTTTAATCTAACCATGCTCATTCAGGGTTTTGCAAGCAAATAGACATATAGGCCAAAAAGGGGTTTTTTGATTTTTAAAGAAAAATGTGATTTTAGAGTGTTTTTATAACATATTATAGACCCCATGAATGATATTTTTAGTCATTTAGAATTAGGTAAATATTTATTTTCATTTTGGTAATTTTTCCACTTTTTGTAGTTTTAGACATCCTTCCAAGCCTCATATTTTTCACATGTGAAGTTTTTTTGAATGATATTAGTATGTTTTTAGGAACACTATTTAATTATAATTAATTAAAAATTGAGACTATTTTATGGGATGTTATTTATAAACAATCACTAAGAGTTTAGGCAACTCAGAATGTAGTTAGAACCCCACATGAAGATTTCTCCACATGATAACTTTTAATATATTTTTAATAGGAACCAAATATTTATAGGAATTATATGGGGTCAATTTGATACACATAAATGGAAATATTTTGTGATTTGGAGGTTTGTACTTCATGAACCATCATTTTGAAAATTTAGCTTGAAAGCTCGCATAAACCCTAAAAAAATGGTTTTGAAAAAAGTTGATTTTATTACCATAAAATCATATTTTATCAACCTAAAACATTTTAAAATGTTAATTAAACTTAGATACGATTCCATAAATGTTAATTTTATGTATGGAATTGTACGGATGAGGGTAGAAATCATGTTTTTTTGTGGAAAAAGCATGAAAAATGAAGTACAAGATAGTTAAATCAAATATAATCAATGGAGAAAAATTAATAATACTTTTTATTTATCCTAAAATTTTAATTTGGTTATAAATCATTACAAAAGTGTCCCAACTAGCTCAATCAAAATGGCCAATCTATAGGAAAATAAAGCAAAATAGTCCTAGTCAACCTTGTTGACTGGATGTTGTGTGTTTTCCCATCAAAATCAAATATATTATGATGAGAAAAGTTTTTACAGGTCTATTCAATTATTTTTTAAGGTTTTATGTAATATTTTTTTAGGTTTAATAGATTCCAAATGCAATAAGATAGGGTATTAGGCCTAATTGGCCTAATATGCTTAATTGGTCAATCAAGCAAGTAAAGAATGACATTAAAAATATATCAAATGAATTAATTTTGGAGTTACCACTTTCATATATAATTTTTAATTGGATATATCATTCTCAATTAAATCCACAAGTTTCAATTCATGCAAGTTGAACTCAAGTTGAGTTAACTAGTCCTCAAGGGTTAAATCTCTTTGGTTGACTATTTTGACTAGTTTCATGCATCTCCCATGCTTTTCATGAAAGATAAGGAAATTAAAGAACTTAAAATGAATTATAATATAGATTTATATTTAAATTTATGGCATTATTTATATTAAAGTAAGGTTGACAATTCAACATTGGTCCACCACTTCTCAATTTTATGCCAAAATTGAAGAACATGTAATTTTTGAAGACGTGGAAGATTTTAAAGTCTTTTTTTTTAATATTGTAAAATTAACTTAGTCTTATTTTAACTCAAATAAGACTAATAATTATATTTTACATTCCAATTTGTAATTATTTAAGGTTTTAGACTTATATACTGGCTTTTTGAAGCCATTTTTCAAGAATTCTTGAAGCATAAAAAGAATTATAATTGACACCATTTATCAAATAAAGAAGATTTTTTGCATATGTTTTTCATATAAAAATAAAGTGTAATTTGACTATTTACTATCATAAAAGTTACATATACTTTCCTTTTTTAAGTCATTTCCACACCTAGTATGAAAATCTCATCCTTTACATGTCATATGAAGTGCTAGGATTTGAATTTGCTTTGCAAACTTCTTCCAGACCTTCTTTTGAAACACTGATGTTCAAGATTGATTATAGAGTTTTATTTTAGATTCATATGTGTGTATTATTTAGTTACAAAAATATTATATATAATATCAATCATTCAAGTGCATCACCTAATTAAATTGGATTTTTTATTTTAGTTTCCTTCTCCCTTTTCATCCCAAAAAATAAAAATAGTTTAATTTTTAAAGATAAATATTAAGGGAACCAATGCTCTCTATATGTTCTTATAAATATAAATTAATCCACACATTTATAAGTTCCAATTTTATCAATTGAAGAGAGGGTGTAGTTTACACATCTTCAAGTAGGGTGCTCTCTAGAGTGATAACAATTTCCTCTCTCTTCCATCCTTGCTTGCAATGGTACTAACTAACCTTGTTACCTACCATATATTTCTTATATTTATTATCTTACTCTAAGGGTTTCCTCAATATCCTCCATCCTCATTACCAATGGATTAATAAATTGGGTCATTATCCTAAATAAATCATCATCTTCTCTACTAGATCTCTCTATGGAGCGCTGCACCTAGTTCCCTATCATGTATTCCACTTCAATACAGATATTATCAATATTGTTTATAATCCATAAAATAATTCCATTGTTTTGATACCAAATTTGATGTAGATTATATACCAATTAATCACTCTTAACCTTATTTCAAAATCCCTTTCCTTAAGCAATGTTTACTAACTCACTCTCTCTATGCAAGGTTCTAAGTTTCCCTTGTAAATATATTATTTTAATGGTATTGAATATTATTATTCAAGTTTCATTAAACTTATTTTACCTTTCATAAACTTAATTAAGACTTCCCAATAATCAACTCTGCCTCTACACAACTCTGCTCTCTCTTAACACAATCCTTATAGCCCTTTCATAGTCATAAATGCATGGTATGGTCCAAGTACACACACTTATGTTAATAAAAATCCTAAATATTGTTAATTATATTAAATTTTACATGTGTATCAATTTTTAAGTCTCAACTCTTTCATTTATACAACTTTCTCTCTTTTAGGCCTATTCTATTGGGTTTCCTCTAGGCCTATTACACATTTAAACCTTAAAATATATACTTATAGACTCATAAACCACCTAAAATTGTGATATTAAGTTATATAATGTAAAAATATCTTAAATTACAAGTTTTTGGAAAATTTTAATGGTTAAAAAAGAAATTAAATCACAAACCCTGATATAGGAATTTTTAAAGTATGTCTTAGCCCCAAAAAACACAAAAATACACTATGGGTGTTTGACAGGGTTTCAAAGGTTCAATTTTTTAAAGGTCTATATTAACCTATAAAAATATTCCAAATCATTATTTTCACACTTTCAATCCATTACCTTACATTTAAAACATGAAATACACCCAACTAAGCATGTAGACTATGAGTTTACAAGTCTATGTCAAAGTTATGAAACTCTCACCTCATTCTTGAGTTAAAAAAAGATTATAATAATAATTAAATATGTTATAAAAATGTTCCAAAATGTTTTATAATAATTATAGTTTGATTCTTTTGTCATACCCTTTCAAAAATCTAAATGCACAGTCTACACATCCATAGTAAAATTCCAAACAAGGGTCTGCTCAAGAAAGTTTATCAAACTAGAGACTTCCTTCAAAATTTATTTAAAATATGATGTTACAAAAATACTTCAATCATCCCCAATAACATTTATAATGATACTCCAATCTCTCATATAGTTAATAGTTGAAACACAGTTGAAAATAAGAAAATGTAACGAAAAAAGGGGGTTAAATTGTAGATGCTCATTACACAAGGGTAATATAAAAAATAATTTCATATCAAAAAAAATTTATAAATGTGTATTACAACTACTAATTTCAATATATATCACTATTTTGTAAAACACAATCTATAAATAGAGTAATTCTCCCAAAATAGAGTTCTATATACAACTTGTTTGAACACTATATGACATTATTCTTATCCCATGAAAAAATAATACAAAACACATTAAATAATGTCTCAATAATCATTTATTAACTTTAAAATTTTCATTTGGTCCTCTATCTGACCAATCAAAATCTATAAACTAATCAACATGCATCAAAATAGGGTCTGGGTTGTTATTACCTTCCACTGGGGTTTCTTGATTTCTTTATTAATTCAAGTATATCAGGCCTTACCTACAAATATAATTGATAAAAAATACAAATTCATTCTTCTATAAATTCCCAAACACATATAATTGACTGTAATTGTAAATGACCTTAACAGGTTTGCATAAATTCATTTCATAACAATAGGGTTTTACAAAACACATCCATCATGGATTCATTCCAAATCTTGTCTAGAATACATTATCCATTAATATATTATCAAATTTAATACTCAATATAAATAACACAAAACTTACTCCTATCCCCTATCAAATCCAAAAAAAGTGCATAAGTACTTCTTGGCCAACTTTCCCATGTAGAGTATTATGGGTTATGATGCAATTTTTCATGCTTTTCATACAATATGACATATTTGTCCCTTGACATATGACCTTATATAATATTAAAAAATTTATACATATTGAATAAATATACCACCTTCATAATTTTTTCCAAAAGTCCAATAAGTATTGAAAGATTCAAATAATACATTTTGGTGGGAAACCAATAATTCAAATGTTATGCACTTTAGGATCATCTAGATTTCACATATAGACTACTTAAGACCTATATCACTTGTAAGACACATATTAGACCAACATAAAACAAAATTTAAGAAATTTTTTGGGTATTTATATGATTCCCATACTTGACATATATTTCCCCCAACATCTCTACTACACTTTTTAAGAAGGATATGTGCTTGACTATGCACGTTTATATTGCTTCTATGAGACTGTGTTATATTTTACACAAATATGGAAATATAAAAATAAAATGTACAAATAAAATTCATTAAAGAAGAAAAAAAATTAAAAATTCATAAATTTCTTCATAAACTTGTCTTTATTGTGTTTTCCTTCATTGATCAATCATACACAATCAACTTTCAATACACATACACAAGAAACATGGTCTATATTGACTTTTTCCTCAAAACCAGAGACTTTCTTGTTAATTATTAAAAATGGATCCTTTTAAAACTATAATAAATTAATTTTAATGAAAATTCAAACATTTTTAATGTCCTAAGACTACTCTAACTACCCTTTGGACCTTTCAATGGTCACTAAAGAGATAGTTAAGGAATAAGAACACATACAAAGTTGATAATCCATTCAATTATGAGTTTGTACCCATGATATGAGTTCATGGAATCTTTAAGAGGTAATTAAAACAATGTTACACATTGAAAATTCATTTCACACACCTTTTCTATACCAAATCTAAGCAAAACAATTCAAAAACTCATTTTGCTGGGAAAATTCAAATTTAATTTTTTTAGAAGCTAGCACTAAAACTAACACCTAGAATTGAAAACTAAGGATTGTCTAAGAATACTTAGACCTCCTAGAATATCATCAAGAAAAAATTGAAGAATAAAATGAAAATTTGAAATGAAAAATATCTTATAAGTGATGTTCTTGCATCAATAACTAATACATGATGTTTACCATAAAGAAAATTCATTCTAACATTATATCACACAAACATGTAAACTATATCAAACACATGAAATGATGATGTTTAAATAAAAAATTACTTTGGAAAAGTTTTCAAATGGTTATTGATCTCTAGGATGAGTCAAATTAATACACACCAGTTGATGATATTACCCTCATCTTACGTTTATGACATTGACTAAGCTAGTTAAGTTTGTTTCATTACTTATTTAGTGCCATCAATGTGATATTTGGTTAAGTAAAATATAACCAATAGATTTAGTTAGATTAGTTTCTATCAGCAGGCATGAAACATGATAAGTACAAAAATAATTGAAATACATACATTTAGTTTGTCAAATGTTATGTAATGAATCTTAAATCTTAATATTTATTACATAATTAATAATAAAAAGGAATAAGTACCATCCTCAATTGAACATACCATTTGGGTATATTTCAAAATTTTTATACAAGTTAATAAATATCAAAAGTAACTCAATGTATTAATATCTATGATAAACAACATTTATCACAACTTATTTCCTTGTACATATTTCTCAAATAACAACAATCCAATCATAAATAATTTCAAGGATCAAATACCTTATTGTTAAGGCCTTTACTCACATTAAAAAATAATAATTTTTTTATATTAACTTCTTGTACATTTAATGATTGTATACATATATCTATGGTATACTTCATCATAGATTTATAAATCAATTAAAAGTCATAAATATATACGATATTTATAAGCACACATCTCATTCATACAAACATATACTATATATGTCTATATGTGCACATATAATTCATACAAAGATACACCATATATATGTCTATGTACACATTTTATCCTTTAAAATTATACATATATAAAAAATATTGTATTGTCATAAAATAAAAGTGTATCCATTATTCTCTAATTTTTCAACTGTCATACATAAACTTAGAATATAATGTATACTATATTTATGTATTCTAACTACTATTTTTCATTATGAACTTCATATAGTCAAAATAAAACCCATTATAAGTGCTTTGAATACATATTCTATAAATTGCATAACTAAATCAGATATAAATATTTGTATTCACATGAACCCCTATTATCTTTTTTTTTATAAAGACTTGTAAGACATAGTCCATCATCAATGGAAACTATTCAAAATCTATTCACCCACATTCAACCATAAATCTAGGTTTATTTAAAATAGGTATACTGTTCCATGATGTTTGACAGATAAGTTATTAAGTTAAGTATCAAACTTAGATATCTTACTCAATCTCCTTCTACTCAGATTAATATTTTTTTCTCCCTAGTCTCATAAGCATCTATGAAAACTGAGTCAAATTTAAACTCAGATTTAAGAGAATAATGTAACACACAAATCTAATGCATATCTAAACTTAATTATTTCCTTCAAATAGTATAGCACATCCAACTATATATTTTCATATTAAAATAAATATCTCATGCATACTTTAAGGTTCAACCTAGTCAACTAAATTATGATATGCAATGAATATATTAAAGCATACTTATACCAAGATATAGGTTACATGTTTAAACCACCTCCATATTCTTAATTGATTATATCATCCCCTTGAATGTTTAATAATTTATATATTTATATACCTATATAGTAGTATGTATATATCAATGCCAACTCCATTTTATTTCCAAAATGACTTAATTTCACAGTCAAAACTAATCTTCACCTAATATATCCAATATAAGTCCTAACAATACTTCCTTAAAAGGGTTTTGAAAATAGGTTAAATAGTCCACTATATACACTAAAACTTGATATTAATATTTTAAATATCATGGCTGAACTTGTATTTTATTGCAAGAAGAATGCAAAATTTTAAGACCTTTCAATCTATGTAACAAATATTATAAAATAATTTTTACATAAGCTTAGGGTTTTGAGACATATACATAGTTTATCTATATGAGCTAAGAGTTTTTAAAAAAATACATGATCCATTATATATATCTTAAAAATTGACTATTGTAGTCATAATTTCATGGTTTGATATTTAAAGTAATAACACCAAAGTTAAAGCCTATTCACCCATAATAACTTTACATAATCCTAACCATCAAATTTTAAGGATTTTGAGGATAAATATTTAGTTCTATGGATGGATGAACCATCCACATGGATAAATATGTATCTATCAATATTTACATCAAGGAAATTACCCAAAAACCTTTACAATACAAATATATACACAAAATTTTCTATGTTCAAACAACCAAGAAATGGAATTACATCACCAAACTAGATATGACCTTGAAATTTTGTTCTTTTTCTCTAGAATAATTCTCCACTCCTCTCTACTCACCATTCCACTTCCTTGTCATGTCATGCCATGCCTCCTTCTCAGTCCCTTTTGCCTCCTTATTTTCATTCCTTATCAACCAATATTTCTCACTCATTCAATGCATGTAGATGAAACTAATAGGACTCACTATTTGCCATTGTTTCTACCATGTAAAAACCCCATTATCTACAAATTAGTTTTCTAAATCCTTGTTAACTCAAGTTAGATTTAAAAAATACCTAATTATCTTGAGTGTTCCCAAAACAAATAATTAATCATTATTTTAATCCTTAAATATATGCATGTTCATTGACTTAATATTTTCCTGTGTATCGATTTTACAAAAGTCCATTAACACTATCATTTCTAATGATGTCGATAAACCAACAAGTCTTAAAAATCATAAGACTAATGCCATTACATTTGACCCTCTAGCTAATGTTAGATCTAGATGATTTCAACAATAACTATGGACATAACTTAATAAGGGTTATTGACATTATGACTAGAAATGACAATGTGAAAAGTATTAAAATCAAGTATCAGATTATAACACATTATAACCTTAAAAAAACACAATGATGTTGTGGTTAAGATTACCTTTACATAGTTTATTTATAATTACTTTGAATTCTTCTTATACATATTGAATCTAAACTAAAACAATGATTTTTATATAATATCATTTATATCAGCCAATGAATTAAGACATTTTGAAGACATTCTAGTAAATCCATAGATAGCAATAAGTACAACATCACAATACGCATCAAATAACATAATAATAGAGTAATACTACCTATTTACTACAATCATAAATTAAATCATGTAATACTATTAATGTAAGCATAAAGCTATAAGAAAATCACATTACAAGTTTACTATAAGTCATCTAAATATAGATAATGCAAAAGACATACTACAACTATCACAAAACATAATATTGTAATATTGTGTGTATGTAGGTATCTAGATTTTATTCTATTGTCCCTTGACATATCTATCTATTCCAACCTACTTGATTATGATCTCCCTCCATCTTACTCTTAGGTATGGATACATCCTACATCCACATTATGACAAAGAAGGTAGTTATCCTATAACATCATTATATATCCATAAAATACTATTATATAAACTAATAACATAATCATAATGTACATGATATACATGTAAAACTAATTCATATAAACTTAATCATGTAATCTAAGAAAAATATTGTTGTCCCATAAATATCATGACATAAATATTAATTAAACAATAATCAATCAACTAACAATCATAAGAATCCATGGTTCAAATAGGTTATTCAGCTTAGAGAGAAATTTGAATGTGACATGTTTTAGTGAAAATTACATTAATACGATGACATTATTATACATGATTATATGATCCATTTAACTCTTATTTTGAAATGAATGAATTTTAGGCTACATACCTCATCTCAAAATATGGCCATCATAATGGGATTGTATTAGAGATCCAAGCCTCCATGAGTAAGAAAATTAAATTTGGGACAAAGTGTAGGTTTCAAAGATAAAAAATGCATATTTCAAACATTCAAAGTAATAAAAAATTATAATGGATTGATAGAGTATACATTTAAAAGATATATATTACATGTTTCAAATATAAGTATGGTTTTCAAAGTCATCAAATACATGAGAGATATTGGAATATCAAATAAATATTCTATGGGCATATGACATGCATATACATAGATGTGTGAAAAATAGGTATAAGATCAAAAATTATAGGTTTCGCATACAATTATAATCAATCATATAGATTCATGGAATTCTATATAGTTTTGCATAGATTTGTGGGTGTAATAATTTTTCATGCATACTTTTAATGTTTAAAAGGCATGACACTTATTCATAAACTTTTTAAAATTTCAAAAGGCATGATACTTTTTCTTTCACATTTTCAAAAGTTTAAAGGGACAGATAATTGTTTAGGAACATATCAAATATAATATATTTTAAAAATTCAAAGGTAAAAGGTGTTTGAAATATTATCATTGATGTCAAAGGTCTAGCATTATTGGTGATAAAGGCCCCATTGCATTTAACATTGTTTTTAATATTCATATATTCGATAATGTGTGTTAATATTTATTTAATATTAATGAATATATTTTTGGTTCCATAAAGTCAAAATAAGGGCCGATGGAAAAGTCAAAGAGTCATGAGGTAAAGACAAAAGAATAATGGGATGCATTTTCCCATGAAGAGTCATCTTGAGGAATTCCAAGAGTCACCAAGTGAAGAAAAAAGAGGAAGGGCACAATTTCTCATGAAGGGGCACTTTGAGGAATATAAAAAGTCACCAAGATAAAGACAAAAGAGGAAAGGATGCATTTAATTATGAAGAGTCATCATGTGAATTTTCAAATGCAAAGATATGAAGGGTCATGCAAGTTTGGCACCATTTTCCATGAGGATTGAAGGGTCACAAAGGGTGAATGCCAAAGGTCATTTGGAAAGCTATAAATAAAGGCTTGATAAGCCATTTGGAAAAAAAATTAAGTGAGCATGATTTTAAATTGTTATATCTAGCTTAGAAGATTAAACAATATAAAAGAAAGAGATATTATAATGTGCTATCATTTGTTGAGAAAACAACATTGAGAGATAGTTATGTGGTATACACAAAAGGGGTTGGTGCTCATGAATAATTGTTGTGTTAGTGTTCCTACAAGTTGGTGATTGATAATATTGTATTTTGAGTTGGTGCTCATTCATATCCTTGAGATTGTTCTTCATGGTTTTGCCAACATTAGATTTCCACGTTAAATATGGTATCTCATCTATATCTTATGTGTTGTTTATTATTTTAGTTTTATTGCAAATCTTAAATGTATGGTTATGTGGAATTTTATTAAGTGAAATTTTATGATATATTGATTTACCTCCCACCCCCTCTCATTATATCCCATGCTTAACAATTGGTATCAAAGCAAGTTTCTTCAGAAAATGTTTTACAGCTTGAAGGTAGATCAGAAAAGCATGATGGTTGGATCATACGGAGAATTTTATATTGCTAAGGAACCTTTATTTGATGGGTCAAATTATGCTTTTTAGAGATCATAAGGATGAGGACTGACTTGATGGCCCTTGGATTTGACAATTGGCAAGTAGTGTTGGAGGAATACAAAGAGCCACAGACACTTGTAACTACTTTGACAGAAAATAAGGTAAGTAAAAATCATGCTAAAGCTTTAAATGCTATTTTATGTGGTTTATGTGAATCATAATTTGTTAAAGTTATGTAATGTAAATCTTCTCATGAGACTTGGGTAAAACTTGAGAATGTTTACAAAGGTGATGAAAAGGTTCAGTTGGCTAAGCTTCAAACTTTTAGAAGATAGTTTGAGAGTTTGAAGATGGAAGAGGAAGAAAATATAGCAAGTTATTTTTTTCAAGTTGATCAAACAATAAATAAGATTCAAGGTCTTGAAGAAAATTTAGAAGAGTCAGTAGTGGTACAAAAGGTTTTGAGATCTCTACCAATGAGATATGATGCAAAGGTTTCAACAATCAAGGAGATGAAGAATATTTCCAAGATAAAGATGGATAAACTACATGGTATTCTTATGACATATGAGATATGGACCGAATAAGAGAAACCCTTAAAAAGGGAAGCTGATTTCAAGACATCAAAGAAAGACAAGGCTAAGATTCAAGAATCAAGTGACATCTCTAGTGATGATGAAGATGACAATGGAGCTATTTTCATTCATAAACCAAAAAGGGGTACAAGTAAATATCAAGGAAATTTTCCATTTAAATGTTTTAAATGTGGTAAGATTGGTCATTTTGTAGATAGATTCCTAGATAAGAATAATGATAACAATGAAGAAGGAAAGTCTACATGTTGACCAGTTTTGGGTCTAACAGGCCAAAAATCGGTCCCCTTCTTCCTCTAATGTTTTAGGCCATTTCATTTTTTATTTTTGCACAAGTCTAGGAAAATCTACAGACTCTATAGGTCTAAATCTATGGACTCTATAGGTATAAATCTATAGAATCTATAGGTCTTAATCTATGAAATTTGTAGGTCTAAATCTATGGACTCATCAAGTTTTGGTTTTCTATGAACTCTATAGGTGCAATCTTTTGATAGATGAAGATCTAGTTTAGAGAGTGCAAGGTTTTGCAAAGCTTCTTCAGACTCTTGTCTAAAGAAATTCATAAGGAAAGAGGGCTAAAATGGTTCAGAAGACACATTTCCTTAAGGTTGGAAGAGTGGTTCAATGACATAATCTTTCTAAGAGTTAGCACCTTTGAACCATTGAACCAGTTCAATGCCTTTGGTTCATCACTTGGTTTAATCACTTGGTTTAATGGGTTCAATTGCCTTGGTTTAATTAGCTTAGTTCAATCAATCAGTTCATCAACAAGTTCATTAGCTTGGTTCAATGTGTTAGTTCAACACCTTGGTTTAATTGGTGGGTTCATCTTTTGGTTCAAACACTCGGTTCACCGGATGGTTCAATGAGCTTGGTTCAAAGGCTCAGTGTGCAACGTTGAACCATTGAACCAGTTCAATGGATTGGTTCAAGTGAATGGTTCAATGGCTTGGTTCAATAAAGGCTCAGTGTGCAGTGTTAAAATGTTGAACCTATTGAACCATTGAACCAATTTTGGTTCAATGGGTTGGTTCAACAGTTTGGTTCAAGGGGGCATCCCAAAGCTAAAGGGCAAGTGCCCTTGTAAAGGGTAGTCCTAGTTTCAGGAGCCCTTGCAGAGGGAAAGAAACTTTTCAAAGGCAGTTGAAGGGGTAAATTTTTTGGAATTTCATTTAAGTTAGAATTCCTTCAAATATTTTGTTCAAAGGAATTCCTTCAGACAAAAAGTTTGAAGAAATTCAAAAGAAGGCTACAGTAAAAAGGCCCAAATTAAGAAGCCTGCCTGAAGGGTATGTGCCCTTACAAAGGGCTCTTGTCAAGGAGGAGGAGGACTATTCTCAAGAAGCCAAAGGGTCTTTTCCCCTCTAAGAAGAATCAATAAAGGAGGTTTGCAAGAAAAGGCCAAAGTTAAAAAACCCACAGAAAAGCCTGCCAAAGGACTTGAAGGAATTTGCCAAGGATGGTGACCTCCTGAAAGCTATCAATTTTAAGGAGATGGACTAGCCACTGAGTCTCATTTTCAAGGTGATGGTTGTGTGAACATCAATTTTAAGGTAGTGAAATAGCCACTAGTGTTTAAATACTTGCGTGTCAACCATGGTAAGAGCCTAAAGAATGCAGCAACCTGCCAGGAGATCACCCCCGAGGGTTGAAGGAGTCAGAAGGAGACAAAGCAAGAAAAGGACAAAGATCCTAGAGAACAAAGAGAGAAAAGTGCCAAGTGTAAGAATAGGTAGATAACCCAAGTGGCAAAGGGAGGTGCTGATTCAAGAAGTTACTCCAACAGGTGATATAGTGCCCATGAATTGATCACTAAGAGGTGCAAACAGTTGATAGTGCAAACCATTTTTCTTCATTTCACATTAATGAGTAGATAAATCATGTAATCACCTTGAAGAAGTGGTATTGCAAGTAGACAAATGACATGGCTCATAATTTCTCATTGATGTTTAAACGGCTTGCTCTTCCCAATGACTGAAGTGCAAATAGGTCATTTGTAAAGAGGGGTGCCAAAAGGCCTCCTTCCTTCCTCTATATATTGGAAACTTGTCATTTGAAAAAGGATATTTCACATTTTTAAGGTTAATCCCTGGCAAATTTTCACTTAAAATCAATAAATGCATTTTTACCTCTATTTTGGTTAGATATCTTTGTATGTGTCTGAGTGTCAGTTTGTGTTTAGTCATTGCCTCTTAATGCTTCCACAAGTTTAACACCAACACACCTGGTGTTTCTAAGGTTCCATTTTTCTAGGTGATAAGGAGAGTTGTATTTTAAAGTGCAAAGATAGAAGAAGTTACTATACAGTGTGCCTTTCCATAGCACCTTTGGTGAGTCTCTATTTTCTGTGTGTTTCATCAAAACTCCCTGTTTAGCTTCCTACAACTTGGTCCTTATTGCTAGTTTGAAGTGTACGTATGTTTTTGTCTAGCTTCAAGTGTGATTATGAGTAGGTTGAATCATTTGGTGCATCACCTTTTTTAGAGTAGCTTTGTTTTCTTGTAATCCTTCTCCCTTTTCACCCCCCATTATATATCTATATATTAGTATTAGCACTTATTGGAACAACTTAGATGCATCAAAGGGAGCTAGCCCTTACCTAAAGACTCTCCCTTCTAGCTTCACCAGTCCCATAGGTGAGAGGGGAGTTTCCATTATTGCATGTGGAAGGTAGTAGCTTGGCCTCCTTCCCTGGGTGCAATCCACTGTGTCAACAATTTTTGGCACACCCAGTGGGACCCAGTTTTACACTCAGTAAAGTATCAGGATTGATGCTAGTCCTTTTACATCAAATCAACTATTTTCAGCATCTGGTGACTCTACTAGCAAGAACTTCATTTCCTAATCAAAGACCAGTCTGACTTCCTATGCCTAAAGTCACCACATGGTCTGCTTATAAGGGTGTCCCTTTCAAATTTGTTGAATTACCTTTGAACTCAGCAAAAATACTGAGGTTTAAGAAGACCCATCCTTATTCAGCAAACCACCTTCCCAAACCTATTTTAAGGAACACATATGCATTAGGGCCATAGTTACATCCCATCCCAGCCATGACATTACCCTTTATGACTTTTCGTGCTCAGAGCCCTTTGAATATCCCATGTTATGACCCAATTCTAGGAGCAGCCCTAAAAAATGTGCCTTCATTTGATGGAGAGGGGCCCATTCTAGCCATCAAACACATCAAAATTATTACTAACCTCTACAATATCCATAATGTCACAGAAGAAAATATTGCAATCAGATTGCTGACATTGTCTCTCAAGGGTAAAGCTCTTGAATGGTATGGGACTTTGACTATAAATTCAATCAATTCTTGAAATGAATTGGGCACTCACTTGATAGACTATTTTTGAGATAAGAGTGGCCACCTCTCTCTTGATGAGTAGCTAACTACCATGAAAAAGGGCCCCACAAGAATACATGCAGGATTTCAACGCTCAGTTTTAAAAGACATGGGATAGAATCCCCATTCTGGTAAAACCTACTCCTAGCTATGATTTCCTATATTACTTAAGAGCATTGAATAGTGATATCATTGTTATGATACAATCCATGGGAGGACATGTGCTACCTGCTACTTATGACATAGCCATAACAGCTAAAAATTTCTTAGTGCAAGTTGGGAAGATAGCTCCTAGACCCCATATGCCTCTTTTCCCTAAAATGCTCCTCCAATTCAAACCGTTGCTCCCACATTAGCTCCTCTACCTAACATTGAGAAACTAGCTACTACTCCATCCAATGAGCTTCATGAAGTTAAGAGTTTGTTGTAAAGTATGTCAAGTGAACTTATGGCTCTTAAAAGGTAGCAAGTTCAAAGCAATTGACCAAACCAAGGATACCAGTAGTATGGTCAAGATCCTAGACCCCCTTTCCAAAATTAGAATCAAGGATAGGGTCAGCTTACTCAAACCAGACCTTTTCAAGGCTATAACCTAGGTGCCCCTTCATCATCTAAGGTCATGGTGCCTATTCAAAACAATCTAGTGCAGGAACAACCAAGTTGTTCAACTATGGGATATGATCAAGAATAGGTTGTTTATACAAATGAAATGATGGGTTATTACCCAAATATATAAGATAATCAGGTAGCTACCCATTCCCAAGTCTTTGAGGCTCTAATGCAACCCAACATGAGTAGCATTCAGGTCCAGCCTGATTCTACCCTCATGAATCATCTAGAAGGAGAATTATATTTAGTCAATTATGTGGGTGTTGTAGACAATTAGGTTGACTATGTTTTAGCCAACACAAGATTAAAAAGGAGAGCAATGGAAGAAACTCAGGGTACTACCCAAGTTTTAGAAACACCTTCTCCATCACATGCAAATCAAAAGGTCTTGAGCTTCAGACCACCAGTTGTACCTCCAGCTCCTCGACCTGTGCCATCGATTGTACATAATTCCAAAGAAATTTTGAAAGAGGGCAACTCTCAGGTTAATGTGGTTGACCAGATGAAAAAGCTAGACATGAACATCTCTTTGTGGGATTTGCTATCAATACCAAGGCAAAAAGACATGTTACAAAAGGAATTGCATGAGTTAGATGAACAGGCTATCCTAGCAAGAGCTGACAACATTTTGATGATGAATGGATAGCCTTCCACCTCAGGTCAGACCCAGAAGGAAGAGAAGGTTCCTCCTTTTTATGTGTCCTTTGTCATAGGAGATTTCTAAGTGCACAATTACATCATTGATAGTGGAGCAAGCACCCCAGTGATGCCTAAATGCATAGCTGACAAGCTGGGCTTGAAATATGAAGAAATGACCAAGGGAGTCCTACAGCTGGATGGAACTGTAGCAAAGACAATTTGGGTGGTAAGAGGTTTGAGCTTGACACTGCATGATTGCCTAACTTTCTCAGTCTTTCATGATGTGGTAGTGGTGGATGTCCCTCCTTACTTTGCCATCTACTTATCTAGGAATTTTACATTAAAGATAGGTAGCTACTTAGCAGCAAATTGGTCTTATCTAGTTTCTAGAACCAAGTATGGGACTAAAGTCAAGATTGAATCTAATCCACTCCATAGAGATCATTTAGAACCTTAATCACTAAAGACATCAAATGCCAGCTATGACATCATTGACCAAGAGGAGTTCCAAGTAGACCAATCTTCATCCTCTACCCTTGAAGGAGTTGCAGACCTGCTCTTAAATGAGTGGGGAAGTGACAAATTAGCATGATCCTTACAAATTCATAGATGAGGTAGGCCTTGGAGTTTATTGCATGCATGAAGAGGGTAATTTTGTACCAAATTTGATGAAAGCCAACTAGGAAAGCTCAGGTCTATGGTAGTTATTCTTTGATGGTTCAAGGAGTAAGTTGGGAATTGGCAGTGGAGTGGTGCTGGTCTTTCCTTCAAAAGAGAGGTATTTTTTAGCCTTCTAGTTCCAATTTTCCTACACATGTAATGTTTTGGAATATGAATACCTCATCCATGGCTTGGAGTGGGTGAGGAAAAGAGGGATTAAAGAGTTACAAGTGTTTGGTGATAGTGAGCTAATTGTCAACCAGGTAAGAGGACAAAATTTGATGAAGAACTCTCTATTAAAGTCCTACAAACATAGGGTATGGGACTTAGTGGAAAATTTTTGTGCTTTCAATATTACTTCCATCCCTAGAAAATAGAACAAGCAAGCAAATAGGCTAGTGATAGTTGGTGCCTAGTTTGATATTGCTAAGGAAATAGGCTGAGACCATAGCTCACATCACTTGAAGGTAGTGATCTGGCCCTCTATACCCGATAACATCACCAATTAGCAGGTTTTCAATAGTGATCAACAAATATCACTCTTCTTGCAAGAAGAAGTGGAATTTGCTGAAAAAAACTAGGCAAAGCTACAACAACAATATGGTAGCCAAATTGTTTAGCTAAAGAATAATAAGCTCCCCAAAGGTTTGGTCACTCTAGAGAGTATCTTCAATGGAGATGACCAATTGAGAAGTGACAAGGCATGCATTGAAACAAAGGAGGAGCACCATGAGAAGGTGGAAATATTCAAGGACAAGTTGCTTGCACTTGGAAAAGTGTACATAGACTAGGAAAGGCAAGCCTTCATCTTGTTGTGCCAAGAATTTGCTGATATCTTTGCTTGGGAATATAGTGATTTGAAGGGTTTTGATCCGAGCTTAGCCCATCATAACATTGAACTAAAAAAAGGTGCCAAACCAATCAAGTAGAGGTAGAGGCCTATCAACCCAATGATTGAGCCTCTCATGTGCAAGGAGCTCACCAAATTGATTGAGTTTAAGATAATATTTCCAGTCAAACACTCTTCTTGGCTAGCCAATCTTGTTCCTATCTAAAAAAAGAATGGGGAGATCAGATTGTGCATCAAATTTAGAGATCTCAATAGAGTCTCTTTGAAATATCATTATCCTCTCCCAAGCATGGATCAAATCATCTAGATGGTGATAGGTAGCAAGCATTTTTTCCTCCCGGATGGATATTCAAGATATAACTAGATTTTGGTGCAAGACTATGACTAGCAAAAAATAGCCTTCACAACCAAGTGGGGAACATTTGCTTATAGTAAAATGCCTTTTGGACTATCTAATGCTAGTGCCACTTTCTAACAAGCTATGGACATGGCCTTCAAGGCCTGATAAATAAGATTGTGCTGGTATATCTTGACGATGTGATAGTTTTCTCTAAGGAAACGAGCCAACACATGAAACACCTTAGGCAAATCTTTGAGAGGTGTAGAGAGTTTGGTATCTCTCTCAATCCTAAGAAATGTGTGTTCACTGTCCATGAGGGAAAGCTCCTTGGTCACATTGTTTCTTTGAAAGGTTTGGCTATTGATCCAGAAAGAGTTTGCTCCATCCTAGACCTATCCTTACCCAAGCAGAAGAAAGGCCTGCAAAGCTTCTTCGATAAGATAAATTTCATACAGAGATTTATCCCAAATTTTGTAGAGATGGTCAAGCCATTGACCTCTATGTTGAGGAAGGGTGAGGAGTTCACATGGACAGTATAGAGAAAATATAGTTTTGAAGAAATCAAGTAGGCCATTACCTGAGCTCCTACTTTGATCAGCCCTGACTTCACCAAACACTTCAACCTCTACACCTTTAGCAATGAAGAGGTAATCTCTGCCATGCTTACTCAAGAAAGTGATGATAACCTTGAGTAGCCAATTTCTTTTTTTAGCCAAGGCCTAGAGGGTTTTGAAGTCAGATACACATATGTGGAAAAGCAAGTCTTGGCAGTCATATGGAGTCTAAAGAAATTCAGACACATGTTGTCCAATAGAAGAATCCACCTCATGGTTCCACATCCTAGCATCAAAGATTTAATGATAAACCGACACCTAAATGAGAAGAGAGCAGGGTGGATCACTAAGGTGATGGAATATGATGTAGATATCAAGATCACCAAAATGGTAAGAGGGAGAAGCATGTGTGAACACCTTACTACAGAATTTAAACAACAAAAATAGGATAGTATAATAATCCATGATGCAACTATAATAGAAGAATCATCTATCATGAAAGATTGGACATCAGACATGAGGCATTTCCTTCTCACTGGTGAGTGCCCGCACTCACTTGACAGGACTAAGAAAAGGTACTTCAGACTCCAATGTCTCCCTAACACCCTAATTGATGAAGTGTTATTCAAGAAGGATCTCTCAAGAGTCTTTTTAATATGTTTGGACTCAAGTCAGGCTGACAGGGCGCTATCTGAGTTTCATGATGGACTAGCCAATGGTCATTTTGTTCCTAGGGCTACTACAACAAGAATAATGAGAGCTGGCTATATTTGGCCTACTCTTTTCAAGGACACCCATGCCTAGGTAAGAAAGTGCCAGAAGTGCATGATTTTTGATGGGAATCAATGGTTGGCTACCATGCCTTTATAGCCTATTTAGGTGGAGCAGCCATTCATGTAATGGGGCCTGGACTTTATAGGGATGATTAATCCTCCCTCCAGTAGTGGACAAAAGTGGGTCTTGACTTCCATGGATTATTTCACAAGTTGGGTAGAGGCTATTGCTCAGAAGGAGGCAAATTAAAGTGTGGTCCTAGATTTTTATGAGGACTTGGTGGCAAGGTTTGGGGTTCCAACAACCATAATCTCAGATAATGTGTTAGCTTTTTTAGGAACCAGGACAAGTGATTAGGCACTGAGATATGGTATTATATCTCAGCACTTCATCTAATTACTATCCACAGGGGAATGGACTGGCTGAGTCTAAAAATCAAGAACCTGATCAGGATCATCAAGCAGACCATGGAGGAAAATTAGAGAACTTGGCATGCCAAGTTGAAAATAGCCTTATGGGTGGATAGGGTCACCCTGAAGAGGGCAATTGGTAACTCACCATACACACTCATCTATGGAAGGGAAGCTAGGCTCCCCATTTCACTCAAGTTGCTAGCCTTGGATCTCACTCACTAGTTGCAATTAGAAGGAAATAGCATGGAAGTTAGATTATGCGAGTTGATGGAACTCCAAGAGGCAAGGGACTAGGCTATGGCTTCTATGACTAGCTGCCAATAGCAAGTGAAGAGACACTTTGACAAGAAATCTTCATCAAAAGGTTTCTTTGAAAGAGACATTGTCTTGAAATGGGATGAAGACCAAGCTAAACCTAGAAAGCATGCAAAATTTGATGCCCTATGGAGTGGCCCATACGTAATCACTTAGTTTAAGCAGCATAATGCATTCTAACTCTCTAGGTTGGATGGTGAAGAATTGTATATCCTAGTTAATGGGATACATCTTAAGCAATACCACTGAGCCCCTTCTCTATCATGTATATATCTTCCCTTGCTTTTCTCCTATTTTCCTTAAGTGCTTTCTGCACATGTTAGTAATTTTCTTAGCTTTATGTGTGTTTTCATTTCCTTTTGACATAAATCTTCATGATTGGTTCTAGATTTAAAAGAGCTATTACTGATCTTTAAGTTACAATTTGACCCCTTGCCCAATGGATTTTGAGGTAGTTGGCTTCTAAGAATAACAAGCATGCTTCCCCTAGGAGTTGCCAGTTTGTTGACCATTTTTGGGTCTAATAGGCCAAAAATTGGTCCCCTTCTTCCTTTGATGTTTTAGGCCATTTAATTTTTGATTTTTACACAAGTCCAAGAAAATCTACAGACTTTGCAAGTCTAAATCTATGGACTCTATAGGTATAAATCTATGGACTCTGCAGGTCTAAATCTATGAACTCTGCAAGTCTAAATCTACATACTCAATAGGTTTTGGTTTTTTATGAACTCTGTAGGTATAATCTTTTGATAGATGAAGATCTAGTTTAGAGAGTGTAAGGTTTTGTAAAGCTTCTTCAGACTCTTGTCTGAAGAAATTCATAAGAAAAGAGGGCTAAAATTGTTCAAAAAAGACTTTTCCTTAAGGTTGGAAGAGTGGTTCAATGACATAATATTTCTAAGAGTTAGCACCTTTGAACCATTGAACCAGTTTAATGCCTTTGATTCATCACTTGGTTCAATTAGTGGGTTCATTGCTTAGTTCAATTAGTAGGTTCAATTACCTTGGTTTAATTGGCTTAGTTCAATCAATCAGTTCATCAGCTTGGTTCAACGTGTTGGTTCAATGCCTTGGTTCAATTGGTGGGTTCATCTTTTGGTTCAAACACTTGGTTCATTAGATAGTTCAATGAGCTTGGTTCAAAGGCTTAGTACACAACATTAAACCATTGAAGTGGTTCAACATTTGGTTCAAGTGAATGGTTTAATGGCTTAGTTTAACAAAGGCTCAGTGTGTAGTGTTGAACCATTGAACTATTAAACTATTGAACCAATTTTGGTTCAATGGGTTGGTTCAATGGCTTGGTTCAAGGGAGTGTCCCAATGCTGAAGGGCAAGTGACCTTGTGGAGGGAAAGGAACTTTTCAAAGGTAGTTGAAGGGGTAAATTTTTTAGAATTTTGTCTAAGTCAGAATTCTTTCAGACCTTTTGTTTGAAGGAATTCCTTCAGACAAAAAGCCTGAAGAAATTCACAAGAAGGCCACAATAAAAAGGCCCAAAGTAAGAAGCCGACCCAAAGGGTATGTGCCCTTGTGGAGGGCTCTCACCGAGGAGGAGGACTATTCTTAAGAAGTCAAAGGGTCTTTCCCCTTAGAGAAGGATCAATAAAAGAGGTTCACAGGAAAAGGCCAAAGCAAAAAAACTCGTAGAAAAGCGCGCCAAAGGACTCAAAGGAATTTTCCAAGGATGCTGACGTCCTGAAAGCCATCAATTTTAAGGAGATGGACTAGCTATTGAGTTTCATTTTCAAGGTGACGGTTGCATGAACATCAATTTTAATTCAGTGAAATAGCTATTGGTTTTTAAGTACTTGTGTGCCAACCATGGTAAGAGCCCAAGGAATGCAGTGACCCACCAGGAGATCACCCCCAAAGGTTGAAGGAGCATAAGGAGATAAAGTAGGAAAAGGAAAAAGAGCCTAGAGAACAAAGAGAGAAAAGTGCCAAGTGTAAGAATAGGCAAATAGCCCAAGTGGTGAAGGGAGGCACCGATTCATGAAGTTACTCTAGTAGGTGATATAGTGCCTACGAATTGATTACTAGGAGATGCAAATAGCTGACAGTGCAACCCATTTTTCTTCATTTGACATTAATGAACAAACAAACCACATAATCACCTTAAAAAAGTGGTCTTGTAAGCAGACAAATGGTGTGGCTCATAATTTCTCATTGATGTTTAATTGGCTTGATCTTCCCAATGACCAAAGCATAAATAGGTAATTTGTAAAGAGGGGCACCAAAAGGCCTCCTTCCTTCCTCTATATATTGGAAACTTGTCATTTGAAAAATGATCTTTCACATTTGTAACGTGAAGCCCTAGCAAATTTTCACCTAAAATCAACAAATGCATTTTTACCTCTATTTTGATATCTCTGTGTGTGTCTAATTAGATATCTTTGTGTGTGTCTAAGTGTATATATATATATATATATATATATATATATATATATATATATATATATATATATATATATATATAGACAGTTTGTTTTTAGTCATTGCCTCTTAATGCTTCCATAGGTTTAACACCAACACACCTAGTGTCTATAAGGTGCCATTTTTGTAGGTGACAAGGAGAGCTATATTATGTATATATATATATATGTATATATATATATATGTATATATATATATATGTATGTATGTATGTATGTATATATATATATATATATATATATATGTATACTACATATATATATATATATATATATATATATAAGTGCAGAGACAGAAGAAGCTACTATACAGTGTGCCTTTCTATAGCACCTTTGGTGAGTCTCTATTTTCTAGGTGTTCCATCAAAACTCCCTATTTAGCTTCTTGCAACTTGGTCCTTCTGCCAGTTTGAAGTGTACGTATGTGTTTGTCTTGCTTCAAGTGTGAGTGTGAGTAGGTCAAATCATTTGATACATCACCTCTTTTAGAGTAGCTTTGTTTTCCTGTAATCCTTCTCCCTTTTCACCCCCCATTTTATATCTATATATCAATATTAGCACTTATTGGAACAACTCAAATGCATCAAAGGGAGCTAGCCCTTACCTAGAGACTCTCCCCTCCAGCTTCGCAAGTCCCACAGGTGAGAGGGGAGTTTCCATTATTGCATGTGGAAGGTAGGAGCTCAGCCTCCTACCCTAGGTGTAATCCACTGTGTCAACACTACATACAAGAAAAACTTTTAAGGAAAATACAAGAAGAGACTAAAGAAGAAGATTTTATGTTTTAAATATCTTAGCTAAATCGAAGATAGTGGAATCAGTGACACAAATGAAGAAGAGAATATATTCATGACCATACATGAAGATGCCTCTGTAAGAAAAAGTAAAGATGATCAAGAAGAAGAATATGATGAAAGTAAGGATGAAAACAAGATAAATCTAGAAGGAGAACTCATTTGTGCCTTAAAAGTATTAGAAGCTGTTGAGAAGAATAATTGAAGATTGAAGCACCAGATCGAGAAAAATGAAAAGGAGTCAAAGGAAATAATTGATGATCTACAAGAACACTTTGAAGAAGCTAAGAGGAATGAAAAATATCTAACAACACAATTGAAAAAATAAAGTAAATAATGTGAATGTTATGCTATTTAAATTGCCTCTTTAAAAGAAGATATTGAGAAAGCAGTCGATGATAAAGTAGTTAGTGATTCAAAATGTGAGGATAACACTAACATGTTGAATAAGATATTAGAAATCTAAAATGAAATATCAGATAAGATAGGTATTAGTTTTGTAAAGTTAAACAACTATGTTGAAGCTCTTACAAAAGAGGAAACAAAAAGGGAAGAAGTGAAGAATACAGAGGACATCTCAAACAAAGAAGGCTAGAAGGAACAAAGTTATAAAATACAATCAAGACAGAGATATACAAACATGTTATATTTTCATGGTTATTATTTTTATTATAATATATATGGTCACAAGAAAATAGAATGTTATAAAAGAGATAACAATTTTAGAAACAAGAAGGAAACTCATGAGAGTCTAGTAGAAGCTACAAATCTTTTGCTCCTCTATCAATCTTTGATGAAGAGGCCATAATATGTTACAAGTGAAATAGTTTTGGACACATATCCCAAAATTATAGAAGTGTGTTTGAGTCAATCAAGAAGGACCAAAATTTCAAGGTTCCATTCACAAGAAGAAGGTTCAAACATGTTCATGGCAGAAGAAACAACCTAAGGATTCTATGTTAGTTTAGACAGCTTTGCATGCAAGAAATGAAGATTAGCCATGGTTCATTGATAGTGGATGTTCAAGGCACATGACAAGAGACAAGAGTAATTTCATAACTCTAAATAATATCAATGGTGGCATAGTGAAATTTGAAGATAAAACCACTGCCAAGATAGCTATAAAAGGTACTTTGAGTTTGTATAATGGTAGAACCAAGACTAAGAATGTATTGTATGTAAACTTTCTTAAGCATAATCTATTGAGTGTAAGTCAAATATCTGATTAGGGATACACATTAAAGTTTTATATAAAAGGTTATGATATTATAAGAAAATATTTAAATGATTTGATTATAGATGCTTATAGGACAGGTAATAATTTATATATATTATCAGATATCTTCATAAAAGAACGATCAAAGGACACATTCAATGATATATGAGAGAAGTTGGGAGTAATTTATTTTACTCCCTACCATTAAGGTTTAACATCATTTGAGAGGGAGATAAGTGTTAGCTCTAGGTAGGCCCTTTTCCATTGATGTCAAATGGAGTGAATAACAAGTATAAGTACAAGTGTAGAAATAGGTACAAAGAATAATTACATGTTGCTATAGTAAGGGGGAGTTATTATATATTTTTTTAGGTGATAGTATGTGTAGGTTTTAGGATGTGCAAATTTTAGTTTGAGGTTGCGATCAATGACAAAGGGGAAGATTATTAAAAATATTTTCATTGATGTCAAAGGTATATCATTATTGGTGATAAAGGCCCCATTGCATTTAATGGTGTTTTTAATATTCATATCTTGGCTAATGTGTGTTAATATTTATTTAATATTAATGAATATATTTTTGGTTTTATAAAGTCAAAATAAGGGCCCATAGAGAAGTCAAAGAGTTATGAGGTAAAGACAAAAGAAGAATGGGATGCATTTTCCCATAAAGAGTCATCTTGATGAATTTTGACAGTCACCAAGTGAAAACAAAAGAGGAAGGGCACAATTTCTCATGAAGGGACACTTTGAGGAATATGAAAAGTCACCAAGACAAAGACAAAAGAGGAAAGGATGAATTTTCTTATGAAGAGTCACCATGTGACTTTTCAAATGCAAGGATATGAAGGGTCATGCAAGTTTGACACCATTTTCCATGAGGATTAAAGGGTCACAAAGGGTGAATGCCAAAGGTCATTTGGAAGGCTGTAAATAAAGGCTTGAGAAGCCATTTGTAAAAAAAAGAAGTGAGCATGATTTTTAATTATTATATCTAGCTTAGAAGAGCAAAGGAGAGAAAATAAATAAATATTGTAATGTGTTATCATTTGTTGAGAAATTAACATTGAGAGATAGTTGTGTGGTATACACAAAAGGGGTTGGTGCTCTTGTGGGTTGGTGCTCATGAATAGTTGCCATGTTGGTGCTTATCAAAGGTGTTGGTACTCTTGAAAGTTGGTGCTTGAAAATATTGTAGTTTGAGTTGGTGCTCATTCATATACTTGAGATTGTTCTTCATGGTTTTTCCCACATTAGGTTTCCACATTAAATATGGTGTCTCTCTCTATCTTGTGTGGTGTTTATTATTTTAGTTTTATTGCATATCTTTAATGTATGGTTAATTGGAATTTGATTAAGTGAAAGTTTATGATATACTAATTCACCCCCCTATCAGTATACCCATGCTTAAGAAAAGGTTTATTTTAATTAGAATTTAGGTCATGTTGGGTCTTGAATATTATTCAATCTATTTTGATCATGCAAGTAAAATCTATATTTGTCTACATTGGTGTGATTTTATCTATTAAGGTTAATGTACATTAAATTCTAGTGACACTTTTTTTACCCACTATTTTTTTTACATAATTGACTAGCTTTGAGTTTTCTAAAAATAGTAATAAATAGTGAAAGTAATAACTTAGTTAGAAAACAATTGAGATAGATGATCTGGGTGATAGAAACTAAGGTGGAAGTTGGTACAAGTGTCATAAACTAGATTTTGGTGTCATATTCATACCTCAATATTGGCACCAAAATTAGACAATAGTGAAATTATTAGAAATGTGATGGTAGTGCCTTGATATTGGTGGTAGTGTCCTTTGTGTAGGATTGTCCTAAGCTTTTGGGTGTACCTATGTCTAGATCTTTCAGGTTTTTTTTCCTTCATGTACAATTAATAAAACCTTGTAGTTTTATTATAATGACTAATTTTATGAGTAAAACCTAATCATCGATGTAGCTAGGGTATCTATTTGATATGAGGTGAAATGTGTGTTTGATAATAGGGTAGGTTAGACATCCTCAACACCCTATTTTGAAGAGAGTTTTCTACATACCAATACTTTAAGGAGGGATCAATATTAATTCAATTTTTCCCACCTAAGTGTTGGCTGCAAGTGCAAGTGAATCTATTATGATAGTGGCCTTGAGTGACTTGAATGTGATTAAGACTATAAATCTAGGTAATCTAAGCTTAGGACTATTTTAGATGGTATTATGCAGAAGTAAGAAAGAATAGTGATTGATAACCTTAATTTTGTATAGTTTATTCTAATTTTAAAATCTATATTTTTCATCTAATTTCCATCTAGTGGTTAGAGGGATAAAATTCATGTATTTATACTATTCATATGTTTGTGTAGATGATAAAAGAGGTCTAGGTTGAAACTAAGAAGTTCTAATTTTGAAAAGATATCTATTTGGGGAAAAGAAAGGTAAAAGACATTAATGCCTTTTTTGAGACATTAGCACCATGTCACACTAGTGTCCTTATTATTTATCTAGTGTCTAGATGGTATAATACTAGGTACAAAGGGCCAAGATCAAGAAATAAGGGTCTAAGACTAATTTAAGGATGACTAGGGATGCGTGTGGCCCACATGATGACTAGATAAGTGTGACAATAGGCTCTAGGATAAATCTATATATAGTTTAGGGATAATTAATCTCAGTTATCACTCTTAGCACTCAAATACCACTTTTATGTGTTTATAATCTCCCATTCCCCCTTTATTATATAAATGCAACAAATTAAAATGACTAGGATAAAGGAAAAAGAAGTGTACCTAAACATACCTATAAGGTGAAGCCCTTGATGCTAGGTTTGAGTATGTGAATCATGCTCTAATGTGTGTCCTGTAAGTGAAACATGCATAAATCAATCCTTAATTAATATATATCAAAAGAAAAAGAACAAACTGAGTAAATAAGTAAAACTGGGTAAAGAGATAGGAGAGAGGAAAGGAATGAATACAACTCACTAGGTATGTAAACCAATATATAAACTTGGTAAAAACATGTGTGTGTGTATATAGTGATAAATCAGTGAATAAATTATACTAACTTGATTTCTTACTTAATCCTCATATGTGGGTGAATTAATATCTCAATCCAGTTTTGACTCCATCATTACCCCCTACTTGGATTATCATGACCTATGAATAGCTTCGATTAGAGTAATGGTACATCCAACCCTCTCACGTAGGTGGCTCAATAAAACAAGTAGGTTATGAATCCATCATTACCCATCAATCTGTAGTAGATGCATATGAAACTAAACTACATGAAGTAACTGTAAATATGTATCTAGGTATGTCTAACTTGATATGTTGACTTTATAGTCACTCGAGTACATTAGGCAGCTCTAGGCCACTCAAGAATGCCAACAACTATAGATGAAGTAAGGCATGAAATTGGTGTATAATATATAATATGATGTTCTATCTATAAAATGTAGATAATGAAATGAAATTTGTCATTCCACCTGATCAACCAATGTGTAAATGAGCATACAAAAATAATGTTTTGCACACATGCCCCCAAATCTGATATTTGAGCATATGAATTTTAGACTAAGATGTAATAATCTGTATTTAGTTATGAAATAAATATGAGAATGTACATGTCATTCATGATGCCCCAAATATTATTAAAATGATATGAATTTGAGTTAAACTAGTATGAATCTGAGAAAAATTGAGTAAAACTGATAAATTTGTAATTGAATCTATGCAAACCAATATTATACCTAATGTATATTTTTGCTAATATGGATTTTTCTAAATATAAGACTACTAAAAAATAACACTACGTATTAGATAGTAGTGCCATCATTGTAAATGTGGTGTTAGTGTTCTAATTTGGAAAATAATGTCCTTTTAGCCTAATTTTTTTGTGAAACTATACTACTTTCTAGGTCATTATTTTCACACTATGTTTACCTAAGTTTGATTTTATATAATCCAAGAATATGTGTTGAAAGTGTCTTGTGAATGAAATATATGAGCTTGAAATTTATGAAACCCCATATGAATGCCCCATCTTTTGATGGGACTTGTTGAACTTGTGAAAGAACTATCTTCAAAATAAAAATCTCTACAAAACATGTGTTAGCTAGAGCATATATTATAAATTCATTATATTCCAATATTATATGCATGCATAACATCACCAAGTAACATAATCTTATAATAAGTATGTAATTTAAGATGTATATCATGTCTATCATTCACAAGGGTATCAAGATAAATATAAAAATGTACGTAACATAAATTTTGAGTAATAAATAAGTAGCTAGCTAAGGGGATGGGGATGATGTCCATCATGACACCCAAGTAGGAAGTGGAGATGCATGAGGTCCCTCATGGAATCTAAAACTAGTGTGTGTAACAAGTAAAGATAAGAGTTATATCCATTATGTTAACAATATAACATACACAAATAACATATGAGGCACACAAACTAGGCCAAGGGGATACAATACAAGGGACATGTGTACATGTCACTAAATTTGAGAAAAACAAGACATACAAGGACATGTTCAAATGTTTAAATATAAAATAAATAAACAAGTTGTCTTATATCCACATAAAAGGACATGTTCAAATGTTTGCATATAAAAATTAGGAAGGCACACACAAGGACATGGGTGCATGCCCAAAGTATACATATTGTGAAAAAAATTGACATAGAGATAAAGAGTAATGGCATATTCAAATGCCCTTGAATAGATGAACTAGAATATATACAATCAAGTCTAAACTAATAAATCTAAAAATGAAATTATGCATGAATATGTATTACAAATATGTGTAAATGAAAAGATGTACATATGTTGAGTTTAAAGTAGTAATAGCCAAAAAATCTTAATAATAGTAACATGATCCATATAAAGATATAATAATACTAAAGCTATGATGTAAAGTATAGAACAATAGAACTTGAGAATCAAAATTATATATAGGATTCCCTAATGTGTCTAGTAAAGACCCCATGTATCCATTTAGATTCCCCTAGTGGGTATATGGTATCAAATTTGGATTGGAGTAGTGTATTTGAGACTTATAACAATCTGCAAGCACTCGATAAGAACAAGTGAAGCATTCATGTATGATAAAATTGAATATACTAAGATAACTAGCATATTTAGTGTCTAAAAACTATAAACATATAAATGCATACAATATATAATTTTTTATTTTCTGAGTAATTATTTGAATTTTTTTGTGTTTTTGAGATATTTATATTGATTTTTTATTTTCTAGGTATAATTTATGTACAAGTAATAGAAAAATGAACTATGTGCAAGGATCAAGAGAGAATGAAAGTATGTACAAGAAAAAAATGAAAAATACCAATTTATCGGTATCATGGGAGACTCATTATCAATGTGGCATGTGTCAAATAAGGGAACTTGGACCTATAATCTAATGTACTAAGTGATATGTATTTGGATTTGCCTGTAGAGTTGTACTAGGAATTTGCATCACTAACTATGGTATATTGCAATCTATAGGGGTCTTAAGAACCCATCTGGTATAAAAATCTATAGTTTTCATATGTTACCTATGATAAAAACCTTAAGACCTTAATAAGACTAATCTCAAATGAAAGTGAGTAGAAGGAGGCTCTCTAAAATATATAACATATCTATTGCATAGGGGTCTATAGAGACCATGTGTACATGGAAATAATGTAGATGTTTACCTCACCTATATTGTTTTATCTACTTGAATCTATTGTGTAATAATAGGAACTATGCTCAAATATATAACTATTAATTGTGTTGTAACTAGTAACTATGATGTAACTATCTATGGGATAACTAGAGGATACACATATGAAAGACAATTAACTATGACCACTTGATTTGCATGTACATATTTTATGAATTTTTTACTATGTATGTGATGGATCATAACTAATTTATCCATGGCCTACCCAATAACATGTCAAATACACTTGCACTAGGTAATACTATGAATCTAGTGGACACACGTGCTAGTCCAAACTATAGTGGAAGTATGATCTCCTTGATGGAGCTCTGAATATGACCACTAAAACCACTGATAACTATGTATTTATGGGATATATCATTCTCTAAATATCCCAAATGTTATATAACTATGATAGTGCACATGCTAATGATTGACCCATTGTTAACCATAACACTCTAGATAGGATGATCGATGTAGGCTCATGTAAATAATGGAAATAAATATCAGTCATAATCAATAATATCCTACTCTCATAAATTGATGAGTGGTCTATATGGAACTATAATGTGGTACACACTAATTATGTTGTGTATTAGGTGTGCCTCCTTCATATTAATGTGATATAAATTTGGTGGTAGATGTGCCTAACATGTGTAGTAAACACATGAAGTGTTCCTTACCTAATTTGTTATGTGTTTTAAAAATAGATATCATAATATTTTCAATGCCTTAGCTTCTATTTTTTGTAATTATATTACCTCTATGGGTATGCCCACATCAATAATGTTATCGTTAATAAAATATTGTATCTTATGTTTAAATATAATGTATTTTTTCATTGTATGGTCTGGTGCCCTGTGATACTCATAGAATGCACTTGAATCATAGTTTATTTTAATAGGTGAATTCATATCAACCTATTTTATGGGAGGGAGAGATATGAAATTGCATTCCAAAAGTTATTGAAAACATGTGTTGGTAATTCTATAGAGTTGGTTAAAACTCTACATGGAGGAGGTGATAAAAACTAGGTGAGGAGATGGCTCTAAGTTGCATAAACTATGGACTTTAGATCACTCTTGTTTTTATCAACCCTTACCTTGTATGGATGATTAATAAAAATCTTAGAAATTTATCTTGATCTAATTATATATTTTATTTTGGCCATTGAGATAAGTTTGACATCTCTTTATTTTACTATGTGGCACAAATTTGTGAAAGTTAGAAACTTCTTAAATAAGATATGTTCATGTAATGTTGGTAAAAGACTCTATTTGAATATGTTATGAATCCCTTTATCTATAATGGGGATATTCAATTTAGTAAATATATTCTTGTATCATAAGACTCATTCTAAAATGCACTAATTTGATTTGTGTTTCAATTATGCAACTTGAGAATATGAGATTTTATCACTAATGCTTATGTAGAAGTGTGCTAAAAATATGTATTTTAAGGATTTAATGTAGGAATATATTGATTTGGTAGATAATAACACCATTATAAGGAATAATTATTTAAATTACATGGAAACAACTTAGTGAGGATCCAATAATTAGACATGTATTCAAACCATGCTACATGAAAATATTGAATATGATGCTCTAGGTCACCCTTACCATCATACAATGTAATCTTAGGTGCCATGAATTTTTATGGAAAAGGAGTCACCACTATGTGATGTGCCAATGATGTATGCAAAATAACATTATAATCTAATTAATGTGATGGCCTAAGGGCTCCCTACTCAAGATATATTACCTTAGCCTACAGAGTATGAACCTCATGCATAAGGGATTGTACTTCTAAAGTGGAGTTACTAGCCATAATAGGTGTAGTTTTCATTTAAGGTTTTTGAGTTAAAATTGGTTGTTGTGTTAGCTAAGTTGGCCCTAATGTAGGTGTAACAATGTTATTACCTATGGGAGTTAAAGATTAAACATTGTTTGATTTTTGAACTTATTCATGAATAATAATGATAAGGTCATATTTCATATCTTAATGTTTTTAAATGAAATATTTTAATCATATTTTATGATTTTCATCAAATTAGTTATTGAATTTTACCATTATAGTGTGTGAAGTAGGTAAAAAGTTATTTTATATTTTTAGCCTTTTAAAAAATTTAGTCTAGGAAAGATTTGAAGAAAAAAATCTTAAATCTTAAAACTAATATATGATCATAGACACAAAAAGGATACAAAGCAAGTAAGCCAAGTTCACCAAATGTTTTAATCTTTTAGGATTTAACAAGTTTAAATCCTATGTTTGTTAGAGAGTTGAGTAGACTAAACTAGGGAAATAATATGCAATAAATATAGACACTAATTTTTTATAGAATTGACTAGCTTTAACTTTTATAAAAATAGAAATAAATAGTGCAAGTAATATCTTAGCTAGAAAATAACTGAGATAGATGATATAGGCGATATAAACTAAGGTGGAAGTTGGTATGAGTGTCATAAATTAAATTCTAGTGTTATAACCCCTTTTTCATAGTACTTCCACAATTGGATAGTAACACCATTATTGGAAATGTGGTGGTAGTGTCCTAATATTGGTAGTAATGTCCTCTATACGTGATTGTCCTAAGCTTTTGGATGTACCTATGTCTATATCTCTAAGGTATGATTATGTATGCACAAGTTATGAAACACTATATTTTTCTTCTAATGATTGATTTAGTGATCAAACCCTAACATTACATGTATCTAGGGTATTTATTTTATATGATCTAAAATGTGTATTTTTAAGTATTCTGGGTTGGGCATCCTTAACACCCCTCTATGAAGAGAGTTGCCTACATACCACTACTCTGAAGACGAGATCAATCCCAAAGTATTTCTCCCCACCTAAGTGATGGTTTAAGTTCAATTTCAAGTGAAGATATCATGATAGTGGCCTTGAGTGCCTTTAATTTTCTTAAGATTGGAAATCTAGGTAATCTACGCTTAAGACTATTGTAGATAGTAGTATGTAAAAGTAGGGAACAATAGGGATTGATAACCTTTATTGTCTTTTTCTAAGTTTGAATGTATATTTTTCATTTAATTTCCATCTAGTGGTTAGAGGGATAAAAATCACGTATTTTTATTATTTTGATGTTTATGCAGGTGATAAAAAGGGTTTAGGTTGACCCTAAGAAGATCTAGTTTTGAAAATATAGATATTTGGGAAGAAGAAAGGTAAAGGACATTAGCACCATTTTGGGGACAATATCTCCATGTGGTACTAGTGTCCTTATTATGTCTCTAGTGTCTAGGTGGTATAACACTAAGCACAAAGGGCCAAGATCAAGAAATTAGGGTCTAAGACTACTTTAGGGTTGATTAGGGACACTTGTGACCTACACAAAGGCTGGATAAGTGTGATGGTAGGATCTAGGGTTAAGTTATGGATAGGTAGTCTCAATTATCACTATTATAATTCAAATACCACTTTTAGGTGATTACATAGGGTTTGATAAATTGGAGTGCCCTACACAATTGGAATATCCTTTTAAAGACAAAGTGTGTTGCACACACTAGGGTATAATTATTTGTCTTTTACTCTACAAATTTCATTTACTATTATAAAATGGGGAAATATAGATACCCAAATTTGATTACATGTAATTAATAATGCCAATTCTTGACAAATCTTAAACCACATGACTTACACATAAATGCATGACTCTTATTCACCATTCCTCTAATCCATTTATCTATATGTAGGTTTGAATAATTTTCATCATTATTACATATAAAATTATAAGTAAAATTATCAAACTATTTTTTTATTACCATTAGACTATATATATTTTAGGAAAAATTATCCCTAATTATTTGGGATTATTCCACACAAGGTGGATAGTTCATCTATTATATACCTATCCACCTAGATCAACCTCATCCCACATAAAATAATAACTAGTATCTAAAATTCTAACTATTATTTTGGGTCTTCCCACACATTTTATATGGATAATTAAAGTAAATTTTCAAAATGTTTCATTATATAACCAAATCAAAACCTTTTATCAAACACTATCTATTGAACACTTACACACTATTATAGATAGAGAAAATCTACCATTTTATTCTCAAATTTAAGATCATTCACAATGAGTAACCATATACCAAGTCTAAATCATCTCAAATCAAAACAATAATTATCATACCCTATTATCTAGATATGTAGGCAATATTTAATCATCAATGGATGACTAGGGTTAGCTCATGCCATTATAATCCCCTTCTCTTTTTACAAGTCTTATATCTCATAAACGCCTTTAGGGTTTCAATGAAAATAAGGAAAAATATAGTTATATACACATTGTATTATCATAATCACAACATCTTATCCCACTCAATTAACATAGACATAAAAGGAATAAGATTCATATTTTATTCATAGTCAATATGAACAAGCTGGTTGACTTACACCATTGTCTAGGGAGAGAAATCCTATCCAAGAACATATTCAGGAAAAAAATTGGATCCTATACAATCATAGTTTTTAATATTTAATTTCAGTATCATTCATCAATTATATTCAACTCAAAAAATTACATGGTCAATAAACATGACTAGTATATTTTGTTGTTTAGGGAACATGGACGTATCCAGAAGTAGTTTGAAATTTTGCTTCTCATCATGAACTTTCACAATCCTATATTATATTTATTCACACTTTCAAACATAAAAAATAGTTAAAATTTTTAAGATTTAATCTAATCACATAGATTATTTAGTGTTTTCTAAAAATAACATATTTTCATATTTATCAAGTTAAAAATGAGAATTATTAATAATTGTATATCTTTATCATTTTAATATCAATAAATTTTTATTCCTAATAAACAAACATATTAAATTTTAAATTAAAAATATGTTAAAACAACCTCCTACCCCAATCTACTTGCCTATCACACTTAAAGGACCTCAACTCTATCATGAGGTCAATTGTGGAGTTTGAGATTCAACTTGGATAGGGGATGTGACAAAATATGACTTTTATGTCATCTGAATTTAATAATTTACCCATTTTCTTATGATATTGTGGCTTTCATTATTTATTATTATTTTTATTTTCCTTTCCATATGGATTTGGAAAACCAAACATGGGTGGTAAATATGACTAACATAAGATAACCTACACCTATCTATTAAAGATAGGAACCTAAAAGCTAATATGCCTATATAATCCTAGATTTTCAAATTAGAAAACAGTTAGATATTGTAACTAAAATTTTTGAGCCCTAAAGGAAATGGAATATAAGAATATCACATAAGTAATTATTAAATTATTTGGTTTTCCCAATCGAAAAAAAGTATCAAAGAACATTATACAATGATGGAAATGTTTGAGATCACATCATTAGAGAGAGTGAAATGTGGATGAGGACATGTAGATAGACTAACAAATTTTTACTACAAGATATTATAATTGAGTCTAAGTGAGAAAGCACCACTCTTGACCATATACTTATATTTATATGAAGACACTTAACTACGGTTGAGAGCAAAATTAGGACATAAAATAGATGTGTTTGTGAGGAGGGCTTGGTTTCATTCCCCTATGTTTTACCATGTAACTCGTAAACAAAAAAAATAACTAGGCATTTTATGGGATAAATAAATGAATCACACCAAAGATCTTATAAGATCAAAATTTGAATGGTGAAATAATGAAAACAATTTCCAAATAAATGTATATGAAACAAATTCTAAAAATAAATAATGAAAAATAGACTATAAAAGGGTGTCAAAGAAATGCAAGGGAGGTAATGGATAAACCAAAATTAATAAGTATAATAAAATATTTGAAAATAATAGGATTGGAATTTGTGAGGAGGGCTTGGTTGATTCCCAAAGTTTTTTAATGAAACTCACAAATAAAAAAAACCAATGGATGTAAAACTAAAAAGAGAACAAAGGACCAAGAATAGGTATGATGAATACTCAAAAAATACTTGGAGGTATAGGTAAAATAAGGATAATCTAAAAAAAATGTCATAAGAGATTATAATAATGATATAATATAAACTAATATAAAAATGATGCAATAGAAACTAATGGTGTACAAGAGAAACTATTGCATGAAATGAAACTAGAAAGTATAACATAGGGTTGGCTCTTTGAAAACTTATTAAACTTGTATTTGTCTATGATTTGTAAATATGTAAACAGATCAGCCATCATAGGATGATCCAAAGGGAAATTTGATGTAAGGATGGGCATTGTGAAATATCCCAAATTTTAAGTTCAAATAAGGCTTGGCTTTGTAATATGGCCCAAGTTATGAGGTCAAATGAGGATAGACATCTCAATATGCCCTAACATGTGATGTAGAGTGAGGTAGTCTAGGATTTTAATTGAAATCAACCTCAATATCAACATATGGATCACCTTTTGTTTTGAAATTATATGTAAATTTTTTTTACATGACAAATTTTGGGAACTAGGGTAATTTTTAGATATTTGGGAGACATTTTGAAAAATTTTTATAATATTGGCAAGGTCAATACAATCTATTTTGACAAAACTTAGATAAACTATATGAATTTGGCTAATAAAGTTACGTGTTTATAGAATTATTTTGAATGTATCAACTTGGTCCATACAAATTGTTGAAAAAGAGATGAGTTGATCAAGATAATTATGTTTTGCAAGTAGAGATAGTAAGACTATATGTATTTATTTTAAATAATTTGATAGAGTTAGTTACTACAAAAATAATTTTTAAGAATATATCAATAATTTTTATGTCATGGTTGATGAGCTTGTTTGTGATAGGAATTATATTTCTAACTATGTTGGAACATTTTTGTGCATGGCTAATGTAGTTTTTTCCAAGAAGAGGAAAAATTATAACTAATGTGCATATTTTTAGTGTATATCAAATGTAATTTTTTGAAATAGGAGGATGATTTACAACTATTTTTAAAAATTAAAGGTCATAGCTAATGGAGTTCTATGTAATATGAAAATGATTTATAATTTTATTATGACTATCGATAGAGTTGGGATGCCTTTAGTTTAGCAGAACTATATTGGCATGAATGATACCTTTATAAAAAATTTATTGTGCATATTTTTATGATTTATAATATGTTTAAAATAAAATGGGACCTATAGGATAGGTCTTAGGGATTATAGGAGTTCGAAGATTAGGATGTCCTATAATGCACTTTGGGTATCCATTTGAATGAGATGGATTTTTTATTTAACCAAAGAGCCTAATAATTAATGAATTCCATAATACATTTCATGTTGTTCATATTAACCAAGGTTATTCATGGTTGGAATATTGAGGGTGAAACATGGTTTTGAAAACATTTACTACTATTTTTTAATTTCAAGGAATTGGATGTTGATTATTATTTGGTTTTGAAGGTTAATTTTTATTTGATTAGTTTGATTGACCTTTAGAAGTTTTAGGATATGTTTATAACATTCTCTAGTGATAGCTTCATGGTTTTAGTGTATACCTAATAATAAGGTAACATTAAATCTTTAGTGATCATGAAAACTTTCATTAGAATTACTTACCATACCATTCCATCAATAAAACTTATTGGGATTATACCATAGTGGGGAAGGATTGAAACTCAACACTTATGGTTTGTGAATGCATAATTTTTATTGAGTTCATGGAGACTCAAGGGATGGTGGGAAAGGTTTGTATTTCTTGGATTGGGAATTCCTAATTCATATTATAGGGGAGTATTTTTCTTGACATGTATTAATGTTAATTATATGGGTTGATGTTGGAAAATATTCCCTATTATCATTTTGAGATGGTTATAATTGGCTCATAATTAAATATCTTATTTGGGATATCAAATTCCTCTTATAAAATCTTAGGGTAAAAGGTTCTAATCTTGTATCAAATAAGGAATTTAAGATTGGTTAAAAATAGTTTAAATATATTTTTGTCACTCGTGTTATAGTCTAATTTATGTGTCAATGATTTGTATTGCTTGATTAATTCATGGGAAGATTCATTATTTAAATTAATAGCACTGATGAGGTTGCTAAGGATGTTTTTAAGAAGTTAATTATTATGTATTTCCTAAACTAAAGCATTAAGTATTCTACTTATCTAATTAAATGGGTTGGAAGTTGACAATACCATTATAACATTTCTCCAAAAAATGGCTATTAATATAAGCCTTATATTTTAATAGGTTTTAGTCTTAATATACTCCTTATATAGGTTACCAATTAATTTAATATGTAAGTTATAGTTAGTAGTCTCATCATATGTGATTGTTGGAGAAATGCTTCCCATGTACAAGAACATAATGAAGGGATATGCAAGTTCATTTAGAATATTTTGGAACATGTTATTTTTTATTGGAGGTTGGGTAATATTATTTTGATCAGATTCTCTATGAGAATAAGGAATTTAGTTTTGACTAAGTTTATTAAGAATAACTTGAGGAGCTTCATTGACCATTTGCAAAATGTGGTTTTGCATTTGGATTATTTTATTATTTTTATAAAGTTACATGAGGGCAATTTTTTTAACCACTTGTGAAATAAATTAAGAGTTATAAATGGGATGATTTTGGTTGTAATCATTAGGATTTTTGAGAGGAATACTAGGGGGAGTAATCCTAAAACTTATATTAAAAGGAATACCATATTTAGTTTCTTCAGTTGTCATAGTAGATAAAATGATGATATTAAGATTCCCAATTCTTCATGAGGTATAAATGGTATTATTGTACAAAAATTTGATAATTTGACTATGATCTCTTAAGCCTTGAATTTTATTTATTTTAACCATATTACATTGTCTTGTTCTAATGGGATGATTTTTTAGTGGTTTTGTCATTGTTTTAGATAATGGATTGTCAACTAGGGGAACATAATGTGAAATTCTAATTGACAATGCATATTTTTTTAAGATATGAATACTATGTTTGGAAAGAGTAATAAAAATTTAAGGAGTATATTATGTTTGTTGAGTATTCATATATGTCTTGTAGGATTTTATGGATCAACCAAGGTGTATATAATAGATTGATATTGAGATTGAGGAAAATTTCACCTTAAGGAGTTACCTTCAAGGATGGAGGTAGGAAAGATAAAATAGTAACTTGTATGGTATATAATTAGGTTTAGTATTTATAAAATTACATTAATGGGAGACATCATTGAAGCATGAATTAAAAATGGTAGAGCTAAAAAATATGAATACAATCTAACCTATGGTTGGATATGATTTACGTTTGATTCACCATATTATATGTGCATGCTAGGATTTTCAATATGGTAATCCTTTTTCTATATATATAATAGAATAAAAATAATATATAATAACATATATCCTTGGTATGCATATATGGTATAGTGATACTACTTTGTGTGGATATAGATATAATAGAGGGTAATAAACACTTGATGTCAAGGGCATAGGGTACAAAATCCTATGCCTAAGATATGGGGTATTATTATAAATATATCCCAAGTTAAATAAATGATATATTAATGGTAATAAAAATGAGGTATTAATGATATAATAATAAAATTGCATGCAAGGAATTTAGGAACGAGGGTATCCTTATCTAGGATAATAATAACACTACACCAAAAAATAATAAAATGGCATAATGGTAGACCATAAGTATAGGATATGAATCCTAAATACATAATATAAATCCTAGGATCCATATTATTTGTTATAAAGGTAAATTAGGCAAAGAAAACAACATACATGTTATTATAATAGTAAGAAAAGAACATATGTCTACTACATAAATAAATGAAATAGAAATAGAAATAGGATATAGATACTTAGCCTTTGGTTTAATTTTCAATGCATCAATATCCCCTTGACTCTAATGTCACTTTAAAAGAGATATTTTATGATAAAGACCTCAAATATTAAGGATAAATACCTAAATGTCATTGGTTAGGAACTCCAAAGACTATGGAGCACCTCCTCAATTCAACTCTTCCTATTGATATTCAAACATCTTAGGCAAGACATGACCTCAAAGAATAAGGATTTAACCTCAAAATTTTCATTTTACTATTTAAGGCAAAAAATGTAAAAATAATTAGATCAAATGAATGTTTTTTATTTGTTGGAATGATAATTATTAACCCTATATATAAATCCCCAAACCCAAAAATAACATGAGACTCTAAGTTAATGGTATTGGCTAGCCCAATATGGTTGAATGTGATGTCAACTTACTCAAAACTACATCGATTAGGCCAATATAATTTGAAATACATGGATAAAATTAGAATTGTATTAGATAGTCCCATATAGTATAGGGATAAACAATAATTAAAAATACTATATCATCTAGGTTAACATAATAGGAATATAGGATGCCTAAAAATAATTGATGTAAGGAGATAGAGAAAGAAGATGGAAAGAGAATCAGAGGTGGTTAGACTTATAATTAGGAAATCATGAAATAAATTTATGAAAACATCTATCATAACGTACCATTATTTGATCCCATCACTTTCCCTATTTACTCCTTAAGATATGAACTCAAGGAGAATTATGTGTTGATGAGTATTTAAATATAAACATTTATAAAATTGATAAAAATGAAAATTATCAGGAGTATATTTGTTTTTATATTGTATGTTTCACACAAAACACTAGTTTATTATTTATTTCTACACCATGTATACCCATAACCATATGAGTAAAACCAATGCCAATCTATGCATCCTCTATTGGTTTATGTTACTATAAATTCCATGTAGGTTCCCTTTATTTTGGTTGAATTTTCCATTTATGACTATATGACTTTTTCATCATTTGATATGTTTTCTTCCAAGTTTGGTGTATTATTCAAACCACACTTTTAATCCCTTATATCCCTATCATTGATAATTCAAAATTTTAATGAAAAACACCCTATTATTCATGATGGTACCCACTTCATTATATTTGTCTAAACCACTAGAGTTATTATTTATTTTATTCTACACCTAGAGATCATGTTATTTATCTCGTCTTAGGAATGTTTTCTCCTATCTTGTTTACTTGGAATCTTGTGAAGCCACTTCTTGTTCACCTTCTATGTTTATTTCATATTCTTTCATACTTCTAGCTAGTGGCCTCATATTATTCCTCCATACCTTTCTCATAAGACATATTGGTGGTTTTGGATACATATGTGCCACTCTATTAACTAAGTCTCTAATCATCTAGTAAATCATTGTATTCCTATTCATGTTTAGTGATATTATATATATGGTTAATTTCATCCTCATTTTCTATATTTTACCCATATGTAGGTCCATGCTCATCTTCCAATGGATGATCAATTTTTATTCATTTTCTCAAAACATATGTACCTCTATTTAAAATAAATATCTATATAGTTATCATAACACTATGTTTGGCCAATCATAATTGGTATTTATTTACCTCTACTATATTAATCACTTTGAAATTTTTCACTTTATCATTTATTGACACTTTATCTTGCAGTGAATTATCAAGCATTGATCTCCCTAAGTACACATAGTAAAGAGTGCACAAGTAAAGGGATGGGAAAATATTGTGGTGGTTTGTCATAGATGTTGATAATATATCATTACACCATTCCTCCTATCAGTGTAGTTTCCTTAGAATCTCTTGCCTTTTAATTTATTCCATCTCATCTTTATTTAATAATGATAGTTTACATATATCCTAACCCATTAGCCTGAATGATACCATATATTTTTTGCCTTTTACCTTTTATTTATTATATCATCAAACTTGATATAGTTATGAGCCTATCCTCTTACATAGGTATTGTATTGATCTAGCTGATACCATTCTATTTTTTCTAACTTATTTAAATTTAATCATCAAGATGATACTGTTAGATTAGTGTTTAGGATTAGTTTTGGGTATCATATAAGTATATATATGGTTCATATTTCAATCATGTCATATCATATATACTCTATTACCTCTAATTTCACTTGCACTTCTACCCTAAGTCATATTTGGAGGAGTTTGTGGTCTAGAAACTTATCTTTAGGAAGCTTGTTTTTGTATGTCTTTGAAGCTCAACAAGAAGATTCATTGGGAGTTCACATTCAAATATATATTAGGTATTTTTCCAGCCATTTTAGTTATTAAACCTAGAACATCTCTTTAAGATTTCCACTTGAGATAAGGGGGAGATTGATGCTCATTTAGGGCACTCCAAAGTAAGTATTTATAACCCTACACTCTTTCCTTTATATACTTAGTACATATATGTTTCTTGTTTCTTAGTGAATGAATGTGTGTGTATCCTTATCTATATTATCTCTCCACCGATATAAGCCAGTGTAGCTATAGGACTATATAGACTTTCCATATTTCAACTAAGATTGCCTAGACCCCCATTTGGTTGACCATGGCACCTTACCTTTTATAGTCATTATAACCCTTCCCCTTAGTTTAATTTACTTGCATAATTACTTTATTTTAATTGCACATTTACTTTCATATAATTCTAGTTAGAGATTCATCCTTGTGTCATAGGATTTGTCTTTGAGAACCTTTCCTCTTGAATTTTTTGATGTAGGTGACATTGTGATATATATTTAGAATTTTTTTGTCAATATCAAGATAAACTAAGTATCACTAGATCTATTTCATTGGCCTTATTTGAGTTTGAGTTTATTGATATATGATTTAACTTTTTAGGGTTATGGATTTTAAGCCCTAAGTTGTTAAAGAAGCTAAATATAATAAATTAGGGTGAAAATATACAATAAATACAACCACTAATTTTTAATATAATTGACTTAGTTTTAAATTTTTAAAAATAGAAATAAATTATGTAAACAAGTACTTAGTTGGAAATTGATCAAAAGGGGAGATATGAAAGATGAAAAATATGACAAGCACTAATCTAGGTGTCATGGATAGGATCTAGGTTTCAAAACCATTTTTGGGTAGTAACACCCTAACTAGAAAGTAGTGCCAATGGTGCTAGTCTCCTCCTTTTGGCACTAGTGTCCTATATATATAACTATTTTGAGATTTTGGGTGTACATGTGTTTGAGTTTGCCAAGCCTATTCCTATGCACATAAGTTTTGATTTCTTATTGGTAACCTATTTTGATTGATTTTACATGTAAAACCCTAGACTTCCATATTATTAGGGAATATAATTGGCACAATTATCAAAATATGATGTTAGTGGGGTATGTTGAATAACCTCAACACTCCATTATGATGAAAGTTACCTACATACCAATAGTTTGATTAGGGATCAAGCTTGATGTAGTTATTCCCACCTAAATATTGTTTCAACTTTAAGTGAATCTAGTAATGAATGTTTGCTTGATTACTTTTAGTGTGATTGAGACTAGAAATATGAGTAATCTAAGGTCAGGAATGTTGTATATGGCTATATGTAGAAGTAGGGTAGAATAGGGATTGATAACCTTGATTATGCATAAATTGCTCTAAGTTTTTTTTAATTACAAGTAAATTGTTTTGAACAAGACCATACCCAATACAAAATAAGGCTCAAAATATAGATAAAACTAAGAAACCCATAACTAAAAAGGCTCAAAATCTAGATAATAGAAGATTACAATAGTGGGTTTTTAATGAGTGGGGTCCACCCCCAGCTATAAAAAGGTCTAAAACTAGAATAAATAAGAGAGGGAAATATTAGGGAGTATCTTACTAGATAATAACACCAAATAGCATATCAATATCAACTACACAACATCAAAATAACAACAAAGTAGTAACAAGTCAATAAAATAGAGAACTAGAAAGTAATGAAGGGAAGCTTCACTTCAGAAGCTTGCTAATGATATTATTGAATAAAGGAATAAAAGTCATGTATATATATTATTATAGTGCATTTTTGGGTCTTAAAAGATATCTAGGCCAACCCTATGAGGTTGTTGATTTGAAAAGATATACATTTGTGTCCAAATGTAGGAAAAGGAAAATAACACCCAAAATGGGACATTAACAACATTAACACTACTCAAATTATGGTGATAGTGTATAGGTGATAGAACATGAGCACTAGGTGCCAAGATTCTAAAATGAAAATTTGGGACTACTTTAAGGATGTGTATGGCCTACACAAAAGTTGGATAAGTGTCTAAATAGGCCCTAAGATAGGTCTAGGGATAAAATAGGGATGGTTAGTCTTAATTAACACTCTTAGTACTTAATTTTCATTTTTAGATGATTACATTTACCCCCACCCCTTATTATATAAATTTATTAAAGAAAAATGACTAGGATAAATGAAAAAGAAGCATACCTAAACTTATCTAAGATGTGAAGCCCATGAATCTAGATTTGAGTGTGTGAATTGTGTTCTATTATGTTTTTTCAAATGAAACATGAATAGATAAGTATTTACTTAAGAGATATCAAAATTAAAATATAAAATTGAGTAAGGAGATAAAAGAGAGGAAAGGAATAAATACACCTTAATGGGTACACAAACTAATGTATAAAGCTAGTGATAACCTATGTTTGTGTGTAGATAGTGATCAAATTGATTAATTTATTAGAATAAGATGATGAATTACTAAATTCACATGTGTGGGTGGCTCAATAACTCAATCTAATATTGACTCCATCATTGCCCATCCCTGCTTGGTAAATCATGAGTAATGAATAACTTAGATTAAACTGATGGTGTGTCAAACCTTCTCATGTAGGTGTCTCAAAAACTCAAGTAGACTATTAATCCATAATTTCTACCCATGTGAAGTAGATTCATTTGAAACTAAAACTATGTGATGTAATTAAAACTATATGAGATTTCTCTAGGATACTCAAAAATTCTAAAATGTTATCTAGCTCTAAACTGCTCAAGAATTCAAACCATTGTATATAGAATAAGGAGTAAATATGGTGTATAAATTAGAACATGGCATCTATTATATAAAAATTATAGAATGACATGTAGTTTTTCATCCATCTAATCAACAAGTGCATAAGTGAACCAAAAAATAATAATGTGTTATGCACATGCACCTAAATATTAGATCTAAGTATATGTATTATAAATTGAGTTGTAATTGTCTATATATTAGTATCTAAAATTTGAAGGGAAATGATCATACCATGAATTATGCCCCTAATATGAGTAAATTGGTATGAATCTATGTAAAACTAAGCAAGAGATGGTAATATATAACTAAACCTATGCAAACCTAGACTTTACCTACTATAATTTTCTAGCCAATTTGAAATTTATTGAAACTAAAGATACTAGACATAAGCATCATATCTTGGATAGTAGCGCTAGTGGTGAAAGTGTCCCAATTTGGGTGCTAAAGTCTAACTATATTGATTTTTGTGTAATTAAAACTGGTCTTTGAGTAAATGTTTCTCATTGTGTTTTCCTAAAAATTGATTTATATATTATGTGTCTATGTGTTGAAAACTATACTCTGAGTACATTTGGATATTCTAATCTCTATGACAATCCTCTTTAAATCCCCCCTCTTTTGAGGGGAGTTGTTGAACCTATGTAAGAACTATCCTCAAAATAAAAATCTCTATAAAATGTGTTGTTATCTAGATCATATATGATATCTATGTAATAAATCAATATAATGTACATACATAAAACTAGAATGTAAGATAATCTAAGCATAAGTTTATAATTTAAAATGTATGTTAGATCTAACATTCACAAGGATATAAAAATATATATAACAATGTATATGAACATAAACTATGAGTAATAAATTAAGTGGATACTTAGGGGGATGGGGCATGATGTCCATAATGACACCCATGGAGGATGGGGAGATGCATGAGGTCTCTTATGGCATCTCAAACTAGACTATCCAATAATAATAAAATAGGTGGCATGGCCATGTCACATAAATAAAATTATACATACAACACACATGAGGCATGCAAAGTAGGCCAAGGGTCCAAAATACAAGGGACATGGGCACATGCCACTAAATCTAAGAAAGGAAGACATACAAGGACATTTTCAAATTTCCACATATGTAAGGAGAAATTAAGGCATCTTAGAGACACATGGAAGGCCATGTTCAATTATCTGTATACATAATCAAGAGGTCACACACATGGACATGGTCACATGTATAAAGTAGTAAAAGTTAGCATAGAGACATAGATCAACAAAATATAAAAATTCCCTTGAATAGATGTTAAATAATAGAGATATAGTCAATTCTAAACTAGGAAAAATAAAAATGAAATTATCCATGAATATGCAGTATAAATCTATATAAGATTAAATATGTACATAAGTTGAGTCTAGAGGAGTAGTAGTCAGTAATAAAACTGAGTATTGTAGGATGATCAACATCAATATATAAGAGTGTTAAATATATGATATAACATATACAAATATGTAATCTGGTAATTATAACTTATTTATATGATGTCCTAAATAGGAGAATGTATCAAATGAGGATTTTGTGTATTTGTGTATATGCCCCTAGTAGGTAGATAGTAGTAAATATAGATATGTATATTAGACCTAGGTCTTGTAAGTATCTACAAACACTCAAAAATAACAAGTGAAGAATGTGTGTGTGATAAAATTGACCATACCAAGATGGCTAGCATATGTAGTGCTTATAAAGTATAATACAATGTAAACATGGTAATGTATATAATCTATAATTTGTATTTTCTAAGTAAATATATGAATGTTTTTTGTGTTTTGACATATTATATTATTTTTTTATTTTTTGGATATAAGATATGTACAAACAACATGAAAATGAAACTATATACAAGGAGTAAGAAATAATGAATCTATGTAAAATAAAGGAGGAACATACTAACTAATGAGTCTCAAGGGAGAATCACTATCAATGTGGCATGTGGAAAATAAATTAATAGTAATTATGTGTTCTCTGTGAAAAGGTAATTAGGGTCCCAAAACATGTTGTACTGAGTGATCTATAACTGTCACTACATGTGGAGTGATGCTAAGAATTTGTAAAGATGACTAGGGTGTCCTATGAACTGTAGGGGCCTTAGGGACCCATCTAGTAGAAGATGTTGTAGCTATCATGGGTGTTCTATGTCACTATGTACTATGCCAAAAGTGTATGTAATAGAAGCATGAGAATTAAAGGCATGTGATGGCCTAGTAGCACCCTACTCAAGATGTAACATGTTAGCCTTTAAATAATGAATCTCATGCATAAGGGATTGTACATTTAGAGATGAGGAACTATCCATAGGGGGTGTTTCCATTATTTATGGTTGTTGAGTTAAAATGGGTTATTACATAAGATAAATTGCCCCCAAAGTAGGTGTAACAATATCTTTATCTATAGAAGTATAAAATTTACCATTATTTGATTTATTATTTATTTACATATGGCTTGCATAATCTATACATGATCATGGGGTTGTTATTTTATTATTTATTTACATATGGCTTGCATAATCTATACATGATCATGGGGTTGTTCTTGAAGTCTATCTTTGAAACTCCATAAAATATCATTATTATTAACTATAAGATTTTTAATTTGGGAGGAGAGTGTCCCAATTACCATATTGTGTATCATTTTATCTTAATTATATTGCTCATATTTAGATACATTATATTTGAAGTCCATATAATTAGTATGTGAAAGATCAATGATGGGAGTTTTAAATGGTCCTTTGTCCATGGTATAAACTTGAATAAAAGGAATATGGGTGGGAAGAAAGATAATTTTTTATATAGAATATAGTAAACAAAGTGAAAGAGGGATGTAAAAATAAAATACGTTAAATTTGAAAATCCTGACATGGCCAATGGAAATAGGAAAAAGAAGGATACAAACCCTATTAACATCTAGGAATTAGATTTGAGTAGTATTTTAAGTAATTCAGATTCATCAAATGATATAAATTTTTAAGGTTATAGATTTTAAGCCTTAGGTCATTAAAGGGGATGAGTATAATAAATCAGAGTATAAATATGCAATAAATATAGACACTAATTTGTAACATAGTTAACCTAGATCAACATTTCTAAAAATGGAAATAAATAATTTAAATAATTAATTTGATGGAAATTAACTAAGATAGGAGATCTAGAGGTTACAGATTGGGACAAAGTTAATTTGAGTGTCATATACAAGATCCAAGTGTCAAAAGCCTTCTTGAACAATAGTTCCCTAACTGGATAGTAGCACCAATGTCACTAGTGCCCTCCTTTTGGTGCTATTGTCCTTTGTGTATAACTATTTAGAGCTTTTATGTGCACCTATGTCTAACATTTCCAAACTTGTTCTTATGTGTACAAGTTTCAATGCCTTATCGGTAACCTATTTTGACTAATTTTACTTGTAAACCCTAAACCTCCATGTTATTAGGGCATCTAATTATCATAAGTATAAAAGTGTGATGTTAGTGGGGTAGGTTTGACATCCTCAACTTCTCATTGTGATGAGAGTTGCCTACATACCAATAGTCCAAGGAGGTATCAATATCGATGTAGTTCTAAGTGCTAGTGCAAGTGTAAGTGAAGTTAGTATGAATGTCAGCTTGCGTAATTTGAATGTGCTTGAGATTGGAAATATGATTAATTTGAGCTTAAGAATATTTTATATGGATATATGTACAAATATATTGATAACCTTGATTATTCATGATATTTTTGAATTAATTTTTGTTATTACATTTGATTTCCATCTAGTGCATAAAAGGATAAAAGTCAAGTATATATATTGTTATAGTTTTGTGTAGGTATTAATAAAAATATAGAATAACCCTAGGTGTTTTTTTAATTTTAAATGATAAGTTTTGGTTTATAAAGGAAGGAAAAAGATAATAGCACCCAAATTAGGACATTAGCACTATTGTCCAAATTATGACACTAGTATCTAAGTGGTAAAACCTTAGGCACTAGGGGCTAGGATGATAAAGTGAGGGTTTGGGACTACTTTAGGTATTTTTAGGGATGTATATAGACTAAAATAATGATGGATAAGTGTCTAAATAGACCCTAAGATATGTATATCACTAATCTAAGGATGGGTGGTCTCAAGTAACACTCTTAGCACTCAAGTGTCATTTTTAGATGATTAAAATATAATCTAATTTTAAGTTAATCTTATCCCATGAATACATTCTTTTAAACATAATTTTAAACTTATTCTAACATTATTATCTTCAAACAAATCCATAGGATATCTTGAGACATTTTATCTCTTTCATAAAACTACATCACCAAACCAGATACAATTTTTTGCCTATCTATAATGGTATTGACCATTTCAATTTCATTATGTGTTTCCATATATTATATCATCCAAATTTATACATTTTTATACTATGTTTTTAATTGTATCATCTATCTTGATATATTTATGTGTGTTTCATTTTAACATATTTAATTTTTAACCATATCATCCAATCAAAAACCATTGTACACTTATTTATTTCAATTCACTAAATGCTAAAAATTCGTTTTTGACATTGATTTTTAATATTTATTTTATATTTGTTTTGTTTTCCCTTGAAAATAGGTTTTATTAGTTATAAAAAAAACATAGTTGTTATTATTTTTTGACAAGCAATTTTATGTTTTACTGAAACATTGGTGTGAGGGTAATTACCCCAATACTCAATCGATTATATAGTACTAGACACAAATACTAGTTTCCACATACCTCACAGTATATCAAAACTAACTAGGATTTCCTTTTTTTGATTTTTATAAATCCAAACCCATTTTATTTTATGGTGCTCATAAGAGGAGATTATCATCCAAGGAAGTTACTCTCAACATAGTATATGAGATGTGATATCAGGATATATGCATAATGTATCCTCTATAGTTAGTTATCTAAAACATTTCATTGACACAAATCTAAGAAAAATCAAAATATTTGATAGCATATCACATAATCTAAATCATTTCACTATATCTCCCTTATCTTAATTTTATAAATTTATTTAGATTCAATTTAAACTTGACTACTTTTTGTATTATAGACTATATCAACCAGTTTGATATCATTATGTGTTGTGGGTAATATTTTCATCGACTAGCCCGATAAATTTATGTGTGTGTAAATTATGTCATCTATTCTAATGCAATTCCTTTTGTTTTTATCCTTGACTATATCTACCATAATGTTGATGTATATATGTGTTAAGGATATAATGTCAATAATAGAATAATATTTCTCACTTTATAGTGTAGGTACTATAAGACCTTAGAGATAAATTTAGTTTTGTTAAAATGATTATGTGGACACCACCTTTAGTCTACAATAAGACCCTATTATAGGGATAGAAGAAACTCAGTAGTGACATAATCTATCTGAAATTTCTTTATATTATTATGATGTAAAATTTTGTTTTTAATTTGTCAATTTATGCCCAAACTTTAAACAAACAAGTGGATATTTACAATGAGCATTAATCTAAAGTGATTCATGTTAAAAATTTTCAAAAGGGGATGTAGGTTAGGGTATAAATGAAATTTTTATTTTTACCAATAAATTTCCTTTAGTTCTTACTAATAATAGTTCAAATGAAACTAAAATTCATGAGATTCTAGTACTAAACTCAAAACACCACAAATGAAATAGGGATTATAGGGTAAATATAGTTAATATATCTAAAAAATATGATTTAAAATATCTACCTATAACAAATTACTTATAGCATATCCATTTAGAAAATAGAAGGAAAATAAAGTACACACAATAGATTTTTGCTAGCATAAATAAAAGCATAAACTAACAAGATACATTAAAAATATTACTACCTAACTTAATCATTATAAAAGTGAAATAATTTATCATTATAAACTATTGAGAAACAAGAAGATATGAAAATTATGGAACAATGAACAAATTATAGGAACTTTCTCTATATTTGCATTAATTTCACAAAATTCTATTTTAAAGTAAAATTGAGGGGGAAGGACCCTAAATATAGGTCTTCTAATGCCTAAGATGACTATAAAAGAAACAAATATATGACATATATTAGTGGAAAAAGTCCCTAATGTCCTAAAACTAAAGAATATTCCCTACTCAAATAGGGTAATATTTTATAATGCATTGAAGTAAATCAAGACATGGTATTCATCAATAGAGAGACCAATATATGGCTATTTCACTCCTGAGGTGTTGGGATGAGATCTTGCAACTATATTCTATGATGATAATCCTAACATAAAATAATATTAATTTAAACCCACAATAACTAAAGAAGGGGTGATCCATAGTGTTTCTAAAGAACAAGATATTCCAAGAAGGCCCAAGGAGGTAGAGGTCCTATGATGATAGTATGTGGCCTACTTCTTACTTGATTTTTATATTCAATCTTCCCTCTCAATGTTTTAGATAATCTCTTATAATCACTATCAATCAATTTTAGCTCGATAATAGGTTACTTTAGTAATTTGATTATAAACCCTGCCATTACATCATGCTTTCTCAAGAAAGGTCCTATAACATCATTGATTACCATAGCCTTTTATATCATTTGATTGGAAGATTCTTCCATATCTACCATCTCTTTCCTAAAGGTTACTCCTCTGGCCATTGCCTATTTTTGAAATTGATAATAAAGTTTTTCAATTGGGCTTGGAAGGCATCCTTGCTAACAATGAAACCATCCTTGTTGGCAAGGTGTATGATCTCAGCCTCTTTGAGTAGAGTTATGACTCTATCACCATGTTGGGTGAGAGACTGGCCCAGGGATCTCATTTCATAAATACACTAATTCAATGCTTTCCTTTTTTTGATTATATAGGATTGAGTAATGCCTAAACCCTTGAAAGGGATAAGGTTCAAATACTAGAACTTTTTCATCCTAATTAACTTCACCAAGTTGATTATATTGTTATCATGTGTCCCATATTCACCTTCTTTCCTTAGAATCTTATTGTAGACTTTATCCCCTTTTAACTTATACTAAGACAAGGTGTTTAATGTATTAAACATTAATTCCATATCCCATTCTACCTTGGTTATGGTATCCTCTACTAATGTGGAATTATGTTGCTTTTCCAAATTAGTTTCTCTCTATTTCATTCCTTTTACCAATTCAATATCTACATCACCATGTGCCTTTAGAGATGAGAGGGGATCCTCTTCATACTATTGTTTTTGGTGAAGTCTAACCCTCTTCTTCTTTGTCATATCAAATAAGGTCTCCTCTGACTCATATACAAGTATTTGGTCTAGATGGGTGAACTTCCTCTTCATTAATCTCTTCATTTCGCTAGCCTTCTTGTCAAATTCCAATGTGAGTTGTGGAGGGTCAACTATGACCAAATCTTGGTTTTTCAATGTAGATGACTACATCTATTTTATCCATGATTTGTCTAAAGAACCACTCTAAGGATACATATATGGAGGTGATTTTTGAATTGGTGTTAAACCCTTGAAGGTACACATCTAGGTAGTAACTATGGATGTGCCTAGGAAAAATGAAAAATAGTGGGATTAAGTGTGAAGTGTCATTCTTATGAACAAAGAAGAACTAGTACTAGATAGAGGACTAGTTGGGAATAAAGGAACATAGGGGATGATGACAGTGGGACTTTTATCTAGTAACTGGGGAATTTACCTAGGCATAGGTCTAGATATAATTGAAGGCAAATTGGCCATTACTAAGACCTTAGAAGTAGATGATATGATGAAAGGGTTGACAATGGGTAACAATATAGTCACAAGCCTAATTATTAGTCTAGTAAGGGGATGATAGGGTAATAATTTCATATGATCTAGATTTGGGGGTTCATAAAATATTCCCAAGCGTTGGCTATATAATAATGAAGCAAACAAACACATTCTTGACCTATTATATATGGTTCTTCTCTAGTAAAAAGTAGGGGAGGTAACCCTGATGCTAAAGCTACTAGTGTTGGAGTAGGTGTAACTATTTCCTCCACTAAATATATTTATTGTAATGAGGTAATGATTTGTGCCTAGGATGGGACATTAGATTTTTCTATTGAAATAAAATCTTGCTCAATATGCTTTCTCATATTAGTTCCTCATTTCTCCAAAATATGAGATAATGCCTACAATATTCTCTAACAAAGATAGGGGTCAGTTTGCCTTTCTTCCTCATTACTATTAGTATGTATAATGGATGTAGATGATCCTTATTTAGCACACTCAAGTTATAAAATCTCATAACAACTTACATCTTCTAGCCTCCCCTTCACCTATGGGCTTTGGTAGCTTTTAGTCTCTGCTTTACATCTATCTCATTGGTTACATTAATGTAGAATTTGTATTCATATTAATGCTCATGATGGTAGGTGATTATTAGAGCTACTTTATGCTTGATGTAGTGTTTTAAAGTTAAATGTTCAAGGTCCCATTCCCTATTGGTATCTCTTTCTAAATTAAATTTCGGTATTTACTTGGTGATAGCAATGACTGAGTTCTAGTTTTTTATTCTAAACCAACCAATGTTGGATAGTTGAGGATGAACCATTCCTCTTTTTTATTCTTACACAATCTATCCACACCTATGAGTAATTAAAAGGAAATATCTTATTCATTCATCTTGTCTAGAAATATGGAAGGAAACCTAAAGGGGGATATATTAATCCCTACTAACTTTATCATTATGTAATCTAGATAGTACTAGTAGTCTCCCAAGGTGATTAAGGTTGTTCTAATTTATTATAATATCTTAGGAATTAACCTCTCATAGATGGATCAATACATAATTAGGTATAAGTTCTCAACTATTACCCTCATCTGTTGATTGTATTTTTACACTTACCTTAAAAAATGGTGTGAGGTATAGTCCATTATAGTTTCAGATTCTAATTAGTGAATTAGGAAAACTTTTTAGGTGGCATAAATGGTGTCTAATAGGTGGCATAAATGGTGTCCAATAGGTAAGACATCATATAAAATTAATCCCCTTGGTTTCCCATGACTTTCCTAATTCATGCTACCAAGTTGTAGGATATGATTTATCCCAAAGGGAGAGCCTTAGCATCATCTATTATCATTTATATAAGTGGAACCTAATTATGATCTATGTGGCTTATGTCCTCAGCCCTATTGACCATTTTTTCCCCACATATCAAACTGGTGTGTATTGGCTAACAATACTAATGTAGGGAAAGAGGTAGAGTTCTTAACTAGTGGTTTGAACAAAATTTAGAAGGTTATGAGTGGAATAGTGAGATCTTGAATCTCATAATGTTTATTTAAACACTTGAGGTATGCCTAAAGTGTAAATTTACAAATTTATAAGGATAGGTCTTGATCTACTAAAGCTCCATGGGATATCTAGGACACTTTACATGAATATGGGTTTATTCACATTTCATCCATGCCAAGTTGTGGCTCATGTGATGAGGCAATATAGAGGATATGCACTTTCAGGTAGTGGCTCCATAAATTAAGATAATCAAACCTTCACACTTGGCCATTTTCAAATGAGAATCGAGTAACATAAAAAATTTTTGCATTTAATATATTCACTCAATAAGCCTTCTAGGGAAATAGATCAAATGGGTTTGTTCTTTGTAGCATTAAAACTAGACCCTAAAATTTTGGTGATGTCATGAGTTATGTACTTCAAGTTATAAATATATGAAGTTGGCTATAACATGAAAGACGTACATGAAAGTGTCAAATTTATTCCTAGGAAAAAATCTATATGAGTTTAAATTTGATGGTCTTTGAGATGTCAAAAAATGTTCTCAAAGATGTCAAATGATGTTCACATGAACATCAAATTTAAGCTCTATGAACTAGACAATAGGGTTCAAAAGTTCTTGGTGGAAACCTAGAGAAGAGCATGCAACAAACAAGTGTTAAAAACATAAGAAATTGAACAAGTCAAATAGTCAAATTATTGATAGTTGGGTTGATCATGAATTTAAAAGTAAGATAAGTAGATCTCGATATAAATAGGATTGGCTATTGGACAATGTACTATAGGAAAATGAATGTCCTTATATTAGTTTTCCTTTATAATTAATTTGGTTCAAGATCCAAGGCATAGAGAAAATATAAAAGGATCATCTTGAGTCATGCCTTGATAAACCACTATATAGAATAGGCATGATTTGTCCCTAGTGGGTATGAAGATTTTATCCTTTCAATGAAATCTGGTGGAAAGTAAATAATCCATAACTTAGGGATTTGGAAAGTAATTGGGGAATTTACTTCCAGCTAGATCAATAATTTCCACCTATGGTTATCTTTTATCTTCTAGTGGACCTTGATTAGTCAATGAAATGATTTTAAGGTGGATCAAGGATATCTCACTCATAATAGCCTATCTTGATTAGACGAAAAGCATGATGAAAATAGCTAAAATCTAATAGATAACTAGTTACCAACTTCTCCCCTCTCTCTCTTTATTTTCTATAAATAGAGGCCTTGGGGCCAAGAATAAATATCTATAACTTATTTTTATATATCATTATATCTCTATCTTTCTTTCTCTCAGTTCCCTCCTTTTGTTAGACCATACTCTGCCAAGAAGGAATTTGTAACCTTTTGAATTAAATAGAAGGTTGTGTTTTTATTTAATTATTCTAGTATAGTGTGTACTTATCTCACCTAACTACTAGTTCATCCACTCATATATGTTGTACTATACATCTCTTGATTGAAAATCATATGTGGATATTGTGACTAGTTAGTGTCTTATTTTAGACCTCTCCTTTCATTTCCCTTAGCCTAGATCATTTGGTAAGTCTATACATGAATGTATAGTAGATAGTTGGATTATGAACTCAAACTCTACTATTTTCATTAATTTTCTTTGGGTCAAGCTAGGAGGATCAACCTATAATTTTGGTGCATCACCTATTAGCTTTCTTAAGAACCCTTACCCCCTTCTAACCCTTTTCCCATGAAGTGTTAGGATTAATTTTAGTTTAGGTGAGCATAAAAGAGGAACTATCATACTCCAAAGGTTTAACCCCATCATCGAATACCCATAGCTTAAGGTTGTTCCCATTTTATAGCTTGACTGGGGGTATCCTTAAAACCACTTCTCCTAAGGGTGCAAGTTAAATCTATAACAGTTTATAATATGCCTAGTGGGACTAAAATTGTAAAGAAATAGAAGGAATTTTGGTGTTGTTCTTATGCATATCAGCCTTTGGAGGCACTTTTTGCAAACATCAATGGTGACTTATAGTTACAATAGTCTAGGTAAGCTTTCAAGCATTTTGTTTACATCTAATCTCCTTTTATGAGTCTCTATGGCTAGATTTAAGGAAAATTTCCACCCTGGTCTGGTGGTGAGCCTTATCACCAACCAAATGGAGCCTTCCAATCATATAATTACCCATATCAACGTTATAATGAACATACCTATCCTTCATACTGATCCAATTATCCCTTTAGCCATAATTTACTACTACATCCTTGTTGGCCATTAAACCAAACATGACTAAAAAAAGGGTGATAAAAAAGTGGGATGTAGAGTTTGAGATGAACCAACCTCATCTCATAAAAATGATGAGGGAATTAATTTAGATGATGGTAAAAGATTGGATTGTTATTAGTGAGTAAGTTTAGTATGGTGCTATTAGTAATGATCTGTTTGAGATGAAGGACCTAATCCAATGGTGGATAGATATATTAGTAAAAAGGGAAGATAAGGAGAAATAGTCTAAATAGCCTGTACCCCCTACCCTACCCTAGCATTCCATTCCCTCTCTACTTCAAGAAGAGCCTATAAAGAAGGGAAATAAAGAGGAGGGAGAGGATCATGAGGAGTCATGGAGGTAGTTGGACCATGACATCATGGAATAAATGGACCCAGTTTAGAGTCACATAATGCCTTTGTCAAATGAGGTAGATGTAGTCTTGACCAACTAGTCTAAGATATCAAAAGAAGACTTGCAAACCCAAGGTCATGGTTAAGGGATTAATATATTTTCCCCAAAAGGAATACTAGTGGAGCTTTAGCTCCATGAAAATATATATTCAAAGGTAATTATTTTCTTAGGAGATGACATGTTTGAGTTTTTTAAACATGGTTATAAACTTCTCCCTTCAATCCTAGACATTTATCTACCCTTAGAAGCAAGAGGCAAACTCAAATGGCCTCAAGAGGTCACTACATTAGAGTTTAGATGCTGAAGGGGATAGATCAAATTGGTCCATAATCATGATTGATAGTACATAAGTAAAATAATATTGAACATATTATTTTAAGGCACATAAATATAGGAGCATGATGATTGGGTTTTAGACCCATACTTCCAACCTATACACTTGAAGGTAGTGGTAGAGGAGCTAGTCACCTTCCCAACAAGACCTAAGTATTTGATTTCTCACACCTATAGAAAGGATTTATCTAAGAATAATAAGTATATGTCAAAGCTCTAACATGTACACAATAGTTTCCAATTTGATCTAAGGGGTGTATTTGTAAATTATTTTATATAATAAGTTAGATTTCAAAGTTTTCCTATAAGTGTTTCTATACATTTTATTTTGTATGTTAGTTATTTATCTTTTCAAGTGTCTTCATATACCCATCTTGTTCTATTTTGTTCCTTTTTATTCTTTTAAGAGGTTAAGAAGGATTGACTCCATGCCCAATGGATCAGACAAGTACTAGGTTCTTAATAATAACAATCATGCTTCCCTATGATTCACCAAGAATGTTGACCATTTTTGGCCCACATATCAAAATAGTGCGTAGTGGCTAATAATATTGATGCAGGGAAAGAGGTAGAGTTTCCAACTAGTTGTTTGAAAAAAATCTAGATGGTAATAGTGGAATAGTGAGATATTAAATCTCACAAGTTTTTTTTAAATAACTGAGGTATACGTAAAGTGTAAATTATCAAATTTGTAAGGATAGCTCTTGAGGTATGAAATCTTGAATATGGGTTTCTTCACATTTCATCTATGCCAAGTTGTATCTCATTGGATGAGGCAGGATAGAGGCTATGCAATTTTAGAGACTGGCTCCACAAACTAAGATAATCAAGCATTCACACTTGGCTATTTTCAAATGAGGATTGAGTAAGACAACAAACTTGTGCATTTTATATCTTCACTCAAGAAGCCTTCTAGGATAATGGATCAAATGAGTTTACTCCTTATAGCATTAAAACCATCCCTTAAGAGTTTGGTGCCATCATGAGTTATGCACTTCAAGATATAAATCTATGAAGCTGGAAAAAAAATGAAATACTTTTGTGCAAGTGTAAAATTTTTTCCCAAGAAAAAATTCACATGAGTTTAAATTTGATGGTCTACAAGATTTCAAAAAATGTTCTCATAGATGTCAAATGATGTTCATTTGAATGTCAAATTCAATCTCCATGAACTAGTCAATGGACTTTAGAAGTCCTTCTCAAAAACATAAGGAATAACATGCAACTAATAATTGTCAAAACCATAAGAGCTTGATCAAGTCAAATATTTAGATTGATGATATTTATAGCAAGGAGGTGAGTTTGGTTGATCAAAACTAAAATAGAAACATAAGTAGTGCTCAATATGCTTGAATTTTTTCATGAAGTGACATGGATTTATAACCATCTAAATGATCCCAATCAACATTTAATTTGTACCAATAACCAGTGCTTTGTAGACAGCTATGTGTCACCTAGGTATCATACTTGACACATGATCGACACTTGACACCTTTTTGTGTACTTAAGCCTTTATTTGGAACATTGGGCTATCTAGATGGATTACACAATATTATTCCAAGTCTCACCTTCTAATTAGATTACTATTATTTGACATTGCATGGATTGACCCCTTTTATTTTGGGAAGATGTGGCCTTGGGACCTTTACTAGCTTACCAAGTGGCAAGCTATCATTGTCTCACACTATCACATGGCTTTGTTATATAAAAATTTAAATGGATTTAACTATCATGACATTTTTTCACATGTCATATTTTGATTGGATCACTTAGTTGGGTCTTATAGTTTCCTTTGATCATATTTTTACCATGAGATAAGGGGTCTATGTGTCATCATCCCATTGGTTCCAATTATTAGGTAGATTTTACATGGCATCCATCTATCCAAGATTGAGTGACTACATGACAAGTGCCATATTTTCTCTCAATCATAATATTGAGATATTTAACATTACACCTTACTTGTGGGGGTGTGAAAGGCATGACCAAGTGCCAAGTGGCATGGTGTTATTAGATCACCTCATTATGGGATTTTTAGAATGTAATTGGGGTCTCAGAAGTTGTCCCTAGGCACCATATGGCATGTTGTGATTGGGTTATAGCTCCTTTGTAAGCTAAAATGTAGATATTGAATGATAACTTACACATTCCCATTGGGTCTCTTGCTCATGAGAATTAAGAAAATAGTAGGATACTTAGAATGCCAGACTAAGTGATGAGTCGCATGTTATGATTATATCTTTAGGTCATAGACCTTTTATAACTTCTCTTTCAACATAACATTCTATGCTTGAGTTCCAAGTAGCATGCTCTGATTGGATTGCTGGGTTGTAATTGTTTTCAAAGGCTAAAACATACGTGATTAAGTCCCAAAATTTATATGACCAAGTGATCAATGCATGAGGCATTGATGCATGATAATTCATGCTGAATTAGCATTGGGTTTTTGTACAAATCCCAAAAAATGCCTAAGTTATCAAATTTCATGATAAAAGGAAAGGGGCAAGTAGAAATTCATAAACTCTGAGTATGGAATCTAACATGGGCCCTAATATAAAACATGAAATCAAGGTACATAATATTATCAAATTACTATTTTCAATATAGCCAAAGTAATATAAAGACTCAAAAACATTAATTAAGTAATATTGATTGATTTTTAGGGATCTTACCTTGGACCCTCAAATTATAACCCATTGCAAAATAATTTTTTAAATAAATTAGATCATTAGAAAACTAATGGAATAGATGTTAATTATAATTTTTCAAAGCTAGCCATTAATATTTGTCTTGGAATTAACATGACTTTTAAACTTTTTAAGTCATAGAAAGGATTTTTAATCATGTAGATTCAATGGTAAGGTATATCCTGTGATCATAGGAATCTAAGAACAGAGGTTAGTATAGTATTATTTCAAGTAACAATGACTCAAATAAATGCACTAATACTTAAAATCCTAGCCTAGATACACAGAGGGACCCTAGTAACAAAAAATGGATGGAATCACAACTAAGACATAAAAGATACAAATCATTTACCTTCCTTAGGAGATCCAAATGATTTTTTAAGTGGCTTTCTTTGCTTGTGCATAAATAAGTCTTTGGAAAATTAATCTTGTTGTCTCTTTCTCTCTTTAGCACCATTGGATTTGGCATGGATTATGATTATTTGGCTTAATATTTTGGAATTATAACACTACTTGCAACAAAATAGCTTATGTCTCTATCCAAATTTGACATATAACTTCGGTTAATGATATCTTACAAATGAAGAGGCATGACATTGTATTTATATCCTAAGGAATGAACTCTCACCCAAGCTGAGTTAGGGTTGAGTTAAGGATTGGAATGAGTTCAAGTTAAACCTAGGTGAGTCAAACCTAAACCTAGTAGAATTAATAGTTGTCAAGTAGTTATGATTTTCAATTACTAGTCATGGCTCTCAAATTAGATATTTTAGGATGTTTTCAAAGAGATTGACAACTCATAAAGGAAATGATGAAAGGCTAAGATATTTTGAAGTTTTCAATTTCCTTTTTTGGATTTTCATTAATTTCAAATGGATAATTCAAATAGCCATTTATTCCTATTTATATTTTTAATTAATTATTATTATAATTTTAGCATTTCAAACATTTTATTTAAGTGTGCAAGTGCCCCACTTAATAGGTCCATAGGCCAACTTGATACTTGTGATGCCACAAAGTGAGTAGGGATGAATGCATGAGAGTTTATTATTGCGTATGGTGGGATACCCTAATTAGGGATATATCAACATGATTATAAGCTTTGATGAATGATGCACAAGCAAATTTGGGACATTCAATGATTCCTAGGCTTAATTTGTAATGGTTTGTAGGAATCAATCTAAAGTCTAGTTAGAATCCAATTGTGGCTAGTTTTAGGTGTCTACAATTTGCCCCTATTTGGGAAGGAATTAGAATATATAGGCATATAACATTTTCTAAAATAATTGTAAGGTCTTATATGTTTATGACTTTAATGATAATAGATGAACTATGGGTTCCCCCTCGAGGGAACAGTTAATAAGAAAGGGTCGATGATAAATCCCTCAAAAGAAGTAAAATGATAGGACTAAAAGGATAAAATGTAGTTTAAAATAATGATTTGCTTATAGGTTGTTATAATCAGCGGCATATGGAGCTACCCTAATTGAATATATAAATAATATGTTTTTTTCATAGGTAGTTATAATCATTGGCATAGATGTGACAAAAAAGGTAATGATTTTCCCAAAGGTAGTTATAATCCTTGAAAAAGGCTTAGGATAACAAGAGACTAATTTATCCAAAGATAGTTATAATCAATAAAAGGGAAATAAATGATTTACCCACATGTGGTTATAATCATTGGTAGGATAAAAAAATGCCCTAGTCAGGTAGATAGAGATAATGGTTTACCCAAAGGAAATTATAAGCATTATCATAATCAAAATGGGAACCAATTGGCTAGAAAAAAGATAATGATTTACCCAAAGGTATTTATAATCATTAACCTCTAGATAGAATGAAACATAATTATTTAATTAAATTTGGTTAGAATCATTGGCTTTATGGGTAGTATGATAGATAATGATTTACCCAAAGGTAGTTATAATCATTGGCATCTCAAGTAAGATGGTATATAAGAATTTTCCCAAAGGTGGTTATAATCATTGGAAACATAAGTGGGATGATACAAAATGATTTACCCAAAGGTGGTTATAATCATTGGTGTCTCGATGATGGAAAATATCATAATGGGGCCTATGAACTAAATTCATAATCATGGAATAAGAGAAAGATGCTATAGAGGAAAAAGATAAATTTAGGTAACTTGATATTAGGGAGATGATAATATAAATTATCAAGGGTTAATATTATTTTATTATTTAGTTAATTTATATTTGAAGTGATTTTGATATATCAAGAATTTATCAAGTGCCAAGGAGATATTTTGTGGCCACATTACTTGTAAGACTTCCCAAGCTAATTTTTGATATAGCACATGATGGTAGGCATCATAATATAACACCATGAAATTGTAGCCAAAATATGCATAAGGACTAAAACACAATCTAATAAAATATCAACAATAATGTACCAATGATAAAGACCATGATGAAAATGTTAACATATGAATAGGGTAGGATTTAAGAATAATATGAAAAGAATCACCCAATGAATACAAAAAGATTGAATTAAGAAAAAAAATAGATCAAACAAAATGAAAACAAGAAAATGAATAAATAAAACACCAAGAAAAGAAAGAGAAAAACAAAATAAAGAGAATAAAATGAAACAAAAACAAACAATTGTTAAACACAATGTTAATGTAAACAAAGGACAAACAAGATGAAGATCATTTTCCCTAGGTTATAGGAGATAACGAAACAAAAAAAAATGGGGGAATAGAAGAAAAGGAAGGGGTGGCAAAGTTGACTCTAGATTCACTAATAAAGTGGATGTTACCTACACAATTCCATGGATGTAAGGTCTAACCTAAAATTTAGGCCAAAGGCATTTCTCCCAGGATATAGGATAGAATAAAAATAAATGATCAGGAAAACATGATGGATTTTTTAGAAGAATAATAGGAATGGTATCACAAAATAATGAGAGTATGGGATGTTAGGCTAGTAAGGATGGGGAAACTAAATAACAAGTGGTTTCTTCTGAAATAGCTAGGGTTCCTAGAAACCTTTTGGCAAAGAAGTGGTCGATGTGGTGGAAGGATTTATTTTTTTATATATTATAAGTCATTTGAATTTTTTTTAGAATTTTATATGTATCTCAAATTAATCAATAATGATGAGATATTAAATGGTCCAAGATCAAAAAATGGCAAAAGCATTCAACTGAAATTGATTATAAAAATGGTGCGAGCATTCAAACTTGAAATGCTCATAAAATGGTGAGAGTGTGGTAAATGGTGACTGAGATGACCTCAATAAGAATCAATTTTTTCCTACATATTCCTAATATGGGACCTCAAGTCATTTTAGTTCCTCCTTATAATGGAAGAATCTGATTAGGTAGCAGTAAATTCTCAAATAAAATAAGAAAATTAGGCAAATGGAATAGTACATTGTAGGCATGATAAGGTGGTACTTCAAATCATGATAAAATATGTTTTTCCTAATTTTCCCAAAGGTAAGTATAATAAGTAAATAATGACATAGGTTAATGATACTAATTTTCCCATGAGAAATTATAATTAGTAGCATATGGTGGCACTCTGATTTGTCCAAAGGTAGTTATAATCAAGAATACATGGTATAGAATGAAACAATGTATGAAGGAATCAACTACCAAAAAACTATCATAGTATTTCAAAATATGGCCCATGTTTGGAATATGGAATCAATTGTTGAAAATTGATCTAAATTTTCTTATTGAAAGCACTTGTGGAACCAAATGAATGGAACCAAGGGTAAAGAGGTTAGGTAGGGAGTTTACAAACAACTCGGTTGATAGGAAAGGCATGGTAGAATGGCATGGTATGAAGAATAACATTAGTATTATGGTATAATATAAATTTAACTCATAGATAATACATTGAATCTCTCAAGCAAAGTAATTCTTAGGGTGTATGATGTTCATTGGTTAATCGAGTTCATCCCCATATGGTTTTGCAAACCTATATACTCCAGAGCCATAATTTACCGTAATGATGAAATGGCCTATCCAATTGCATTTTAACTTCCCATTGTGCTTCTTTTTAATCATGTTATTATGTTGGTTTTCTTTAAGTACAAGATCATCAAGATTAAATTCTTTATGTATGACCTATCAATTATAGTAGCCATGGAGTCTATTCTATTATGCTTGAAGGTTATTGACAGTGGCCATGCATTTCTCATCAAGTAACTCCAACTCTTTCATATGCGATACTCAATAAAATTCATCATCCAAAACTTGCTTGAAAGAGATGCATAAATAAGGTAAATTAACTTCAATGGGAAGAATTGCCTTAGTTCCATAAACAAGGGAATATGGAGTGACCCCTATTAGAGTATGATAATTGGTATGGTATTCCAAAAGGTCACATAATATTTGGAGGTGATAATCATATCTAACATCATTGAAAAACTTTTTAAGGATGTTGACAATGGATTTTTTATATTCTTCTACCTAGTTATTTCCTTTTGGGTAATGTTAAGCACGGGATATACTAAGAGGGGGGGTGAATTAGTATATCATATATCTTATAAATCTTTCCTTTAACCAAATTCCACTTAATCAAACATTCAAGATATGCAATAAAACTCAAACAATAAACACCACACAAGATAGAGAGAGACACCAGATATAATGTGGAAACCCAATGTGGGAAAAACCATAGAGAACAATCTCAAATATATGAATGAGCACCAACCCAAAAAATATTCACAAGCCAAGCTTGAAGGAGAACCAAACCCTTTGCTAAGCACCAACACATCAACTATTCATGAGCACCAACCCACAAGAGCATCACACCACTTTGCCGAGCACCAACCCAGCTACTATTCATGAGCACTAACCCACAGGAGCACCAACCACTTTGCTGAGCACCAACCCAACAACAATTCATGAGCACCAACCCACAGGAGCACCGACCCCTTTGACGAGCACCAACCCAGCTACAATTTGTGAGCACCAACCCACATGAGCACTAACCCCTTTGTGTATACCACACACCTATCTCTCAATGTTGTTATCTCAAAAAATGATAGATCAATACAACATCTCTTTCCTCTCTCTCACCTTTGCTCTTTTAATCTAGATATAACAAATATAAATCATATTTATCTCTCACAATTACTCTTTTAAGCTAGATATTACAATATCAAATCAACCTCTATCTCTCATATATACAAATGGCTTCTCAAGCCTTTATTTATAGCTTTCCAAATGACCTTTGGCCTTCCCCCTTTGTGACCCTTCAATCCTCATGGAAAATGGCACCAAACTTGTATGACCCTTAATATTTAAGCCTTTGAAAAGTAATGTGGTGACCCTTCATGATCAAAAATGTCCTTCCCTCTTTTGTCCTAATCTTGGTGACTTTTCATATTCCTTAAAGTGTCCCTTCATGAGAAATTGTGCCCTTCCTCTTTTGTATTCACTTGGTGACTCTTGGAATTCCCCAAGATGACTCTTCATGGGAAAATGAATCCCATCGTTATTTTGTCTTTATCCCATGGCTCTTTGACTTCTCCATGGGCCCTTCTTTTGTCTCATATGCAACCAAAAATATATTCGTTAATATTAAATTAATATTAACTCATATTAGCCAAGATATATTTATTAAAAACAACATTAAATGCAATGGGGCCTTTATCACCAATAATCCTAAACCTTTGACATCAATGAAAATATTTCCAATAATCTCCCCCTTTGTCATTGATGGCAACCTCAATCCTGAAACTACCACATCTTGTCACCTATACATATTATCATCTGAAAATATACAGTAACTCCCCCTTACTGTAGTAACTTGTACCTATTCCATGTACCTATTTTCTACACCTATACTTGTACCTATTATTCTCCCCCTTTGACATCAGTGGAAAATGGCCTAATTGGAGCTAACACTTAGCTCCCCCTAAACTGATGCTAAACATCAATGGCAGGAATTAATAGAAATTTCTCCCAACTACTCTCACTGATCTTTGAATGTATCCTTTGATCATTCCTTTGAGAAGATATCTGACAAAACATATACATTGTTCCCTGTCCTTTGACCATCTACAATCAACTCATTTGAATCTTTTCTTCTAATCTCACAACCTTCTTTATGAAACTTTAATGTGTATCCTTGATCACATATTTGAGTAACACTCAATAGATTATGCTTAAGACCTTTTACATATAATGTTAGGATTGTGGAGCTAAAAGCTTCACTGATGCAGACATGGAGGAGGTTGCAGAATGAGTTGCTGAGTGTCTGAAGTGTTTGGCGTTGATCTGGCCAACCGGCGTCGGCAGGGTAAGACAGGAAGGCAACCGACGTCGGTCATATATCGGCCGGCGTCGGCGACCCTAGGCGGACAGGGACCGACATCGGTCGCCTGTGTAGTTCAACTGCGAGTTAATTACGGGCAGTGAGCTAACGAACCAAGAGTTTGCATGATGAGCGCTAATTTTAGACTCATAGCTGTGGATCTAATTATTATAATTAGATGTCTAATCATTGTTTGGATGAGATCTATATAATAGACTCATGGTTGTATTGGAAAAGTGTGATAGGGAGTAAGAGAGCATAATTATAAGCTCCTTCTGTGTGTGAGGTAGAGCTATGGTGCGTTCCTCCTAGTGCCACAGTACCAGGTGTGTTGGTGCTGGATTGGAGAGCCAGCTGGGTTCTTCAAGAGTGTAGGATCTTGGTCACAGTTGCATGGCCTATATAGGAGATCTACATGGTAAGTAAGATCATTGATCTGCAGGTGTATGTGTGTGCAAGGTCGAGGTTCACAGGTGAATAGAACCATTGATTGATTTGCAGGTGTGCAAGGTCATACAGACAGCAACACAACAGGGAGCAGTATCAGGCAGGATCTACTTGGAGTACAGGTGTGTACTCAGATAGAGCAAGAGGAAGGCAAGGGAGTTCCTTTCATAAGTATGGTCTGTTGAATTGCAGGTTGTTACAGATTCATGGGAGATCTACTTGAAGTACCTTGAGTACTTGTGGAGCACGTGGAGTGCTTGTGGTGTGCGTGGAGCACGGGAGGTGAACACCAACTCTGTATTTGAGTTGGGTGTTGGGACCTGTGAGAGGGAGAGCTTTGGGGAGAATAATTACTGTTCACTTAAGGTGTGGGAAACCTCTGTAAGGTGGTGGAGAAGAAGTGGCATCTTCTTTATTGTATTCTTTTCTGTATAAAGTGTTAATACAATTTGGTATTGTCTCTCATATCATGTGTTATTCTGAATTCTAGTTACTTGGTGAATCTGGTTAATTTCCGCATATTAAGTTGCTTGGTTTGGTAATCAAATTGTGTGCTTCCAGTTTATCCACCTCTCCTCCCAACAAGTGGTATCAGAGCATGTTTGTTGTTCTAGATTCCTGACAAGTGGTATCAGAGCCTTGGTTGTAGGTTCTTGAGCTTGATACCAACAAGTGGTATCTGAGCTGAGGTTGGAGGAAGCAGGTTTTGTGTTTGGTTACATGGCACTCTCAGGGGTTTTTGATCGAGTGGGAGTAGAGCAACTGCAGATCAAAGTAAGCTAAGAATGGAGGAGTTGAAAAGCACAGATGGTCACTCACGGTCCTATGGAAAGAAAGAGCAGGTAAAAGATTATTGTTGGTTGGTAGCAGATCAACATGAAGAAACTGAAGATACAGATGTAGCAGGTGTTGTTGCACAGGATGTGTTTGCAGGTTTCTTGGATAAATTTGAATCTTGGATAAAAGATTCGGTTGCCTCTTTCCATGCAGTTCCAGGTAGAGGAGCTGGTAAGCCTTGTCAGATTGTTGGCAAAGGCAAAGTGAAGCTGAAATTGCAGGCGGCCGACACACAAGTGTTGATGAAGGTCATGCAGGTCCCAGGTTTGGAGATATGGCTAATTTCTTCAGAAAGATTGGGTGATGAGAGATGCACAAGAACTCTCACAGCGGATGCACTTGAATTAGCTGGTGGTAAGAAAACAGGTATCCTTTATCTACTTGTTTATATTACTGATTCTTCTTTTGTTGCGGAGACGTGGCTTCGTAGGCTTGGTCACATGAGCAGGAAGGAGATGCATGTTCTTAAGCGGAAGACAGATATATTTGATAGGCTTAAGAACTGGAAAGCCTTGGTGTTTATGGAGGAGATGGCGGACAGAACCTAGTGGATGTGGCTGGATACTTCTGAGCAGGGCAGTTTGGACATGGGTTTTGATTCAAAGAAGCTCGCGGGTAAAAAGTCATCACTCACAGGCGAACACAGGTACCGATGTCGGTCAGGAGGAACCGGCGTCGAACAGACAGGTGCCGATGTCGGTCATGTGCAGACCGAAGCCGGTGATGTCGGGCAGGGTAAGACCGATGTCGGTCATGAGACCGACATCGGCAGTATGTAAGACCGATGTCAGTTATCAGGACCGATGTCGGCAGTAGGGACACCAGCGCAGACAGGTTGGTAGTCAGGTACAGACGCATGGAACTGATGTCGGTTGGATGCAGACTGTGGAGTGACCGAGGTCGGTCACTGTAACAAATTTTGGGTGGACAGCACGCTGTCAAGGAGTCTCAAACACCCATACGGAGGACTGAAGGCGTAAGTAGGCCCTCAAATTCGTTGTTCCTCTTCTTTATACATGTTGCTGATTGTAGAGTAGGAAGGATCCAGGAAACAGGTGTGAGCTTGGCATGGATGAGGATGTGATTCCTTGGAGGAGAACCAGACAGGTGTGTTTTGGTAGAGATGCCAGCAGGTATGAAAGCACAGAGACGAATGGATACCTTAGTAGAAGAATAGAGAGAACGGATACATGAGACGGAAGATCAGGCATATGGTCTTGTGGTGCTGCAGGACAGTGGTACAGGTTTTGACAGGTGGAGGACGAAGCATGGCTTCAGTCAATGTCAGGGTAACTACTATGGTTTTGGCTTACCAGGGGGATGATGAGTCATGACATCATTCTGTTGCTGTATGTGGATAGTATGTTTTGCTAGCAGGATTGTACATACAGGGTTTTGCTGAGCTAAGGGTAAGATTAGTTCAGTGGCATGTCAGGAGGAGTTTGGAGCAGCGGAATTCTATGACATGGGAGGCATGGAGATCACAGGTTGATTTTGTCTCGAGTGGGAGCTGATGTGAATCAGGTGTTGGCGAGGTTCAGGATGCAGAGCTGGAGCACACTAAGGGCTGGATAGGTATAGTGTCCGAAATCACATGAGGTCTGGTATAGACCTGAGTATTCCCATGCAGTGGGAGCTGTCAGAGAGTTAGGAGCCAATTCGGGGAAGTGGATTCTCAGGTTTTCTGAGAGGGACCGGCAGGAGGTGTTGCTATGCAGAGTCAGGACTTCACTACATGTATTTGTAGGTTCAGATGTGGCAGGTTACTCGGATGACAGGTGGTACACCACGGGATGTGTGGTGGGTTGTCTTCAGGTGGGAGCTTGAAGAGGGATACAAACCAGGAAACAGATTAGACGGAGTATAGGTACAGGTACAGTGTAGCTGTTTATCTCCAAGTGGGAGATTGTTAGGATTGTGGAGCTAAAAGCTTCACTGATGCAGACATGGAGGAGGTTGCAGAATGAGTTGCTGAGTGTCTGAAGTGTTTGGCGTTGATCTGGCCAACCGGCATCGGCAGGGTAAGACAGGAAGGCAACCGACGTCGGTCATATATCAGCCGGCGTCGGCGACCCCAGGCGGACAGGGACCGACGTCGGTCGCCTGTGTAGTTCGACTGCGAGTTAATTACGGGTAGTGAGCTAACGAACAAAGAGTTTGCATGATGAGCGCTAATTTTAGACTCATAGCTGCGGATCTAATTATTGTAATTAGATGTCTAATCATTATTTGGATGAGATCTATATAATAGACTCATGGTTGTATTGGAAAAGTGTGCTAGGGAGTAAGAGATCATAATTATAAGCTCCTTCTGTGTGTGAGGTAGAGCTATGGTGCGTTCCTCCTAGTGCCACAGTACCAGGTGTGTTGGTGCTAGATTGGAGAGCCAGCTGGGTTCTTCAAGAGTGTAGGATCTTGGTCACAGTTGCATGGCCTATATAGGAGATCTACATGGTAAGTAAGATCGTTGATCTGCAGGTGTATGTGTGTGCAAGGTCGAGGTTCATAGGTGAATAGAACCATTGATTGATTTGCAGGTGTGCAAGGTCATACAGACAACAACACAACAGGGAGCAGTATCAGGCAGGATCTACTTGGAGTACAGGTGTGTACTCGGATAGAGCAAGAGGAAGGCAAGGGAGTTCCTTCCATAAGTATGGTCTATTGAATTGCAGGTTGTTGCAAATTCATGGGAGATCTACTTGAAGTACCTTGAGTACTTGTGGAGCACGTGGAGTGCTTGTGGTGTGCGTGGAGCACGGGAGGTGAACACCAACTCTGTATTTGAGTTGGGTGTTGGGACCTGTGAGAGGGAGAGCTTTGGGGAGAAGAATTACTGTTCACTTGAGGTGTGGGAAACCTCTGTAAGGTGGTGGAGAAGAAGTGGCATCTTCTTTATTGTATTCTTTTCTGTATAAAGTGTTAATACAATTTGGTATTGTCTCTCATATCATGTGTTATTCTAAATTCTAGTTACTTGGTGAATCTGGTTAATTTCCGCATATTAAGTTGCTTGGTTTGGTAATCAAATTGTGTGCTTCCGGTTTATCCACCTCTCCTCCCAACAAGTGGTATCAGAGCATGTTTGTTGTTCTAGATTCCTGACATATAAAACATTCTTAGTCTTAGTTCTACCATAATCCAAACTTAAAGTACCTTTTTCGGCTATCCTGGTAGTGGTTTTATCTCTGAATCTCACTGTACCACCATTGATCTTCTTTAGAGTTTTGAACTTACTTTTATCACCTATCATATGCCTCAAACATCTGCTATCAATTAACCATGGCTGATCTTTACCTCTTACATGCAAAGTTGTCTGAACCATCATAGAATCTTTAGGTTGTTTCTTTTTCCATGAACATGTCTGAGCCTTCTTCTTGTTGAATGGAGCTTTGAAACTCTGATCCTTCTTGATTGACTCAAACATGCTTCTATAATACCGAGCTATGTGTATAAAGTTGTTGCACTTGTAGCATACTATGGTCTCTTCATCAAAGCTTGATAGAGGATCAAAAGAGTTGTGGATTCTGCTTGACTCTCCTTGACTTTCCTTCTCCTTATTTCTGAAATTGTTAGCTCTTTTTCTACGTTCTAATTTATTGTGACCATATCCATTACAATAAAAACAATAGCCATAAAAATAAGACCTGTCTATATATCTCTGACCTGATTGTCTTTTGTAGCTTTGTTCTCTCCAACCTTTTCTATTTGAAATGTCCTCTGTATTTTTCACTTCTCCCCTTTTTGTTTCCTCTTTTTTAAGAGCTTAAACATAGCTCTTTTTCTTTTCAAATCTGATCCCTATCTTATCTAAATTTTCTTTTTGACTTTCCAATATCTTATTCAGCATATTAGTGCTATCTTCAAATTTTGAATCATTGACTACTTTATCACTGACTACTTTCTTAATATCTTCTTTTAAAGAGGCAATTTCAATAACATAACTTTGACATTCTTTTCTTGCTATTTCCAACTATGTTATGAGGTCTTCTTCATTCTTCTTGGCTTATTTAAAGTGTGCTTGTAGATCTTCAATCATTTCCTTTGACTCTTGTTCATTTTTCTCAATCTGGTGCTTTAATCTTTGATTCTTATTCTTAACAACTTCTAACTCTTCTAAGGCACAAATGAGCTCTCCTTCCATATTCACTTCAGCTTCCTCCTCTTCTTCTTCTTGATCATATTCATGTCTAGCCATGAATAGAATCTCTTCTTCTTTTGAATCACTGACTCCACTATCTTTGCCTGAGCTAGGATCCTTAGAATACAGGCTCTTCTTCTCGAATCCCTTCTTAGATTTTCCTTTTAAATTCTTATTGTATGTAGGCTTTTCTTCATCATCATCATTAACCTTATCTGGGCATCTAGCTTAAAAATGTCCAATCTTTCCATAATTAAAACATTTAAAAGGTAATTTTCCTTGATATTTACCTATTCCTCTTTTTGGCTTGAAAATGAAAAATGTTCCATTGTCATCTTCATCATCACTAGAACTATCACTTGATTCTTGAATCTTAGCTCTCTCCTTCTTTGATGTCTTTAAAGTTGCTTCTCTTTTTGAGGGTTTATCTTGTTCTATCTGCATCTCATATGCCATGAGAATACCATGAAGCTCATCCATCTTTAGCTTGGCTAAATTCTTCATCTCCTCGATTGCCAAAACCTTTGCATCATATCTCATTGGTAGAGATCTCAAAAACTTTTGCACCACTGTTGACTCATCCAATGTTTCTCCAAAACCCTAAATATGATTTACGATTTGATAAAATTGTAAAAGATAACTTGTTAAATCTTCTTCTTCTTCTATCTTCAAATTTTCAAACTATCTTCTAAAATTCTATAGCTTAGCTTGCTACACCTTTCCATCACCTTTGTAAATATTCTCAAGTTTTACCCAAGTTTCATGAGCAAATTTACATTACATAACTTTAACAAATTCAGATTCACATAAACCACATAAAATACCATTTAAAGCTTTAGCATTACATTCAATTGCCTTCTTTTCTACTAGAATAATTGCAAATGTCTGTGACTCTTCATATTCCTCCACCACTACTTTCCATATGTCGAATCTAAGGGCCATTAAATAAACATTCATTCTCATGATCCAAAAACCATAATTCATCCCATCAAACAAAGGTGCCTTATTTGTAGAAAATCCTTCTTGTGACCTAGCCATCGTGCTTTCCTGATCTGCCTTCAACCTGTAAAACTTTTCAAAAAGGAACCTGCTTTGATACCAATTGTTAAGCATGAGATATACTGAGAGGGGGGGTGAATCAGTATATCATATATCTTATAAATCTTTCCTTTAACCAAATTCCACTTAATAAAACATTCAAGATATGCAATAAAACTCATACAATAAACACCACACAAGATAGAGAGAGACACCAGATATAATGTGGAAACCCAATGTGGGAAAAAGAATGGAAAACAATCTCAAGTATATGAATGAGAACCAACCCAAATAATATTCACAAGCCAATCTTGTAGGAACACCAACCCCTTTGCTAAGCACCAACCCAACAACTATTCATGAGCACCAACCCACAAGAGCACCACACCCATTTGTCGAGCACCAACCCAGCTACTATTCATGAGCACCAACCCACAGGAGCACTAACCCCTATATCGAGCACCAACCCAAAAACAATTTGTGAGCACCAACCCACAGGAACACCAACCCATTTGAGTATACCACATACCAATCTCTCAATGTTTCTATCTCAACAAATTATAGATCAATACATCTCTTTCCTCTCTCTCACCTTTACCCTTCTAAGCTAGATATAATAAATAAAAATTATATTCATCTCTCATAATTTCTCTTCTAAGCTAGATATTACAATATCAAATCAACATCTATCTCTCATATATACAAATGGCTTCTTAAGCCTTTATTTATAGCTTTCCAAATGACCTTTGGCCATCCCCCTTTGTGACCCTTCAATCCTCATGGAAAATGGCACCAAAATTGTATGACCCTTCATATTCAAGCCTTTGAAAAGTCATGTGGTGACCCTTCATGATCAAAAACGCCCTTCCCTCTTTTGTCCTCATCTTGGTGACTTTTTGTATTCCTTAAAGTGTCCCTTCATGAGAAATTGTGCCCTTCCTCTTTTTTCTTCACTTGGTGACTCTTGGAATTCCCCAAGATCACTCTTCATGGGAAAATGCATCCCATCCTTCTTTTGTATTTATCCCGTGGCTCTTTGACTTCTCCATGGGCCCTTCTTTTGTCTCATATGCAACCAAAGATATATTTTTTAATATTAAATAAATATTAACTCATATTAGCCAAGATATATTTATTACAAACAAAGTTAAATGCAATGGGGCCTTTATCACCAATAATGCTAAACCTTTGACATCAATGACAATATTTGCAACAAGTAATATCCCATAGAAAAAAATTGAGTAATCTTCTACTAGATACAAAATGAATTGACATCCTATGATCCATCATTATCAGATATAATTTTGGATGGGATACCATAATGGAAGATGAGATGGTTGAAGATGAACTAGGAAATTTGTTTTCTAGTCACATAAATGAGAGGTATAACTTCTAACCACTTAGTGAAATATTTAATAATGGTTAGGATGTGTTTATGACCATCATAAATGGTTTGATTTGTCTTCCCAATGAGATCAAGGCCCCATATAGTAAATGGCCATAGTGTAAGCATTGGTTTTAGAGTCTTGTCTAGGGAATGAATCAGATTGGCATGATATTGACATATTTTTCACATTTTAACATATGCAGCTACATCTGCATCCATAATTGGCTAATAATACCTATTATAGAGGATATTTTTTGATAAGATGGACCTGATAGTGTAGACACCACATACTTCTTCACAAAATTCCCATAATCTATTTTTTGATTCTACAAAAGTTAAATAATGAAATAGAGTTAGATAAAATATATAGTGGTAAAGGGTTGGTCCATGTATGATATATCATGTAACATGGTGAATAAAGGCCTTAAATTGTTTTTAGGATAGGTCTGGTAGCACAATGTGGTCATGAAGGTATGTATAAAGGTTTGATTACATATAGAGATGGGTCCAATAATATCATAGATGATTATGATAGTTGAAGGTTCACAAGCTAGTGATTTTAGATTTTTCATAAGGAATATATATTCTTTTTCCATGTCTATATGATGAATAAAAGATCTAATGGTGGTCATGGCATCTTCTATTTTGTTACTGACCCTTGGTATATGATCAAATTGGACATAACAAATCTACTATTTGAGAGTGTCGATTATAACCTTGTATGGCACCATCTTGTCATCTTTGGTTTGAAAGTGGTCTATAACTTGATTGATGATTAATTGAAAATCACCATAAACCTTGTAATGTTGAGTATTGCATTGAATTTCTTGATAAATCCCTATGAGTGATTCATATTTAGCCATGTTATTGGTATAAGGAAATATGATACAAAATAATTTATGGATAAGATTCCCCTATGGTGTAATAAATAAAAGTCCTACCCCTAATCCATGTGTTATGAATGATCCATCAAAATATAGCTTCTAGTGATGCTCCTCAAGAGGTGTTTCAATGATGGTCATAATAGACTCATCTAGGAATTAGAATGTGAGAGGTTCTATATCTACAAGGAGAGATTGAACAAGCTGATCTTGAAGTACTTGTTCCTTGATGGCATTCTAGTTGACATATTCAAATTTTAATTCACATAGAAGAATGACCCATTTTGTCATGTGGCCTTGTAAATCTATTTTATATAGTAAATACTTGAGTTTATATACTTTTGAAATAACTATGGTCTTGTTGTTTAACATGTAATGTTGTATTTTCTGAGCTATAAAGACCATAGCTAAATAGTCTTCTTCAGTGGTCATATAATTATGTTAGTACATGATAAGTGTATAACTTAGGTAGTACACAACATGTTATTTTGTATTATCATCATTTTGAGCTAGAAATGCCCCTAGGGATTTGTTGGTGGTAGATAGATAAAGTAAGAATGAATTTCCTGGAATTGGTGGCAATAAAATAGGAGGATTGGTGAGATATTTTTTCAAGTGTTGGACATATTTATGACATTCTTCATCCCAATGAAACATGAAATCTTTGTTCAACAAGTGCTTAAATAGATGGAATTTATTGGCAAATTATGATGTGAAGTGTCTGATAAACTAGATCTTGTCTTGAAAACTATGGATTTGCTTCAAATTAGAAGGTGGTATCATCTTGGTAATGGCTTGTAATTTGGATGGATTGAATTCAATGTCTCTACAAGAAAATAAATCCAATAAATTTACCTAAAATAAATCTAAAAGCACACTTCGTAGGATTGAATTTGACCTTGTATTCACATAGTCTCTCAAATATCCTTTATATTACTATTGGATGATCAGTCATTGTCTTTGATTTACCTAGTATGTCATCAACATAGTCTTTAACAATGTCATGTATAATATCATGAAATATGATGGCCATGGCTCTTTGGTACATGGCCCTAGAATTTTTGAGACCAAATGGCATAACCTAATAATAGAACATTCCCCATGGAGTGGTGAACATTGTTTTAAATTGGTTTTCTATTGTAATATATATCTAGCTGTATCCTAAAAATACATCCATTGGTGAAGTCATTTCATACCTAGTTGTAGATCTAATAATCATGTCAATGTTTGGTAGAGGAAAGTCATCTTTGGGGTAGGCCTTATTTATATCTATGAAATCAATGCCAATTATGATTTATTATGACCTTTTACTACCTATCACAACATTTGAGATCCACTATAAATAGTCAATCAGTTGAATACATCTCACTTCTAAGAGTTTTTCCAATTCTTTATTTACTAACATAATAATATGAGGATGCATCTTGTGCAATTTTTATTCATGGGTTTAGCATCAGGATGTACCACAAGGTGGTGTACAAATAAGGTAGGGTCCAAACCTAGCATATCAGATTAAGACCAAACAAATATGTTAACAAAATCCCTCAAAAGGGTTTTAAATATATCACATTATTTCTCAATGAGGGATGCACCTAATTTGATCCATTTTAGGTCATTAAGAGTCCCAATATTGACTTTTATAGTGTCGTCAAATAGAAGAGTTGATACATATTCTAGAATGGTTGGTAAATATCTACATTTGCTTATAATGGTAGAATCGTCTATTTGGATAGGATCTTCAAGTTCTCCTAGGCAAGATGAATCAAAATCTCCTAATGGTAAGTATGGCCATGTGACAAAAACTAATAAAAACTCTTGAATAATTTGATGAAAGGCATGTTATTATTTGTAAATGAACTTAGAACCATAATAAAGTTTATAATTGGTGATTTCCTATGCTTCATTAAGGGAAAGGTGAACATCCCCATTTGATGGTGCCTAAAATAAGTTTTCACTAGAAGACTAGCCTTTCTCTTCACTTTTACCCTAGTCCAAAAGTGCCTCAAAGAGGTTTTCACTTTGGGACCTCAATGTTTTATTTAATTGTTTGTGGTTAAAGGTGTTCACCTATTATTCAAAATAGGTTATAGCATCTAGTTTGATTGAAAAAACTTATTTATGGTCTCCCAATAGAACATTGTCTCTTAGGCTTATAAAATCACAAAAGGACTCATAATTTTCAAACTCATCTATAGGCACTGTTAATTCTCATTGGTCCTAGGATATAAGTTGAGGGTGATATAAAATAAGTAGATTGTGGAAAATAATTGGTCTAAGGGTAAAAATGACATTAGTGTCAAATAGATTTGTATTGGCTAGGTCTTTGTAAGTTATGTGATCAAACTATACCTTTTGGTTGGCATTTTTGTCACTATTTGTTGGCATTAGAACATGAATAAGATATGTGGGGTCACCCCCAAGTAGTTTAAATCTAATACCATACGTTCTTTTACACTAAGTGGTAGAAATTAGCTCAATAATTCCCTATTGATTGGGCCCAAGGCCTCTTCCTTTATAGGCATACTTCTCCATGATCATATTAGGAATAGGATACTTGGCATTTTTATAATAGTTGGATAATTTGTCATTGTATAACCATGAATCATCATATATAAGTGGGTCATGTTCTTGTCTAGTGATTGGTGTAAAAATGGTAGGTGTTGGACTATGTTGTTTTCCCTTTTCTTTTCATTGCCATTCTATGCAAGGTGGTTTAGCTTTAGATCTTCCATAGACTTGGGGTTCTATGAAATCTTACTAATTTGGAATGTATTATGGTTCAAATATTCTCATTGGTCATTAGCCATGATGGTAAAATGATTATAAATTTTAGGAGTCACCATGTGGGAAGATGAATCAGGGGTATCTAGGTTAATGCAATTAGCCTCTGGTAAATCAACAAGAATTTATTTCCCTTTGTATTTTTTGGGAACCATATTTAAGCCAAAATGGTATTTATAGCTTTTTTACTTAACCTCCAAATTCTTACAATGTTTATAGGGTTCAATGGTGACCTCCATGACATGATGAGAGAATTTGATATGCTAGTGTAATGTTGAAGGGATTGCATAAATTTCATGTATCCAAGGTGTACCTAAAAGAAAATTATATGATAAATATAGGTTTAGCACATGACATAATGTATCATTGGTCAAAGGCCTCATGATAACTATCAATCTGATGTTACCTTATGATTCTCATTCTTCATTATCATAGGCGTTGATTGTGATCTTTTTTAGCTAGAGATTAGATGTTGTGTAGCTAAGATTCTTGATGAGATTTAGAGACACAATATTTAGGCCTGATCCATTATCTATGAGGACGTACTTCACTTTATGTCATGTTATGAGAATTTTGATGTATAATGGATTGTTATGTAGAGGGCTAAGAGATGACATATCACTTTGGTTAAAGGTTAATTATTGGCCTAGGGCTAGATGTCCAACCAAAGCTTGAAATTTATCTAGGGATATGTCATTAGGAACTTATGACTAGCCAAGGAACTCTATCAATATGTTCTTATGGATGGTAGGTGTATGTAAAAAATCCAAAATGGAAATTTGTGAAGGCATATTCTATAGTTGTTTCACAATATTAGACGTCCTATCTTTCATATTGCCATATGGGTTGTTCTTAGCCATAATAGTGGGTTGGATGGGTGTAGTGATAGATGGATATGAGCATAGGATGGTAATATTAGACCATTGAGTTATGATTGCATAATTGGGATTTGATATAGGACAATTATTGCTATTAAATAATGGTAGACAGAGACTAGATAGGATAAGTCATAGTTATTGGTGTACTTGTATGTGATCATGGGTCAATGATGAGTTATCAATATAAGGTTCAAAATTAGTAATCTTAGCTTGATGATAGACCTATATATAATCCTAGGTCAATGAAGGATCACTGGTATAGGTTGGTTGGTTGGGATTGATTATCAACAGTCCCTTTTGGTTGGTATTTGGTCTTAGATTGATGGTAATAGTGGAAATGTGACCTCCTAAAATATGGCCTATAACATTTTTGTAGTCATGTGTAACTACATGGTAAATTTATTGGTTGTTAGTATCATTCTGGCCTTAGTTCCATCCTATTGGATGATTTTGATTTTTTTGTTGGTTCTATTGTTGTTGACTCAGTTATTGATATTGTTAATACTATTGTTCTAGATTTTGTTGGTTATTGTGTTATAAAAAGGGGTTTTGATAAATAACTAGATTTTGATTAAATGCATAAGCTCCATTATCCAATATTATCTCTATATTTTACAACATATTATAACTAAGATGTTTGATTTGCACACAATGGTGCATAGTATGTCCATTAACCTGATGGTATTCATATAATTCATTTTGTCCATACCAATCTAGATAAGGTATTCCCTTAGGATAAAGCTTTGAAATGGGTCAAATAATTAGATTAGTGGTGGCTAGTTTATGAAATATGGATTTAATAGTCTCTCTAAGGTCACTAAAAACATGGTAAGTAGGTTCATTCTACCCTTGGAAGAATGGTTTGCAAAGGTAAAGGTTATTGTATTTGTTGAGATGGTCTAGGCTATTGTGAAGACTATGCTTGTTGAGTCGGTTATTAGTTGGTAGCAATTTACATATGCATCATAGGCTGAGTAGATGATGTTTTTACCATTTGGACATGTCACAAATCAGTTACTCCATTCCAAACAACATTCTTGTTATGATTTAATGAATTATATTTTTCATAATTATTAGCTTGGGCTAGTTATAAGAAGTGATTTGAGATTTTAGAAGAAGTGTTTCACAAATTTGTCTAAAAGGTCATCAAAATCATATACTAACTTCTTCATAAATTTCAAGAACCATTTGAAATCTTATCTTGTTAGACTCTAAGGGAATAAAATTATGAGGTATATGTCATTGTAAGCTAATAGATAGAAAGTGACAAATAACTCTGTTAAATGACCCTTGGGGTCTCCTTTACCCTTATATTTATCAAACTTCATGGTTCATACCTTAGAGGAAATGGTATTTGTAGATATTCCATGTTGAATGGGTAGGAACACACATCATCCAACTTAAACTTCTTGGTCTATTTTTACATCTTGGATGGTGGTAGTTTCATCTTTCATCTATTGCATCTCTTATGCTAGGAAACTTGATAGAACATTGGCCTGAGGTGAAATCTAGATGGTCAAAAGAGGATTACTTTGACCAAGGTATAATGGAGGCATGGTTTTTTGGAAAATGTTGGTTTGGTTTGGAAATTGACCAAGAATATGGATACATGGATTAGGGTGTCATTATTGGAAGTACATGTATTGTGGTGTGATATTCTAGTTGGGATTTTATATATAGGCCTAGTTTTAAGGAAATTATGCCTGAGATGGAAGGATATGGATTTGAGTGAGGTATTATGCCTATCAAGGTTGAATAGGGACTTCCTATCTAATAGTCAAACCTAGATAAATAAAGGGAATTTACTATGACATAAGGCCCTATCTTTAGATATATGGCATGTTGGAAAAAAAGGCAATTACTACCTGATTGTTACTTGTGGAATAGTAAATACTCTTGGTTGTGAAAACCCCTATTGTGATGTAGATTCTTGTAGAGTGTTTGTAATTTGTCATTGACCAATAGATGTATAGTTTTTATTAGACATGGTTTGTGATTAAAATGATAGTCATCTTGTTTGTCCTCTATTTGTGCTAACAATGTATATAACCATTATTTTTTATTTCATTTTATTTTCTTTGTTTTTTCTATTTCTTTTCTTGGTGTTTTATTTATTTATTTATTGTTTACATGTTTGTCTAATTTCTTTTTGTGCCTTAATTTATTCTTGGTGTATTCATTACGTGATTCCTTGTGCATTATTTTTTAATCCATCCATATTCATAAGTCAACATTCTCATCATGGTCTTTATTATCAATGCATTATTTTTTATTATTTATTGGATTATGTGTTAGTCCTTATGCATATTTTGGCTATCTTATCATGGTGTTCTATCATGACACCTACCATCATGTGTTACAAAAAAAATCAGCTTAGAAAGTCTTACAAGTAATTCAGTGATAATATATCTCTTTGGCACTTGAAAAATTCCTAAGCTACCCAAATCATTCCAAATATAGAGTAACTAAATCATGAAATAATTTTAACCCTTTCTAGTTCATATGAACATCTCCCTACTAGGAGTTTGTCCAAATTCATCCTCCTATGTATTGGCTTACTCTTACTCTATGACTATGGATTCATTTTATAAGCCCCATTATCATATTTTCCATCATCGAGATAGCAATGATTATAACCACCTCTATGAAAATAATTGTGTATCATCCCATCAAGTGTGCGATTTGTGATCATTGGAATCCAAAAATGTAGGTTAGTATAGTGTTAGTTCAAGTTACAAAAACTCAAATAAACACATTAACACTTACACAATTAGAATATAAAATACATAAATCCTTTACCTTATTTGGGAGATCCAAATTATTTGTTGATTGGATTTCTTAGCTTGTGAATTAAGAACTCTTTATAAAATGAAGCTTGTTGGTTCATTCTCTCCTTCACACCATTGATATGTCAACATTTTCATCATGGTTTTTATCATCAGTCCATTATTTTTCCTTATTTATTTGATTTTGTGTTATTCCTTATGTATATTTTGGCTATATTATCATGGTGCTCTAACATGACACCTACCATCATGTGCTACAACAAATATCAACTCATAAAGTCTTATAGGCAATGCGACCATAATATATATCCTTGGTACCTGACAAATTCATGATTTATGCAAATCATTCCAATTACAGAGTAACTAAATCATAAAATAATTTTAACCCTTTATAATTTATACATGCATCTCCCTACTATCAGGTTTCCCAAATTCATCCTCATATGTACTAGCTTACTTGTACTCTGTGACTATGGATTTAATTTGTAAGCCCCATTATCATATTTTCCATCATCAAGATACCAATGATTATAACCACCTATTAGAAAATCATTGTGTATCATCTCATTATCATGCCATTTTTTATTATAGTACTACAATAAGGGAGGTTAGTATAATGCTAGTTTAAGTAAAAAAACTCAAATAAACACATTAACACTTACACTCCTAGCCTAGATACTAGGGTGAGATTAGTAACAATAACTAGATGACAGAAAAACTAAAACATAAAAGATGTAAATCCTTTACCTTCCTTGGGAGCTTAAAATGATTTATTGAGTGTAATTCTTGACATTTATATCAAGAAGTCTTTGAAAAATGAAGCTTATTGGCTCCTCTCCTTTGCACCATTGATACGTCAACATTCTCATCATGGTATTTATCATCGATGCATTGTTTTTCTTTATTTATTGGATTGTGTGTTAGTCCTTATGAATATTTTGGCTATGTTATCATGGTGTTATATAATGATGCCTACCATAATATTCTACAATAAAAATTAGATCATAAATTCTTACAAGAAATACAACCACAACATATCTCCTTGGCACTTGACAAATTCTTGATCTACGTAAATCATTCCAAATACAAAGTAACTAAATGATAAAATAATTTTAACACTTGATATTTCAAATGAGCATTTCCCTAATAGTAAGTTTCCAAAATTCATCCTCTTATGTACCAACTTACTCTTATTTCATGACTGTGGATTCATTTTTTAAGCCCCATTATCATATTTTCCATCATTGAGATACCAATGATTATAACCACCTTAGGGTAAATCATTATATATCATCCCATCGATCATGCCATTTGTGATCATAGGAATCCAATAAGGGAGGTTAGCATAGTGTTAGTTTAAGTAAAAAAACTCAAATAAACACACTAATACTTACACTCCAAGCCTAGATACTAAGAGGAGCTTAGTAATTAAAACTAGATGAAAGCACAACTAAAACATAAAAGACACAAATCCTTTACCTTCTTTTGGAGCTCCAAATGATTTTTTGAGTGGATTTCTCATATTTTGCATCAAGAAGTCTCTATAAAATGAAGTTTTTTGGCTCCTTATCTCCTTCACACCATTGGATTTGGTGTGGCTTGAGATTGCTTAGCTTAAGATTTTGACATTATAAGGATACTTACAACAAAATAGATTATATATCTCTCTAAATTTTCATTATAACTTTGGCTTATGATATCTTAGAAATGAAAAGGCATGGCATTGTATTTATAGAATAAGGAATTAACTCTCACCCAAGGTGAGTTAGGGTTGAGTTAAGGCTTGGAATGTGTTCAAACTAAACCTAGGTGAGTCAAATCTAACCCCCAAGAGTTAATAATTATCAAATAATTATTTTTTCTAATTACTAGGCATGGCTCTCAAAATTATATATTTTAAAATATATTGACAACTCATAAAGGCAATGATGAAAGGTTAGGATATTTAAAATTTTTGAATTTATTTTTTTAATATTTTCATTACTTTCAAATGGATAATCCAGCTAGGTATTTAATATTATTTAGCTTGTTAAATAATTATAATTAGCCTTTTATCATTTCATAGATTTGATTTAAGTGCCCAAGTGCCCCACTTAATAGGTATAGATGACAAATTGATAGTTATGATGCCAAAAGGTGATTAGGTATGAATTTGTGAGAGGTTATTATTTCATATGGTAGGATACACCAATTAACAATGTCTCAACATGATTATGAGCTTTGATGAATGATGAATAATCAAATTTTGGGTGTTCAATGATGCCTAAGCTTAATTTTCAATGGTTGGTACAAATGAATTAGATGTTTGATTGATAATTAGTTGTGGACAATTTTAGGTTTCTACATATCCTAAGGTGAATTACCCAAAAATTCATAGGGTACCCATTTTTAAGAAAATAGGGTGTGTTGATCTCAAAAAATGGTGACCTCTATAAGAAACAATGTAATATGTTAGAATTAATATATCCTAGTTTAGAATGTAATCATTAAGTAATCATCCTTGGTAGATGTAATAAATACTATAATTATATGTGTGCTTTGAATTGATTGAATAACATGCCTTTGGGTTTCAAAATTAGTGGCTTTAAACTTTATGGCTTTAAACATAGGTTCTCATCAAGCATTTTAGATATATAAATTTAAGATCATATTTAAATGGGATGGCTTGGGAATTTCTCTATTGCCAACTAGATGTCCATAAGCCCAATAGAGATACCTTTGGCTCCACTCTAGGCCTTGCTCCAATGCCAACCAGATATCCATAACCCTAATGGAGTTTACCTAAATCACCTACAAGATAATAAAAATTATAGTTTCAAGTTTATTTCAACTTGATATATGTGTTTTTGATTTGTTTTTCAAACCCTTGTAAGTTGTGAACCAATTTGTTATTCAAGTTTTAAGGAATTCTAGAACTTTTGATCAATAACCATTCACGTTTAGTGACTAAGTTATACCCATGAAATCTTATGATGTGAGATTAAGTACTAGTATATATGTACTTTAAAAAAAATTAAGACTTTTATTTAACCATATACATGCTTGTTATAACTCGATTATAATTAATATAAAAGCACATATTCCATGAAATGATAACTTTAATATTAAAGTCTTCTATATTTTATAAATCAACACATAGTATAGTTTCATACTTCATATAACCATCTATTGGGATGTACATGGGCTAGGATGTATTAGGAAAAATGCAAGACAAACTTGAGACCTTGCTAAAAGGGCTTATTACTAAGCTAAAACATAAAAAAACTAATCTAAAGAAAGAAAAGGATTGAAAATAAACACACAACAATAAAGCAAAGTAGAAATGAAACTAATATAATCTAACCTACTATTACACTAAAACAACTAACAATCCTCTAGTAGGGGTGTAAGGGGTAGATGAAAAGTAGTGCTTCAAGTATTATCCATTCATCAATAGAGTTATATCATGTGCTTGTAATTCTTTGGGTCTAAATGCATTATTAACTAGTATCTCTACAATTTGATATAACTTGATGCAAAGGGGTGTGAATTCATCATCCTGGCATTTTTTCACATGGGCTTTATTCCACATTAAAACCAAGTTTGATATTTAAAAAAAAATGATTTTATCCCTTTTATCAAACCATCTTTTGATTACATCCAAATGTTTGTTGAAATTCTTGAGGGATTCATCTCTAGTATCTTTCATTTGAATGATATTCAATATCCTCAATTGTATTCTTTTATCATCATCCATATATTTAGCCATGGACTCATAAGTAAAAAGCAATAATGTGATAGGGAACATTAGTTATTGCCCATAAACTAGTAATAATGGAGATGAATTCAAAGCTTGCTTATATATGGTTCAATCTACCCAAAGAGCATATTATAATAATGATTTCCACTCCCTCAGTGTTTTATCCGCTGACTTCTCTAATACATTCATCAAGTTCTTCTTTATTGATTATGTAACACCATTTCCTTGTAGATAATGATTTGAGGAAAACTTGATAATGATCTTATTGTCATAAGCCCATTTTATGAATTCTATGGATTGGAAAGCTGGGACATTATCACATACTGAAGATAAAGGAGTCCCAAATCTAGTTATGATGTTCTCTTCTAGGAAATTAATGACATCAATTGCCCTACAAAATTTAGTGTTAATTACTTCAGTCTACCTAGTGCAATAGTTAGTGGCTATTAACATGAATTTATGTCCTATCTAAGAGTTTAGATTGATGACTGCAATCAATACCAATCCCCATTATGCAAATAATCTAGTATCAATCATTGGTTATAAAGGAATGGCTTCCATTACCTCTCTATTATCAAACACTTGACATTGATGATATGATTTAATGTGAGCATGTCCATCCTTGAATATGGTAGGCTAGTAATATCTTGCTCTAAATATTTTATGGGTAGTGGTTCTTCCCAAAGGATGTCTATCTCTTAGTTTCTAATGGAAAATTTTAAATATATCTACAACCTCTTTTCTATAGTTGCATCTTAAGTAGATTCCTTTGTATTTTTTCTATGGATCACTCCTAGTTTGATCATGAAGTGTGAACTTTTGATCCTGAGTGCTCTCTTTTTATCTCTTTTCAATTTCTATGGGCAAGTGTCATTCACTAGTTAGTAAACAACATCCTTATACCATTCCTCATGTGAGATCTTGTCCACTTATACCTACAAAATGTTAATTTGAGGATCAATCTTGGTAATTAACTAGATTAAACCTTGGTCCCATACCATCTTGGATGACTTGATCTCAATGCCATATTCTTGGAGCTTGGTCTTCCATTTTCCTCATCTTTCTCATAACTCATTTTAGTTAAGTATAAGATTAAAAATGGGATTAGGTACAATGGCATGAGTTTTATTTTGGAAGATGTAATGTCTTAACATATTTATAGCCTTTACCAAGGCATATGCTTTCTTATCTATGAGTGGGTATCTTATTTCAACATCCTTTAATTTTTTACTCATGAAGGTGACTGGATGTTATTTAACACCTAATTTCTACATTAAGATAACAACAATCATGTGGTTAGAAGTAAAAGAATAAAGGTAAAATTTTTTATCAAAATATGGGGTAATTAGCATGGGTGCTTGTATTATGGCTTCCTTGATGACTTGGAAATATTTATTAGCCTTAGACATCCAATCAATATTCACATCCTTTTTCAACATGGAATTCATAGGTCTAATAATTTTATTGAAACCTAGAATGAATTTACGTATAAAGTTAATTTTTCCAAAAAAATGATTTTAATTATTTTTTACTATTAGGAAATTCAACCTTGAAAATAACATTTTGTTAGGGTCAATATCCATACCATCCTTTATGATTATGTGTCCCAATACCTTACCTTTAATTAAAATAAATATAATCTTCTTAGTGTTTAGAGAGATACCAACAGTCCTACATTTTTTGTAGAACTTGTTCTAGGTGCATCATGTGTTATTTCCTATTTTTAGAGAAAATAATTAAGTCATCAATGTAAATAATAATGCACGTACTAATTAGTCCTTAGAATTAATGATCCATGGAACATTTAAATGTGTCCCCAACATTTATGAGTCTAAAAGGCATTTTTTTATATGTGAATGTTCCCCACTTAGTCATGAAGGTAGTCTTCATCTTGTCATCTCTGTTGACTACCACTTGGTTGTAACTAAAGAAGCCATATAATAAAGCCATCATCTAAGAAATAATAACCATTTGAGTTACCTTGTCTAAAGAAGGCAAAGGGTAATTATATTTTTCTAAGGATCTTTGGAGATTCTAAAAGTTATGTAGAGTCTAACTTCATTTTTCTTTCTTACTAAGACTAGGTTATCCACACATGTAGAGTGTTTGATTGGGAAGACTATCCTTACATATAATAACTTATTTACTTCCTTATAGATGAGACCTCTATAGTGGGGTTCATGGGTGTTTTCATTTATCATAAAGGTTTTCATTCTTCCCTTAAAGTCATCATATGACTGATGACCTAGGTGTTAAAGACCTTGAGATCTTCATAAGACCTTAATATCTTCATGTAATCCTTGCCACTCACTTTGGGCATCATGGCATCATTTGTTGTCTTGTCTTGATTAAATATCCTCTCTAAAGATACCATGCCTTTAGGAATTTAATTACTCTTCAATTGTATTATGACATTATCATTATATTATACCTCCTTTATAAACTCCTCATCTTACTCATTGATTGCATATGACTCAAAGACTCTAGAACTAGTCATGAAATCAATAATTTACTTATCATTGTCAAACACCTATAAGTGATTGATGTTATATGGTATAGAAGGGCATGATATCATTTTGATTATAAACTTATAAAATTTTAGGAAATTAGGTGGGAGTAGATTTTTTGCTTCTTAAGCCAGCACATTTGATAGATGATTTTGATCCTTGGGTATAGAGGTGATGTTAAATGCTTCAAAAATTTCAAATAAATCCCATGATTTAAATTTATATTTATTTAGATAATGAATTTTGCATTGGTATTGACTAGTACCTACTTGATGACTAATTTTGAATCACCATGGACTAACAATTTCTTTTCTTTATGTTTGATGGTGAATTGAAGTCCTAAGATCATGGCCTCCTACTTTGCAAGATTATTAGTACATGAAAAATGAATTCTATAAGATATTAATTATTATTTACCAACTAGGTTGTGAGTATGATACATACCCTTGAGCCTTGCTTGGACCACTAGAATACGTCATCTAGGATCCTTCATCCTTATTCATTTGACTACTTTCATTCAAACCAATAATATCAAGAGCATATACACTTTTTGATGCATATATGTGTATCATAGGTGATCTTAGTGTTTAAATAACACTTATTATTTTAGAACTTAGGGATTTTAAATCATGAGTTGTAGGTTGTGATAACTATATTATACTTGGTGAAATAAAGGCAAAACATGTAGACTATTCCACAATATTTATATTAATTGGTGATTGGGAGCCACGTTGGTCTTTAATAATCTTTTCAAGGTATGTAACATATATGCTATTACTAGTGAATTGTGTTCAAACTCTAATCTAAGAATATTCTAGAATGAATATTTACAATGATAATTAAACTAGAGTGGTTTGGTAAAAAATAAGCAAAAGGAAGGGTAGGGTAGAAATAGAGTATGTGGTGGCTGGTCCTTTCTTCAGACATCATGACAAGGTTGAAATTCTTATTGAACATGCATTTAACTAGTATAAGTACAAAATAATAGATGCTTAAATCCCACTACACAATAAAAAAGTATCTAAGGAAAATATGAAGAATATAATTTAGAACTAACTTTACTTTAAAAATTTACTAATACATTCAAATAGAATTTGCATATTTTAATATAGATCAAATAAAACAAAGCAAATTCAAGATCATTAAACTAATATAACATTGGCATAAATTAAAAACCCTATATCAAATATGCACATTCAAAATTCCTAAAAAACATTCAAATCTAAGTCTTAGAATATATAATTGAGAGAGAAGCCATGATACAATTTGAAAAAATAGATTGGGACAAACTTTATAGTATTTCTTGCTTATATTAAATTGCTCAAGAGTTACAATGTAGTTTTTAGCTCTTAGAACTTTCTCCCTTTATAAAATGGTGGTATTGCCTTTTATAGAAGGCTAAGGTAGTATACTAGTTAGTCATGTTATTTATAAATGTTCAAAAGTAAGGATACCATTTTTACAAAGTTTCTAGAATACATTTCCCTTTTCCCAAGTGGACTAACCTATAGTAAAATGTGCTAATAAATTTTCACATGCCTTTACAAAAAGAATATTTCATTTTTTAATATTACAAAATTTCCAACAAAATAAAATAATACTAGCTATTTGGTGGGCCCTGTACTAAATAAATCCCTTATTGCTACTAAAGAGTCCTCATATAATTTTTGTGTTATTCATCGACTAGCTTTAAATTGATAGTTGGCTTTAGGAGGCACTCACCTTCTTGGTTAGCCAAGTCTTCAAAATCTATATCATTTCTTGTCATGGATTATTTGATAATCTTTGCCTCAAAAATATTCTCTTCTATAGTTAGGATCATACTCATGATCCTACTATTGTAGGTCCCAAACTAGCCTTGACTCTTTCTTTTTACTTATTGCATGACCAAGGTGACTCTCTACTTATATTCATTACCTGTAATGGTGCCTAAGGAGCTAAGTTTTATAGGGTTAGTAATCATGGTTATAAGGAGTTGTTCAACTATATCCATCAACTCTCTATCATCTCTTAGGGTCTTATAGAAATTCCTTGACCATGTACCCAATACTTGGATTCTATCAACAATTATTACCATGGTTGTGTTTAAGTAGGCCAGACTAATGGTTTTGAAACTAGGAATTCAATCCTTAATTAGTATGTTAATCATTTCCTTCATTTTATCCTTAGAATTCTACCATTTGGGTATTAAACCCTTTGCTATTACATCTTATTGGGATAGTGGACTCTTCATTTCCTTCATTATCCTTAATGAGTCAATCATATCATAAAAATATGACTCAAACATCTTGATCATTTCATCAAGGACTGATAAAACTTTTGTCTCAAGGTTTGCCTTTTGTTTCTGTAGGTTCTATATTTTTTTATGCAAGCCTTTGATGCCCAATTTTAGTTCAACTAAATGAGCATTAACTAATCCAACTATATCTTCTTCATGAATTGGGTATTAATCAATTCCCTAACCTCTTACTAGAGTCAAGCCAAAAAATGGTTCAAATTTATAAAAAGTGAGCTCTTCACCCACAACCATGGCCTTCTTTGTTACCACTCTTTCCAATCTTATAGTCTCTAGGTTGAATTAGACAATAACTAACGATACTATCACCTTTGGAGGTTCTAAAATCTTCATTTATGTGTTATTTGAGGCCCTAAGAGTGTTTGCCTAAATGCCACTTGAGTCTCTAGGGATTGTCATCTTTCTTTCTTGATATTTTTTCATTAGATAATATATCCATGGCTTGAGCTTATCATGGATAGTGATTTTGAATACCTTGGTCATGGCCCATTAATGATGTAAGGTTGAAATCTTTTGTATTTTCCCATATATGAACTAGTCAAGGATGATTAAACCATGAATATTCTTATCATTGAATAAGTTAACTTCACTTGAAGGATGAATAAAGGTTAACTTTCGTTTCTTCCTTCAAATTGGGACCAATGCTAACTCAACCTTCCTATTTTGTAGGGCTACAACTGCAACTAGGTCCAAATCAATCTCCTTCACCTTTTCCTTTTCTTCTTCTTTGGCTTAGGCTTGAGGTTCCTCTACTTGTTCTTCTTCTTCATTTGATCCATAGGCATCAGTAAGTACTTTGAGTGTATCTTCCACTATCTCCTTAGGACCTAGTGTAATCATGTTAATATAATCGATTAGGGACTCTAGTCTACTAAGCTAGGATGAAGATCATGCCCCTTTACTAGTTCTATCTTTCAATCCCTCCTTCTTAGACCTTTATGCATATTACACTTGAGGTTGTTTTGCTTCTACTTTTGGTTGTTATGGATGGGGGCTTAGAAGAGGGTCTAGGTAACAAGTGGTATTGCATGGGCCACATATACCATATTTTACTAGGTGGTTTTTCATCTCTATCCAACCTAGCCTCAATCCCAATATTATGCTTCTTTAGCCTGACCAATACTTATATGAAATTGGAGGCCCTGATATACATTACGTCATGGACACTAGGTTGGTTTTTGTATGTCTTGTTTATTATTTTTGCTTTCAAATGCTTAATAACCCTATCATAAGGGTTACATTTCCTTAACTCATCTAACTATAAATTGAAAGAATATCGATGTCTAGGGATAATGTCCACATGCTCCCAATTCTACAATATAGTCCTACTTATGGCCAAGGGAAAAGGGTGGAGGAGTCCCTTTTGCTGTTACATATTCCATCTATACCATGGAATAATTGATATGCTATTTCCTACTCTATCAATTTAGTAATCACATGGACTGGTAATTTGAGTGGCTAGGTTATGTTTCCTTCTATTTTAATCACATTTTAGTCTAGATATAACAATATATCCATAATTATCTCCACATTATTATTGATTAGAGGGCTGACCCTACCCATAAAAATACCTATAATGGCCTCTACTACAACTAGATATACATAATCATAAATTAATTGTACATTGTGTCTATACTTGAATATACGCAATTTGGAATAGTGATGGGAAATAGTTGGTCTACCTTTAGGTGACCAATTCTTTATGTCAAGGATTTTGATGATGGATAGTTGGGCATATAAAAGATAAGACATCATAAAGAAGTGATTTTTGGTTTTCTTCTTTATGGTTGAAAATTGTTGTTTCAAGTAAATGTTGATCATTTCACTTATTAAGGGAGTGATTCCCTTTTTTACCATGAAATATACATAAGCCACCCATATTTTATTAACATATGTGGTGGAGGGGGATCCAAACAATCTATTCAGTATTGTCATGATTATTTTATTTCCTTCCCTAAATTGGGTAGTTAGGATTTTTCTAGTGGGGTCTATGAATATGTGAGTTATTGAGTATAGCCAAGGGGTAAAGATGGTTTTCATGTCATTTTTTCTTGACCATTATCTAATTATGTTGAAATCCACATGAGGTTTGGATATATTAAATTATATTTAAAATTTAAGAGGGGAGATTTATGGTACTCTTTTGAAACTATGTTTACGCACTATCATATCTTGATCAATCTTGTAATCCTTAAAAATAGGAGCAATGACATTGATACAGTACAATACCTCAAGTTTTTCCACCATGTAGTGAAGATGATTCATTTTAATAGAGACCATGTCATTATATCTCTAGTTAATTGTGGCATTCTTATACTCTTCCATTTTGATGGTCTACATCTCCCTAATAGTCTAAAATAGTTTAGACCAGTTGTTATCTCTAGTGTTTAATGATGCAACATCAAATTTTGTGTCCTTTAATATCCATCCCTCCATATCTAAGGTTAAGTATAATTCTATGTCCTCCCTTTATTTTTGTCTTTGATCCACCATGACTATGAGCTTTGAGAATTATCCACTAACGACCCACAAATTATCTTTGGATTAGTTTGTACTTATCTAGATGGCAATAGGGCTCTCTCTAGCTTGATTATGATCAGTTTATCACTCAAATTAGGGATTTTTTGAAGGATATGGACTTTATACAACTTTAATGGTGATGTTTACTTTGACTTAGGTGAATTTGTTCCTGATATTTGATTTATACCACTAGATTTATACCTTTGCCTTTTTGTTCCCACAAAATATTTGATTTTAACATTTCATGCTTGTGTGGCATCTATGTGGTAGCCATGTGGTAGTTTTTATGGAATTTTCATTAATGATTTCAATGCACTAGCTATTGCCTTTTAAAATTTTATTTGTCTCACACTATCAGATCTTTTTGCATGAGTCAATGTGGGTCATTGATCATGATCTTAGGACTTGCACACTATTGGTACTTATCTAGCTTGGGCTCTTTGGACATGACACTTGACATCCTTTCAAGCCTTCTAGACTCTTGACTCTATCACTCATATAGGGAATGTACATTTTCCATACATTGAACCCATAGGCCTTTATAGGTTCCATTGAATTGGTATTATTGATTACGTTTCATCCAATTAGCTTACTCTGATTAACCATGAGTCATCAATATTGTAAAGGTGCACGAGCTTTGATTAGCATCAATATATAAAATGGAACATAAGCTAAAGACTTTAGGTTAAAGTTAATTTTGTGTTTAATAAACATGATATAAACCTTAGGCTAATGTTTTAAGCTAAGTCCCAAAACATAATATAAAAGGGTCCTTCCCCCAAATGCTTAATAGACCTAATTCAAGGATTTGACCTAGGGGTTTATCATGTTAATAAACATGATACAAATTTAGGTCAAAATTCCTAATCCAAGTTTTATCATGATGGCCCTTTTTTCAAACTAAACTTATTAGGTTTAAAAGACCATGTGGTTTATATAGACTAAGGTTTGGGTCAATGTTTAAAAACATGAATATATCTTAACATGATGTTCAAGATTAGTCTGTATAAATCTAAACCTATTTATAAGGATCTTGAGTTTAAATATGACTTTAAAAAAACTAGATTAATCTATGAACAATCAATTTAGGCATAGAGAAGTAAGACATAGGTGCATTCTCCTTTTGAGTGTAATTGGATATTGAGTTGAATTTTGATAGTCTCGTGGATGTCTCTTGACATTCATGTGAATGTAAAAATTTAAGATCTAATAACCTTTCATACAAGGCTAAAATTTGATAACCTCACACATGTTGATGATGGCCTTGTAGATGTCAAATGATGGTCACGAGAGCATCAAATTTAAGTCCCAAATATAGTTGGTCTTATAGAAGCCTTTGTTTAATATGTTCCATCAGATCATCCCCTATGGGTAAGTACAGATCATAGATCATAATCTAAGTGGATGCACACCATTGGTTCCTAAAATCATGAAGAGGTTCAAGTTAGCTCAAGGATGTGTATGAAAATTAGAATAAGTTATAAGCCTAAGTCTTTTAAAGCATAATATAATAGGACCCTTTTGATATTATAGTCATAATGTATAGTTTTAGCCTAAGGTTTCATTGTATTAAAAAATATAATAAACCTTAGGGTAAAAAACTTACGTTAAATATATGTTTTAATGTATGGGTCCTTTTAACATTAAGCTCAAATTTGAGAGTACCATGCAGTGGTTCCATGAGGCTCGTGAGTGTTGACCCTATTGACCCTAGTAAGGACCCATAAACTGTCGACCAAATTTGGGTTGTTGAGATGGTGACACTTGTCATATTCATGGGACTTTCATGGGTATTTGATATTATAACATTGCATTTGATCCATTGGATCTATTTCATGTGAGTATCCATGAATCATTGATCTTGATCTAGATACTTGCATATGATTAGTTCTTATGATCAAAAATGGATTAAGTGAGGCTAGGACTAAATAAAATTGGGATCAAATTACCATATAAGTCCTAATCCTTCAAATAAAGGGGTCTTGCAAATTATTAAATACCTAACATAATTTTTATCCTAAGATTTCATTGTATTAATAAATATATTTGAGACTTTAGGGTAAAACTTAGACTAAGTTTATGTTTAATAAATGGGATCCTTTTTAAGCTTTGATCTTGGTGTTGTGCCATTAGATATTCAACCCCTATTTAAGCATGGACCATCGATATTGATCTAGATGATAATGTGGGATTGGTTTGATGGATCAAGGATTTATATTTATTGGGCCTTATTCATTCCATATGATTAACTTGTCCTAATGAAGTGAAAGCCATTGATTCTACAAGGCAAGATGCTTAAGTTAGGCTAGTTGATGTGGGGATTTAGGCTAAGGTCTTAATATTAGGTTCTAGTTCATGTTAATAAACATGAATGGGTCCTTAATAATAAGACCTTAGTCCAAGTTTGTAATAAAATAAGACTAATGACATAAAGGGAGACCATGTTAAGAAAATAGAAGGCTCCTGCAAACATAAAAGTTAGACCCTATTAAAAATAAAGGGGAGCCAAAGGGACTCAAAATATAAAAATACCAAACCTTATAATTTTAGACCAATGTTTGGTCATGTTGAAAAAAATGACCAAACCTTAACATAAAATCTGTGCTTGAGTCTAAACCATGTTTAAAATGTTCCCATCAAATTTTCTCTTGCCAAATTGGATTTGAACCAAGGGTTTAAGTTAGGGATTTTTGAAGGGAGGCTTCAGAAAACAAATTAAACTTTGAGTTTTCATAGACCAAAAGCTATTAGAATCCTAAATAGGATTAATCTACAAAATCCAAGTGTAGTCCATTACATGCAGGTCCCATGAAACCTAAAAGTGAAGCATGAAGATCCATTATCAATAACATTAGGCAAGGATAAAGTAGAACCATGAACAAATGGGCCAACCTTATCAAGTGTGGATGATTTTCAAATTCAAATAATATGCAAAACATCTCAATTTTTTAGTGTTAACATTCAAATGCACAAGGGTCCTTATTTTTCACAAATGGGGTATGTTGACCTCATTAACACCTAAGTTGGGAGACTAAAAATTCACCTTCTCATTTTTGGCATTATACTATGTTATTATGAACTTCATTCTTAGCTCCTGTTTGATTTAGATTTGATTAGGCACACCTCTCTAAGGTAACCACATATGTGAGTAGTCCATGGACATGTATCCATTTAGGGATTTTGTCTAGTCTCTACTCAATAACATCCCATATGATTCTAGGATTTATACAACTTTAATTCTGATGAACTATTAAATTTAAGGTTCATAAGCTAACTGCATATGAACATTCAACAATTCTCCTGCCACTATGACCTTTGACTTGTATAACTAGATAACAACTCTATCAAACTTGATTGTAGTTAGTCTCATCTTTTTTCAAATACTTACTAGCATTATGCTAGTAGATGCTCTAAAATTGATCAACCAATTATTTACATTCTTCCTAAGAATTCTAAAAATTAATAGAAATGGAAGAATTTTATTCTTAATTTTATACATTACCACATTCACATTCATATACTTGGATTTACCTTTGTCTGACTTCTCATTTAATGATTTTAACATCAAATCATGTTACTCAGTGATTTGAGCAAGCTCATGCAAGGTAATGTTGGATTCAATCTTCTTCATATCTTCTACAATGTTGTATCCACCTTTGGATCAAATTTTATCTAAATCTATAGTTTAATGACTATCATTTTCCTTTGAGAGGAGGATTGTTATTATTCCTTTGATTTGGGGGTGTGTTAACTTTGTTAGGTGATGTGGAAGTCATTGTAGGTTCCATTTAAGTTATATTTCTCAAGGCATAATTGATTTTTTGGTATTGTTGGAAATCATGGATCTTATGCATTTTAATTTCAGGCTCATTCTCTTCTTGGTTAGGAAACTCCTAAGTTTCAACCATGACTGCCATTTACATGCTGTTGGACCCACAATCAGGTACTCTTGTATTTCTTGAATTTTTAGTATTGTCTTGATTGTTCAAGATAATGTCATAAATTTCCAAATCACCTTGAAATATTTCAAAAGTGTTGTAGAATTATATGCAGTCTAACTATCCATGTCAAGCCATGTTATGGACCCTACACCAATTAGGCAAGGCCAATTCATAGATATTTATTTTAGGAATAGTATTGGTTGGGGCTTCATTATTGTTATTATTATTATTAGACTGGTCGAAAGGTCTATTGTACCTTTAAAACATGTGATTTATATTACTACCTTATTTTGTGTTTCCCATTTTCCTTTACAAATTTAAGAAGTCACTAATTAATTTTTGAACCATTTTCTTAATTTTTCCAAGTCTCCCTTTGAGGATTCAGGCTTAGCACTCTGGACTAGGTTTTGAATAACACTATGGGTGTTAGAGTTATTAACATGGATAGTATCTTAAACATTATTTTGGGGATGACCCCTAGCATTAGACTGATTAAAGAATCCTAAATGTTGGAAGGAGTGTCATGTCTTAACAAAAATTTATTGAGATTACATATTTGCTTTAATGTAGGCATATTTTGATTTATATTTGGGATTACATTCAGAATGGGTAAAGATGGGTTTATATTTGGGATATCAAAGCTAAGATGCCCCTAAAAGTGAATTTTATCATCAATATATAACCTATAAATACACATGTGGTAGTGTATTGATGTTTATGGCCCTACGTAGAAAGACAAAAGTCATTGGATCTAGGACATTTTTATACATTTCTAGTTCTAGGTCATCTAGAGGCCAATAAGGAGATACGGTGAGGATATACATATTTTTAAATTTAGCATTAAAATATATAAAGGGATTATTAAAGTATCACTTCAAGATGATGATTTATTAGTAAATGATCCCAAGATTACTGACCCTTCCAAATTATGTGATGAAGGTATCATTGAACTAATTCCATCTTGTGATGGAATCTTATGGTAAATTAAGGAACCAATCATAGGGTACTTCCTTGAAGGTGAATGGGAAGATTATTTAGGATACGTCTTCATATATGACATTTAAAAATATAAGGGCTACCTTGAAAGACTTGATATTGTCTATGATAGTTATATCCCTAGAAGGATTTAAGAGAAGGAGGTAATTTTTAGGGTTCTTGGGTAAATCATGCACATGGATAGGAAAATTTAGGAAATATCCTCTTAACCATGTCATTATTAGCTAGATGTAAAGTAGAGTATGTGGATGTTGGCCTATTAGAGAGGTAGCATGGGATTTGGATCTCCTATGTCTCCCTTTATCGACTCTAGCTTTGTGATGGGTTTCTAAAGATCCAAGGGGAACTCTAGTTTCAAAATGAGATCTAATATAGATCCTAAGAAACTCAAGGATTATAAGGAAAGGATCTATGTCAAATATTTACAATACTATAAAGGTTCATAAAATATTTCGAAATAAATTAAATATTAGTTGTATTATCATAAAGGAACCCCACAAAAGGGTTTACTATTATGTAGAGTGGTCTTACTTTACCTCTACTAATTTATATCCTTCAAAGTTTTGAATACTATACATAATTTTTTCAATAAATTAGTTTACTCTACAAATATCAATGTTAGATAAGATATTTCAAGCAACCTTTAGTGTATTTAATCTTATCGAAGTGTCTCAAGGTGAATTTATGCAAAGAATATTTTGATGATAAGTGAACATACTTAATTTAGGCCTCTAAACCCTTGGATTAACAATATTTCACAAAATAATCTACTTAAACACTAATATTTACACTTATTTATCATAAAACAAAATTTCTTAGTTAAAATTATCTATAAATTTGCAAATAGAGATGAAATAAAGCCTGATCTATTCAAATAAATTAATGGAAAGCCTATCGATAATGCCTTTAGATGAAATTTAAATGGATCAAAGGGGTAATGCCTAAATATATTTAGACTTGAGCCAATATTTAATGGATATTTTGGAATAAACACTCTTCTCAAGGATATTTTAAAGGTTGTAAAGATATTATAGAGGATGAGAATAAATCATAGTGTTCATCCTAATCTTTTTGTATTTAAAGAAATTATGCTATATTTTAAATAAAATACACCACAATTTTACTCAAAACAAACAAAGAGGCTCTCCTTTTAGTGCCAAATTATCTCCTATTAATTTATATGTTGATAATTTTTTTCATTTATGTCAAGTTTGATGTCATTGATGTCAAGGTGCATCTGGTAAAGATGCATGGTGATTGGTCTATGAGATATGAACCATGTGACAAGAGAGAATTTGAAGGAAACCTAATGTATCTCTATTGATAGAGAATTTTAAGGAAACATAATGATTATTATAAAGTTTATTTCAAGGTTCAATTCAAGGTAAGTATGTTTTAGTACTAGTCCTTGAGTACAAGGTATCTTGAGAAGCTTAGTCATAATAATCATAGTCATATCATGAGCATGTACATGATGATCATGAAGAGGTATATATAGAGGTATGATATTATTTAAGGATAATGAAATAAATTTAATCAATGTTTAATATAATCAAGGAATGTTTCAAGGTCATTTATCATCCTTCAAGTTCTTGAGAATCCTAGTCATGACACTAGTCATTGCATAAAGAGACCTTGTGAGAAGGTTTGAGCATGGTGGCCTGGTGATATGGATGCACAAAATATAAAAATATTTTTAAGGTTGATTTATAATGTATATGAGGCATTAGATCACTCAATATATTTTCAAGGTGAGCCTATATGGGTAAGATCTCAAATCTAAATCTTTAACTAAACTATTTCTAGACCTTGCATGACCTAATGAGGTGCCATAAGGTGTTTTCAAGGCCTATGAAAGATGTAAATCAGTGCTTGATAATGAGAGAGGTTTTTTTAGTTTTTATATTAATTGGAGAGTGCATGGAAAGAGGTTTGAAGGTTATTTTCAAGGCCAAATGTGGTTTAGAGGTCAAGGTCTAAGCAAGCAAAGAGAGAGATAGTGGCCAAATGAGGCATGATATTCAAATTTTAAGATAATAATGAGCATGTGATAATTTTTAGTTGTGTGATATGTTTTCCCATGTGTGTTTACCAAGGCTAAGGTCAAAATTTAAAATAAAAGGAATGAAAAGTGGTTTTGAGGTTTCTCAAATGTATAAAATGAAGGGTTGTCAACATAAGGACTTTCAAGTGTCCATTGGAATGTGTATCCTATACATTGGAACCTAATATATTCATAGTATATGGATAATTATCCTATATTAAATTTACAAACATTGGTTTTTTTAATGAGGTACTAATATTTATGAATGATCATTATGACTGAAAGATGGTTTAAACCCTCAAAGAATCCTAATAGTGACCTGCTATGAAAGAAGTTATTATAAAGTGCTCAGAATGGTTTTGTATCACTATTTAATTTACTAAAGGATATATTAAACTCTCCTAGGCACCTAAATGTGTGATTATTTTTAGGTAAGTGAGTGGACCCTACAAGAAACTCTTTAATTATTAGAGATTTACTATAGTAGTTAGAGTTGACCAAGTCAAAGTTTCTAAATGGATAGACAAAATATATTGAGAATTATATTTGATTTCCATGGTATTTTATGTTTATTTTATATCCCTTAGGTGTGATAAACTAGTCATACAAGTTTACCAGTTACTAATAGTTTTAATGGTGCAAATAGTGAGAAACCTAGGGAGAAGTGAGAAGGTGATTAAGGATGTGTTATCACAAATTAGGGATGAATCCAATATCATGGATATTTTTTCAAGATATTTAATACATGTTCATTTTGATATAAGTTTTTTCAAATAGTAGATATGATGAAAATGTTGCTCATAAGTTGACCTTTCTAGTGCTGATGAGATAGTGAAGGTGTAAGGTTGTGAGATGGGCTTGCAAGACCAATATTGCAATTTGGCCATTTTATA
>JARHVA010001253.1:562500-702500 GCA_037957365.1 Torreya grandis | reverse complement strand
GTGTTGACTTGTGCAATCTTGTTTCATGCTTGTATAGTTGATTACTTTTGTATTACTTGGTCTATATTGTTATGTTATGGTTCATGTTTGCTTCAGTGGAATTGACAAGAATTTTTTTGAAGATTGATTCACCCCCTTCCTCTCAACCATTTTTATTCCAATAGTATATATATGTCAAGGATATAATGTGAACAATAGTATAATATTTCTCAATGTATAGTGTAGGTAGTGGAAGACCTTAGGGATTAATTCAATTTTTATAAAATAATTATGTGGCCACCACCTTTAGTCTGTAACAAGACCATGCTATAAGGATAGTAGGAACTCAGTAGTGACCCAATCTATCTAAAATTTCTTTGTATTTTTATGATGCAAAATTTATTTTATACTTTTCCAATATATTCCCAAACGTTAAACAAACAATTGGATATTTAAAGTGAGCATTAATATAAAGTGATTCATGTTTAAAAATTTCAAAAGGGGAAATAGGGTAGGGAAAAAAGAAAGGTTTTATTTAAAATAATAAATACCAATATATTTTCTTAGTTCTTTTTAATAATAGTGAAAATGAAACTAACATTCGTGATATTCTAGTACTAAACTAAAAATACCACAAATGTAATGGTGATTCTATGGTAAATATATGCATATATATGAAAATTGTGATTTAAAATAGATACATAAAATAAATTTATTTCAACACATTCAATTTTAGAATAGAAACAAGATAGAGCATACACAACAATTTTTTTTTATCATAACTAAAAGTAAAAACTAACAAGATACATTTGAAGCACTACTACAAAACTTAATCATTAGAAAAGTGAAATTAATTATCATTAGAAAATATTGAGAAATAATAAAATATGAAAATGATGAAATAGTGAAAATATTATAGTAATTCTTTCCTCTATTTGCATTAATTTCATAAAATTCTATTATGAAGTATAGTTGAAGTGGAGGGACCCTATATACAGGTCTTCTAATACCTAACATGGTTACAAAAGATTTGTATATATGGCATATATTATTAGTCAAAGTCCCTAATGTCCTGAAACTAAAGAATAATCCATATTCAAGTAAGGGAATATTTTACAATGAATTGAAGGGAATTAGGACATCATATTGATCAATATAATTCCCAATATATGGCTATCTCTCTCTTGAGGTGTTAGGTTGAGATTCTGCTAGTGTGGTTCATGATGAGACTCTTATCATAGAATAAGTCTAATGTGAACCCATATAAATTGAAGATGGGGTGCTCCCTTGAATTTTTGAATAAGAAGATACTCCAAGAGGGGTCAAAGAGGTAGAGGTTCCCATGATGATAGTCTGTGGCTTATTGCCTACTTATTTCTCAACTTCAATTTTCCCTCTCCATGTTTTAGATCATCTCTTATAATCATTATTGATCAATTTTAGATCGATAATAAGTTATTTTAGTAATTTGATTGTAATCCCTACCATTATATCATGCTTACTTAGGATAGGTCCTAAAACCTCATTGATTTTCATAAAAAACATTTATTCTCTAATTGGTAGCAGCTACCAAATCTACCATCTCATAACCAAAGGTTACTCCTCTATCCATTACTTATTTATTGAAATTGACAATAAAGTTTTTCAACTAGGCCCAAAAGGCATCCTTAACAACAATGGAACCATCCTTGTTGGCAAAGTGCATGATCTCAACCTCTTCGAGTATATTTATGACTCTATCATCCTATGGCTGAGAGACTAGCCTAGGGATCTGATTTCATCAATCCACTAGTTCAATTATTTCCTTCTTATGATTATATAGGATTAAGTAATGCTCAAATCCTCCAAGGGGATAAGGTTCATATCTTCAAAAATTTTCATCCTAATCAACTTCATGAAGTTGATTATCTTTTTGTCATATGTCCCATATGCACCTTTTCCCTTCAGAATATTATTGTAGACTTTATCCCCTTTTACCTTATACCAAGACAAGGTGTTTAATATATCAAACATTAATTTCACAACATATTCTCCATTGGTTATGGTCTCCTCTGGAAATGTGGCTTTGTGTTGCTTTTAAAAATCATTTGGTATTTACTAAATTATTATTACCAATTCAAAAACTACATCACCATATGACTTTAGTGCTGAGAGGGGATCCTTTGCATAGTGTTGTTATTGTCGAATCCTAGCCCTATTCTTCTTGGTCAACTCAAATAAGGTCTCCTTTGACTCATATGAAGTTTTTTAGTTTAGATGGGTGGCCTTCCTCTTGGTTAATGTATTAATTTATCTAACATTCATATCAAATTCAAATGGGACATGTGGAGGGTCAACTATGACCAAATATTAGTTTTATAATGTAACTAACTACATCTTTTTCATCCATCATTGTATGAAAAACAACTCAAAATTTGTGTAGATTGAGGGAATTGCTGAGCTAGTGTTAATCCCTAGAAGGTAGACATTTGGTAACTAATTTTTAATGTGACTAAGAAAAATGTAGAATTGGGGATGAAGTGGTAAGTGCCATTTATAAGGATAGAAGAATTAGTGCTAGATGGAGCACTAGTTAGGAATAAAGGAAATTTGGGGATGAAAATAATGGACCTTTTCTTTGGTAATTGGGGACCTAACATAGGCATATCTCTAGGTAGAATTAGAGGCAAATTGGCCACTACTGAGACCTTGGAATTGGATGATATGATGAAAGGGTTGACAATAGGCAATGACAAAATGACAAGCCTAATTATAAGAATAGTGAGGGGATGGCAAGGTAAGAGTTTAATATGGTTTGAGGTTAGGGGTTCATAAAATATGCCCAAGGGTTTTTAATATAAGAATGAAGGAGGTAAACAAACATGTTACTAACCTATTATAACTAGTTCCTCTATAGAAGGAAGTAGTGGAGGCAACCTTGATGATGAAGTTGTTGGTATTGGAATAGGTATAAATACTATCTCCAATGAAGGTCTTAGATGTATTTAGGTAATGATTTGTGCCTAGGATATGACATTAGATGTTTCTCCTAAATTATAATATTTCTTAATATGCCTTCATGTATCATCTCATATGAAATAATGCTTGCAGTATTCGATGACTAAGTTGGGGGTTAGTTAGCCTTTCTTCCTCAACACAAGTAGCATATATTATAGATGTATATGCTAATTTTTTATAACCATTAAGTTTGAAAACCTCATAAAAAAATTACATCTTCTAACCTCCCCTTCACTTATGGGATATTGGTAGTTTTTAGTCTCTACTTCACCTCTATGTCTTGGCTATATTGATGTAGAATTTGTCTTCATCTCTAGGATCATGATGGTAGGTGATGCTTAGTGTTACCCTATGATTGTAGTGTTTAAAATTCAAATGTTCAATTTTTTATTCCCTATTGGTATATGTTTCCAAATTAAAGGTCGGTCTTTTCTTGGTGGTAGTAGTGACTGAGTTTCAATTTTCAATTCTAAACCAACCAATGTTGGATAACTGAAGATGAATCAGTCCTCTTTTATTATTCTTTCATAGTCCATTACTCTATGAGTAATTGGAAAGTAATTTATTTTTTACTCAACTTGTTTGGCATTAAGGTAGACAACATAAAGGGGGTTATCTTAATTCCTACTACCCTTATCACTATGTAGTCTATATAGTACCATTAGGCTCCTAATGTGCTTAAGGTTATTCTAATTTATTCTAAGATCTTGGGCATGGGCCTATCATGAATGGCCCTATACACAATTAGGTATAAGTGCTTAGTTATTTCCCTCATCTCTTATTTGTATTTATACACTCCTACCTTCAAAAATGTGTGAGGTATAGTCCTCTACAGTTTTGGATCCCAATTAGTGAATTAGGAGAAGTTATAGTGGTACATATTACATCTACTAGGTAGGAAATCATATTAAAATGATCCCATTTATTGACCATGACTTTATTAATCTATGATACCAGGTTACAAGATATGATTTCTCCCAAAGGGTGAGACTTGGCATCATATATTATCATTGATATAAGTGGAACCCACTTCTCATTTACATGGTAAGTGTCCTTGGAACCATATAACCTATTCATCATAGCCATCCCCATCCACATTCATTTACTTAATAGGGTGATGGGTGATAAATTGGGTGATGGGTATCTAGATAATTTTGGATTTGCATACAAACCTCTCCTTATTCTCTACCCCTTCCCTCAAAACTTATCTACTATTATGTGTGTGGATCCATTGGGTGATAGTTTATTGATTGTAAATAATATCTAGTTGAGATAGGTCATAATAATCATGAAAGGCTAGCCTAGATATGAAAGCAATGCCTTTACCTAAATTAAAATACTTAATCATATTGTCAACATACCTAGATTGGAGAAATATTTGATAGACTAGGTCTATGCAAGAGACTACCTCTGGATTAGATGTGTCCTTATGTAATCCCATAAATTTGAGTGTCAAGATGTCCAATGTTTCTTATCAATAATTGTATCCTTCCTCATCATCACTGTATATATCCATAGTCCTTTCCACATGTTATAATAAGTTTTTATAATGCTTATCTTTAGTGGACAATGTAATAGAACTGAAACTAGTGTCCCAAAAGATAGTGTTTATTCTATAAAAGTAGAGGAATGGAACTTGTTGTGGCTTGGTAGATCTACATGTTCCATCTTCAACCATGGTTCCAAATGTTATGATTAATGATCTTGAGTATTACTTCAATGGTGAATGAGTGCACATAAGTTCTTAGCAACAATTACATAATACTTTAGTTTTTTTAGTAGATAATAATTGAAAGTGAATGTAATGCTTTGAGACAACAAGATTTAAACTCTAAATTTTAGAATTTGAAATGAAAGATACGAGTCATAAATTGAAATTATCTTTAACTTGATTTTATTTAAATACTATGTAGATATTTAATTTTATTTTAATGACTTCAAAAATCCACTTTAAAGAATCAGCCAAACATTACATTTGGCATGTCCACGTGGCCTTTCATCACATGGTTGACTTTTTTCATGAAGTGACTTGGATTTATAACCACCTAAATGATCCATATTATAATTTAATTCACACCAATAACTAGCATTTTATAGATAGCTATGTGTCACCTAGGTGCTATACTTTAAATGTGCTCAACACTTGAAACCTTTTCTTTTACTTCAGCCTTTAATTCAAATATTAGGCTCTCTAGGTGGATTTCATTATATTCTATAAAGTGTAACCTTATAATTTGATTTATATTATTTAATGTTGCATGGCTTAACCCATTTTAATTTAGGCATACATGGCCTTTGGACCTTTATTATCTTTCCAAGTGGAAAGATCTCATTGGCTCATGCTATTATGCAGCTTTGTTATATGAAGATTTTAATGGATCTAATTACCATGACATTTTCCGTATGTCATATTTTGATTGGATCACTTAGATGGGTGTCATAGTTTATTTTTATCATGTTATTACCATTAGATAAGTAGTCCATGTTTCATCATCCCATTGGTTCCATCTACTAGATGGATTTTAAATGGAATCCAACTATCCAAGGTGACTAAGTGATAAGTGTCATATTTTCATGTAAGTGAAGTATTGAGATATTGAACATTGCACCTTATCTATGAGGGCATGGAAGGCAAGATTAAGTGCCAAGTGTCATGATGCAGTTAGATCACCTCATCATGATACTTTCATAAATTAATCAGGCTTTGAAAATGTTATGACTAGGTGGCATGTCACATGTGCTAATTGGGTTATAGATCCTTTATAAGTTGAAACACAATGATTGAATGACCAGTGACATATTTACATTGGGTTGTTGGGTTGAGAGACTTGATAATATAGTAGTATACTTAGAAAGTTATGTTTGAGTCCCAAATGGCATGCTATAATTTGATCAATGGGTTATAGACTTTCTGTAACTTCTATTTGAACTTGAAATGCTATGATTGAGTGCCAAGTGGCATGCTTTGAGTAGGTCACTAGGTCATGACTATTTTTAAAGGCCAAATTATACATGACTAAATACTAAACTTTATATGATAAAGTGATCAATGAATGGAACACTATTTCATATCAATTGATGTTGAGTTGGCATTATGTTTCTGTACAAAGGTAAAAAAATATAAAATTTATCAACTTGCATGATAAAAGAAGAGAGGTAATTCTAAATTTATAAAGTCTAAATATAGAATCTAACTTGGAACCTAATCTAAAACTTAAAATCAAGGTACACCATAGTATAAAATTATGATTTTTGACATATCCAAAGTAGTACCATGAATCTAAAACCTTAATTAAGTAATCTTGATTGAGTCTTAGGGATCATACCTTGGACCCTCGAATTGTAACGCCTTGAAAATGTACCTTTTTAAAAAATTAGATCATTAGAAAACTAATGAACTAGACATCAATGAAACTTTTTAAAAAGGTACCCATTAATATTTGTCATGGACTTAACATGACTTATAAACTTTTTAAGTCATACAAAGGGTTTTTAATCATGTGGATTTAATGATAAGGTATATCCTAGGGTGAATGTCCAAAAATTTCATAGGGTACCCATTTTTAGGAAAATTGGGCATGTTGATCTCAACAAATATTGATATAGTTTAATATTTATTATCATTTCAGCTAACTATATTGGCCAATATGATACAAGTTATTTTAATTTATCTAACTACACCATCCAAATTGATACATTTTATTTATACCTTCCTTCTATAAACTATATCAGCCAACCCAATATAGTTATTTATTGTCATCTTATTGTGTCAACTAGTGCTATATAGTCTATTTTTATAGTTTTTTATCCATAATACTATATTAACAAACCCAATACAGTCTACATTTTTTAGTTATAATTATCAGTTATATCAGCTAGGTCGATACCATTTGATTTAAGTTTTCCTTTTTAATTGTACTAGCTATTCCATTTCAATTAAAATTTTCTCTTCCATAATGTAGTATGTATATTATAAATCTAAATAAAAAATACTATAGTATTACTTGTAAATTACCAAGTCCCATAAAACCTCTAAATCCATTTGCCTTATAATACCATATAAGACCAATATCCAAGCAATTATCATGTGGCCATTAGAGAAACAAACTATAAAACACATAGTAATTCTCAATTCCTTTATTACCTACCTATATGTATTAGCATTATAAAAGATGAGTGTGATCTTGAATATACTAACTAAATGATCATTCACCTTAATGAATGTATTGAGTATAGGGGAAAGGACACTATAGTGATCTACCATCTAATGATGACATCGCATGTGGAATTTCCTCCTTCCCATACTCCTATATTTTCTACCAGACTTAAGTAAAGTCATTACATGACTTCATCCCTTCCATCTTCCTCCACCATGAGTAGTATTTATACTAACATGGAGGGAAATAAATCCCATGTATTTTTCCCACCTATAATGCATGTGAAATTTTACTCCTTTGACTATATGTATGCAGCTAAAAGATGGATTTGATACTTTATAATGAAGTTTATTGAATTTATTTAAATGGATTTAGACTTGGATTATAACTTTTTCTTATGAATATTGTATAATTTGGGTAAAGTATTTTAGATATAATTAATGTGCATAAATTTGAATGCTTGTACCAAATGAATATCAAGTGGGGAGAATGAATGACTCCTAACATGTATTTATAGGCAAATATTTTGACAAATTCCTTTATCTAACCTTATGAAAAATGTAAGACTAGTCATTATTTGGTGTTGGATTAGACTAGCTTAAATAAACAATGATGCACTATTTGGAGGAAGAAGAAGGAACTGAAAGCTGGAATACAAATTCAAATGAACACAAAGAATGTCAAGAGAAGAATGAGAAAGAAGGAGTCAGCAAAGAGGAGGAATCTGAAAATAGTAAAGAAGAAACTGAGGAAAATCAGAAAGTGTTGGAGGAAGATATTGTCCAGGAGGACCCTGTTGAGGACCCTGTTTCAAGAAATGAAAAGGAAAATATAGTTTAGGATGACAATCAAGAAATGGACATGGAAATTCAAACTAAAACCAAAGAACAATATCAAAGGGGCCAAGAGGATCACTTTGAAGAAGGTGGGAATAGTCCCAATAAGAATTCTAGGGAGGAAAATTTGGAGGAAGAAGAAGGAACTGAAAGCTGGAATACAAATTCAAATGAGGACGAAGAATGTCAAGAGAAGAATGAGAAAGAAGGAGTCAGCAAAGAGGAGGAATCTAAAAATATTAAAGAAGAAACTGAGGAAAATCAGAAAGTGTCGGAGGAAGATATTGTCCAGGATGACCCTGTTGAGGACCCTGTTTCAAGAAATGAAAAGGAAAATACAGATTAGGATGACAATCAAGAAATGGACATGGAAATTCAAAATGGAACCAAAGAACAGTATCAAAGGGGCCAAGAGGATCACTTTGAAGAAGGTGGGAATAGTCCCAATAAGAATTTTGAGGAATGGAGAGAGAAGGGGCAGAATGATGGAATGCACACACCTATGAGTTGGGTTAATTGCAAAGCAGAGGCTTCTCTCCAACTTGATTCTTGGATGTGTAAGGAGATTAAGGATCTCAAAAGGAAAGTGGAAATTATGGAAGATAACTAGAAAGTTGCATGGAACAAAATTAACATCATGGAAAAATAGATAAGAGATATCCCTGTCAAGCTCAAAGATTACGAGAATAACCTTCGGGAACTCATTAAGGAGAACAGAACAAAAAAGGAGGAAGTAACGTCCAATATTTTTGCTGCAGCTGTCAATATTGGAAAAAGAGAAAATGAGGAGACCAAATCCTTGGAGGGGCCTAGCAAAAGGATGAGACAAAGTTCTAGAAAGAAGGCTACACAAGAGGGAGCCAAGTTGGCGGCAACTACTACTCAGGATACTACTGTTGTGAAAGGTAAAGAAACTGTAAAAAAGATTTTGGAACTGGAAGAATAGTCTGGTTCTTCTTGTTGGTTATGTTTACTGGTTCTGTTCTCTAGTTTCTTTTTGTAATCTTCTGTCTATGGTGCAGCCAGATCTTTGTTAAATCTGGGTTTTGACCGGTGGTCTCTTTCGTGGTTTCAGGTCCATATAAAACCTATTTTTGCTACCTCTCTGTAGTAGTTTTTAGGTTCTTCCTGTGGTCGTTGAGGCTTTATCTTTCTTTCTTTGTACTTGGGTTTCGGGGTCCCTTCAAAACCTGATTTTACCTTAATCTAAAACAATGATGCACTATTCCCCATATACCTAGGGTGAATGTTTCTAAGAAAAAAAAAGAACATTATACTTCTCTAGGAGCTGTCTAAAGGTGTATTTAGATATCTTGAGAATTTTATATTAAAAATTTGGAACCCACATATATCAATGTCTTAGACAAATTATGAATAAGAGTCATGTGTTTGAGTGAAATTCATGTGGTTATAAATTTGTCAAAAATTAGCATTGTCACATACATGTGACCAAATTTATGTGTCTACATAATAATGAACTAATTTAAATTAAGAAATGGAAACATTGATATTTCACTTACCATTTTTGGAATTGACAAAATAATAGGGGAGAGATATACTTATATTATATATTTATCCTATTTATCATGACATTCATCACTAATTTGTAGTATATATTTTAGATGCTTAGTCACTACCTAGATCAAGAAATTATATCTCAATCACCACATGGATGTTTTTGGTAATAATAAGACACTGGAAGCATTCATGTAGACTATTTAGGTATATAATGCCTCATATAAATATGCATGTGCCTATATATGTTTCCTATTTGTGAATTTTACTTTGATCCTATGCAATGATCTTTATTTTCCTTCACCTTCCTTTAAAATCCTAATCTCACTTTTAACCATAAAATGACCCTTGAAAAATGGGTTAGTATGTTAGTTTTGACAAACCTAACCACTCTTTATTGAATAACTAAGTGTTTCCTACATTCCAATAATACGAATAGGAATTGAATTGTAATTAGTTCTCCTACTTATGTGTGTATACATGAAACATTGTGTTAAATATAGAATTCAATGTAGTATTCATATTTTGAAACATGTCACCATTAAAATTTGACCTACATGTGTATTTATATTTTTATTTAGGGATGCTAATTTGAGATTTTTTTAGAGTGTTAGTGTATTATAAAGTAGTGATAAAGATAACAAGTGAGTTTAATATTAAGATTTGTTTTTTATTTATATATAACTCTTTGATATTTCCTATCATTACTGACCTATGAAATGTGTCTAGGCTAAATTAACAAATACTTCCCAATTTGATTAATTTTCATAAGTATTATGGGATTCTAATTGAAGAAATAAAACACCTATAATAACTATAACTATCTAAATATTGTGATCATTATCTTTGGATTTAAAATTAATGATCTTGAATATGGATAATTTATTTCTATGATTAGTAAACATTCTTACATAGACTAGGTTCAATTGACTAATTATATCTAACAGATAAAGTTGACCAAGACAACAATTGGATAGATGGATAGGGGAAAGAGTGTACATGAGTTAGAAATGTATGCAATGTCCAACTATGTAAAAGTGTGCCAAATTATATGATACCAAATTTTTGTGTGTGTGTGTGTGTGTGTGCCCGTTTTAATGTACTATTGAAAATGTCATATTAAAAGGGTAAAATAATTAATTGGTTCATGTGATAACTACACTTGGTGTTGATAATTATGCCCCAAATATCCCATTTAATCCATGAAAATCCTAAAATGAAATATTTATAGATCAATGTACTATTAAGATAATAAATATAAAATAATCTAGATCATTTAATTACTCAAAATTTAAAATCCAAGGAATGAATACAACTTAGCGTACATGAACCAGGCTTCCACTTGTTGAACTTGTTTAGATAATTTCATGGGTTGATTATTCCCCATGGATATTTAACCACTAAAACCATGAGTTTAGGAGTGTTAAGGCCTAAAACACCATTGGATAAGGAGGAGTGATATAATTTGAGACCTATAGACACCTTAAATACACTACTCTATATATCATAATAATATTTTTTTAGAACACTAAAACTAGGTTCATATGTAAAGATCATACCTCAAGACACGTATTTATGTAAAATGATTAATTATTTCAGATGTAATATAGACTCAAAGTGTTTACAAAGTATTATTTCCCAAAATTTGACTAGATTAATTGGGCCCTTGTCATTAAAAATGCTCGAGTCTAAACTCGGTGAGTATCAATGTTTAAGTCACTAGCCTCAATCATGTCTCTATATATTCCTTTGGGAGGTCAAAGTTCATGTTTGTAATTTACCAAGTCTTTTTTTTTTTTTTTCAAGTGAAAAAATTCTTTCACTTTGACCTTTTAGGCCTATTGGCATGAACATAATGCTCAATGGAAATAGATCTTCAAGATTTTTGTCTTGGATAAAAGCTCTAAAGATATTTTTAGTTAGACATTTTATCTACTCTAAAAGTTTTGAATTAATTAGATACCTTGTATTTTGGTATTAAATGTTTTTGGTAATTTGTCAAAGAATTTTTGTCTATCACAAAAAATTCCAAAGGGTACTTTCCCTTCAGATGATTCTCCCACATAAAAAGCCTAAAGGATTTGTAAGATCATCTTGCCATTGCAAAATCTCTAAAGGAACTTTCCATTTGATAATTTTCCATTTGTAATATTACTAAAGGGAACCTTTGAAGATTTATTTTTCCTCTACAAAATTCCTAAAGGATTATTTATTTTAAGCACTTTTCCCTTACAAAATTCCCAAAGAATGTTTAAAAAAGGTTAGAAGGGCACTTTTTGAAGATGTAGGACATTTTATATAATTCCACAATAATTGTAGTGTTTGACCAAAGGTTTCATTGTGGTATGATTGATAGTTAATAATATATAAGTGTATCCAAGCCTCTTTCTATGCCTAAATTTGCTACCTTATGTTTGAAGAATAAATTTTGGGGCCCCAAATGAAATTGCTAAGTTGCACCTCCAATGTGTTTTAACGACTAAGGTGAGGAATTACTCAATGAATTGAATGAAGTATATGTGGTTATCTTAGAGAACTCCTATGACTATCATCGAGGGTTAGGAAGATCTCATACCCTTCCTTGTATGAAGAAAGATAGTGAAAAGGCAGAAAGTGGCCAAGAGTTCGAGCTTATGTCGAAGATAGACACATGGTGGGTTCTTAGGGATTTATAATTTTTGGCCCATTTTGAAGATTGTCCCACTTACCTTTTAGTGTGAAAGGTGTAGAAACTTTCTAGGGCCCAAATGCCTAAATTTTAAATTTGAATAATGACACATGATAGCTCGTTAGGGTCTTTTAAGTTTCAACCCCTTTTTTAAGATTGCCTCAATTATGTTTTGGTGGTCAAGGTTCAAAATATCCTTGAAGGCCCAAATGACTAGTTTTTAAATTAGAATAATGACACATGGCATTATTACATCCCATGAAGAGATCTGTACATATTACACCACTATACCAAAGAAAATAATGAGTAAAAAGTGCAAAAGTCCCCAAGGTCCTGAAAAGGTGCCATAACATATTTTCCACTTATATGGGTCTATGTGTTACAAGGAGAATTTTTTAACATGAAGGAAATATTTTCACCTTCTCTCTCTTTTTCAAAATAATCTCAAATGACTTAAAGAGAGTAGTGGTAATTATTCATTATTGTTAGGATCTTACAACACAATTGATTACTTTGTATAAGCAACTAAACACAGAATTAAACCATAAATAATAAGTAACTAGAAATCAGAAACAACAAATAATAGGAGATACAAGAAACAACCAATCTTATATTAAACTCTTCTAGAAGGAAATACAATGAAGAAATCTCTTCTTCTCACACCTCTCAGATGTACAGATCTCTTTCCCTCAATAGTTCTCTCTCTCTCTCTCTTAATTACAACCAACTCAACTACTTGAATTGATCCACCTTACAAACTATGAGGATCTAACCCTATTATATAGAACTAGGGTTCATGAGCCATGCATTCTCCACCATTAGATGCACCTCTTAATCAAAGGTTCAAATCTATCCTGCCAAAAATAGAAAAGCAGACTCAAGACTAACAGTTAGTCTTTACATGCAAACTCACTATTCTCCTTAAAATTAGAATTTTGGGAATGCACAGATGACCAATGCTGGTCTCTGTCTATCTGCATATGATCGATGTCAGCCAATCCCTAACTGATGTCGGTCGATCCTGACTGATGTCAATGACTGTTTAACTCTAGTAACCTCTACATTTGCTCATCTAGTGAAGCTTTTAGCTCCACAACTCAACAATCTCCCACTTGGAGATAAACAACTACACTTGTACCTATACAACAACATCCTCTAGCTTGTTTCTCCATCTTCAAGTTCAATCTTGAAGACCAATAAAATTTGAATGAAGATTCAACTTCTCCTTTGTTACCAGCTTTGTTAACATATCAGCAGGGTTCTTATCCATATGGATCTTTTCCAGCTTCAACTGTCCATCCTCCAATACATGTCTAATGAAGTGGTACCTAAGCTGTATATGTTTGGTTCTTGAATGAAAGGATGAATTTTTTGCCAAATGAATTGCACTTTGAATATCACTATATAATCTATAACTCTCTTACTCCTTTCCCAAATCTTCCATGAATCGAGTCATCCAAATCATTTCCTCGCTAGCCTCTGTGATTGTAATGTATTATGCCTCTGTAGTAGACAAGGCAACAACCTTCTGCAACTTTGAAATCTAGCTAACTACTATTCCACCAATAGTGAACACATATCCTGTGGTGCTTCTCCTGCCATCCAAGTCACCTACCATATCCAAATATACATACCCATGTAGAGAAGTGTTTAACCCTCCATAGCATAAATGCCTACTGCTGGTCCCTCTCAGATATATGAGAATCCACTAAACTGCTTTCCAATGTTCCTTTCCTAAATTGGCCATAAACTTGCTGACAACTCTCACTACTTGGGCAATATTAGGTATAGTACATACCATTGCATACATCAAGCTCCCAACTGCTGAAGCAAATGGAACTCTACTCATGTACTGAACTTCATCATGTGATTTAGGACACTGTTCTTTGCTCAACTTGAAGTGTCCAACCATAGGTGTGCTTACCAATTTTGCATCCTGCATATTGAACCTCTCCAACACCTTATTCACATAATCCTCTTAAGACAAAATCAAACTATGATTTTTCCTATCTCTCTTAATACTCATGCCAAGGATTTTCTTTACTACTCCTAAATCTTTCATGGCAAATGCATGAGCTAATTTTACCTAAAGCTCAGTAATTTCCTACATGTGTGAAACTGTAACAAGCATATCATCTACATACAATAATAGGATAATATAACTACCATTATCTAATTTGTTAAAATAAACACATTGGTTAGATTGACATTTAGTAAAGCCATGCTCTATCATAAACCTGTCAAACCTCAAATAACATTGTCTTGGAGCTTGCTTAAGACCATATAAGCTTTTCTTCAACCTGCACACAAGTTTCTCCTTACCTTTGACCTCAAAACCTTCTGGTTGTTCCATATATATCTCTTCATCCAAATCTCCATGAAGAAATGATGTCTTAACATCAAGCTGCTCAAGGTGCAAATCCTCAATAGCAACTAAAGACAATACAGTCTAAATAGAAGTCATTTTTACTATAGGAGAAAAAATTTTACCAAAATTAATACCTAGTTTCTGTGTAAATCCCTTTACTACCAACATGGCCTTATGTCTCATTTGTCCATTCTCTCCTTCCTTTAACCTATAAACCCATTTGTTTTTTAGTTCTTTCTTTTTGGCTTGCAACTCAACCAAATCCCATGTTTGGTTATCTTTCAAGGAATCAATTTCCTCTTTCATGCCATGCTCCCACTATTTCTTGGATTCTACCTGCATTACCTCATCATAATTTTCTGGTTCTCCACCATCAGTGAGAAACAAGTAGTATAAAGAAGGGGAATAATGAATTGGAGGTTTACTTACCCTTTTAGACCTCCTTATGGGCATTTGAGACTCATTCACAGCTTGCTGTCTGCCCAAATTTCATTCTGACAGTGATCGATCTCAGTCATCTCTAGTCGATGTCAGTCTGCACCTAACCAACATCGATTCCATCTGATTGATGTCAATTTCTTTCCAACCAATGTCAGTTCCTTCCTGACCAACATTCGTATCTGTGTTTTCTTGTGAGTGATGATTTTTACCTGCGAGCTCATTTTGGATCATAACCTCATCCAAATCACAATTGCCCTACTTAGAGTTATTCAGCCTCTTGAGCTAATCATTGTACATCACCTTCTCATTGAAAAATACATCACAAATTCTAATAATTTTGTTAGTTTCTAAATTTCACAACTGGAATCTAAAATCTCCAAAACCATAACCAATGAAAGTGCACCGCATAGATTTAGCATCTAGCTTCTTTCTATTTTCTTTATCAATGTGCACAAAAGCTTCAGAACCAAAAACTCTAAGAAATGAAAGATCTACCTTTTTACCTATCCATTCCTCTTCTGGAATTCCACCATCCAGTGCAGTAGAAGGTCCTCTATTAATTAGGTAAACTACAATATCTATAGCTTTTACCCAAAACTGTAAGGGCAAACCAACATGCAACCTTATACTCCATGCATGCTCCATTATTGTTCTATTCATCCTTTTAGCAACTCCATTTTGCTAAGGTGTCTTTGGAACCATCCTTTCCCTGTGTATTCCACTCAGAATAGTAACTATTGAATTTATTGCTATAGTACTCACCAACATTGTCAAATCTAAGGCACTTGAATCTCAAACTTATTTCATTCTCAACCAAAGCTTTCCATTTCTTAAATGTGTCAAAAACATCAAATTTCCTCTTTATGCAATAAACCCATACCTTTCTTGTAGCATCATCAATGAAAAAAACATAATACCATGATCCTCCAATAAAAGCTACCTGAGCTGGTCCCCACACATCTGTGTGAACAAGCTCCAACTTGTGCTTCTTATTTGTTGACCCAATTTTGAGAAACCTCACTTTCTTCTATTTCCCAAAAATACAATGCTCACAAAAATCTAGATCTATGTTTTTCAAATCTGAAAGCTTACCTTTTGACTTAAGAACATTCATTCCCTTCTCACTCATGTGGCCAAGCCTATAGTGCCACAACTTTACATCTACATCTGAAGTAGATAAAACAAAAGGAGAATAATCAATAATACAAGTAGATAGATAAAGTGTACCTACTCTCTTACCTCTAGCTCATATAAGTCCACCCTTGGAAACTTTTCAAGATTCAGCCGTGAGAGTTATTGTGCAACCCTCATCACCCAACTTTCCTAAAGAAATTAGATTCCTCTTTAGGATGAGTACATGCATGACATCCTTCAACACCCATGTGTTGCCATTCTATAATTTCAGCTGCACTTTTCCTTTGCCAACAATTTGGACAAGGCTCATCATCCCCTAAATAAACTTTTCTAATGTTAGGATTAGGAGCACAATTGATTACCTTTGTATAAGCAACTAAACACAAAATTTACCCAGAAGTAAAATATAACTAGAATTTGAAAATAACACAAAATATGAGAGACAATACCCAATTGTATTAATACTCATCTAGAAGGAAATTAAAATAAAGAAGTGCCACACTCTTCTTCCCACACCTCTAGGGCTCTCACACCTTTAGGGCATACAACAATCTCCCTCAAGAGTTCTCTCTCTCAACTACAGTCACAACAAACAACTCAAACACAGAGTTGTTGTTCACCTCCATCCAGTCAGTATCACTACTGCCAATACCACAGAGTATACACACATACTCCAAGTTTGAGTACACAACACACTTCAAGTAGATCTCTCATGAACTTGCAACAACTTGCAAATCAAACTGATCTTACTTACACATGTATATCTCACTTGATCTTGCTATACCGCATATCAACTTCGCCTTGCACACCTACCAACCTAGATCATACACACATGAAGAACCCTGTATACCATCCGCATGTCATCCAAGCAACCTACCACTTATAAATCTACATACCCATGTAGTGAAGTCCCTAACCCTACATAGCATGTATACTTGCTACTGGTTCCTCTCAGATACTTGAGAACCCACTGAACTGCTATCTAGTGCTTCTTTCTTGAATTGGCTATGAACTTGCTGACAACACCCACTACTGGGGCAACAACAGGTCTAGTACACATGTACTCAACCTCATCATGTGAATTGGGACCCTGTTCTATGAACTGTCCATCCATAGGTGTGCTAACTAGTTCTGCATCTTGCATCTTAAACCTCACTACTACCTTATCCACATAATCATCTGGAGACAAAATCAACCTGTGACCTTCCATGTCTCTAGAAAAACTCATGCCAAAGAATTTTGCTACTCCTAAATTTTTCATGACATACCACTGAACTAACTTTACCTTTAGCTCAGCAAAACCCTACATGTGTGACCCCACTACATATAGTAACAGGATAATGTTGCAATCATTATCCAACCTAGTAAAGTAAACACAATGGTTACAATGACATTGATTAAAGCCATGCTTTGTCATACACCTATCAAACCTATACCACTGTCTTGCAGCTTGCTCAAGACCATATGACCTGGCCTTCTATCTCACATGTCCATTATCTCTCTTCTTTAACTAAGGAATCCATTAATCTTTTAGTGCTTTCTTTCTGACTGGAAACTCTATCAAATCTCCCATTTGGTTTTGCATCCAAGGAATCAAATTCCCTTAATCATGCCATGCTCCCACTATTTCCTAGATCCTTCCTACTCTACAGTGAGCAACTAGTATAAAGAAGGGGAATAATGAATTTAAGGCTTACTTACCCTTTCAGTCCTCCACATGGGCATTTGAGACTCCTTGATAGCTTGTTATCCACCCAAAATCTATTCCCTGGTCGACCCTGGTCTACACCCGACCGATGTCGAATCCACCTGATTGCACTGACACTGGTTCTCTTGACTGACGTCAGTGTCCTCTTGGTCACCGATGTCAGTTCCATGACCAATGCTGGTATCCACCTACCTGACACCACTGACTTCTTCAGTCTACACAAGACTGACATCAGTACCTACCTATTCAACATCAATTCCTCTTAACTGATGCTGGTAACTGTGTTTCCTTATGAGTGATGAATTTTTACCCACAAGCTCACCTTGGATCAAAAGCCTATCCAAACTGCCCTACTCAGAGTTATTCAGTCCCCTTTGCTAATCTCTATCCATCATCTCTTCCATGAACACCAAGGCTTTCTAGTTCTTAAGTTTGTCAAAGACATCTGACTTCCTCTTAATAACATGCATCTCCTTCTTACTCATGTGACCAAGCCTATAAATCCACGTCTTTGCAATAGAAGAAGAATTAGTAATACAAGTAGGTAGATAAAGAGTACCTACTTTCTTACCACATGCTAATTTAAGTGCATCCACTATGAGAGTTACTATGCGTCTCTCATCACCCAACTTTCTTGAAGAAATGAGCCTTATCTTCAGAACTAGGACCTGCATGACATCCTTCAACACCCATGTGTTGGCCATCTACAATTTCAGCTGCACTTCCCCTTTGCCAATACTTTGACAAGGCTCACCAACCCCTAAATAAATCTTTCCAAAGTCTCCATGGACCTTAACATGGAAAAATACTCTATTTGGGGCTACATGGAAAGAGGCAACATAATCTATGAACCAAGATTCTACTTTATCCAAGGAACATACAAGAGCATCGTGTGCAATAATCCCTGCAACATCTACTTCTTCATTTCCTTCATGCTGATCTTTTATCGACCAACAATATTTCTTTACCTACTCTTTCTTTTTGTAACTTTGTAATTAATCATTCTTGCTTTTGAATTCCTCCATTCTTAGCTTACCTTCTTTTGCCATTACTATACTTCCACTCAATCAGAAACCCCTAAGAGTGACCTATAATCAAACACAAACCTACTTCGAACCAAGCTCTGTGAACCTGCAACCCTAGCTCTGATACCACTTTGTCAAGATTAGGAGCAAAATTGATTACCTTTGTATAAGCAACTAAACACGAAATTTACCCAGAAGTAAAATATAACTAGAATTCAAAAATAACATAGAATATGAGAGACAATACCCAATTGTATTAATACTCATCCAAAAGGAAATTACAATAAAGAAGTGCCACACTCTTCTTCCCACACCTCTAGGGCTCCCACACCTCTAGGGCATACAATAATCTCCCTCAAGAGTTCTCTCTCTCAACTACGGTCACAACAAACAACTCAAACACAGAGTTGTTGTTCACCTCCAACTAGTTAGTATCACTACTGCCAGTACCACAAAGTATACACACATACTCCAAGTTTGAGTACACAACACACTCCAAGTAGATCTCTCATGAACTTGTAACAACCTATAAATCAAACTGATCTTACTTACACATGTAGATCTCACCTGATCTTGCTATACCATAGATCAACCTAGCCTTGCACACCTACCAACCTAGATCATACACACATGAAGAACCCTTCTAATTCTCCACACTAGCACCCCTATGGATCTTTTACCAGATCTTGCTCTCCCACAAATCTACCTGATCATACACACTTGGCACTGTGGCACTATGAGGAGCTAACCTTGCTCTCTCTATCTAGCACACTTTACAATACAGCCCATGAGTCTCTTATATAGATCCCATACAAACAATAATTAGACTTCTAATTACAATAATTAGAACCACAGATCCAAGACTAAAATTAGTCTTTACCATGCAAACTAATTGTCCATCCAAAAATAGACCAGTTTTGGAGACACATGTAAATGCATGCACACATAGGATACCAATGTCGGTTCCCTATCTGATTGATGTCGGCCAAACCATAATCGACATCGGTTAATATGAACACTAAAGATGACTGACGTCGGTTGATCGGACCGATGTTGGTTGCCTGCAACTCAGCAACCTCCTCTTATTTACATCCTGGTGAAGCTTTTAGCTCCACAACCTAACATCTAAAATCTCCAATGGACATAATCATTAAAAAATTCTTTATTTGAGGTTACATGGAAAGAGGCACCAGAATCTAAAACCCAAGATTCTACTTTATTAGCTAAAGAAAATATAAGAGCATCTTAAGCAACAATACCTACAACTTTTGCTTCTTTATTACCTTCATGCTGATTTTCTTCTTTATCTTTCAACCAACAATCTTTCTTTGCATGCCCTTTCTTTCCACAATTCTGGCAGGTTATTCTTCCATTTTTGGATTTGGATCTACTTCTCATCTTTGACTTTGACCTTGATCTCCCTTGCTTGCCCTTCTCTCTTTGCCTTCCCCTACTTTCAATACTTAAAGCATTACCTGATGTTTCCTTTATGCTTTTCCTATGAATTTATTCATTCAATATTACACTAACAACATCATCAACTTTCAAGATATTTGAAGCAGATGCAATATTACTAACTGCCATTACCAAACTATGCCAACTTTCAGGTAAAGAGCATAAGATTAAGAGAGCCTTAATTTCATCATCAAAAACTATTTTGATTGAATTTAACTGATTTACTATTGCATGGAAATCATTAAAATGACTAGATACCGATCCACCTTCTTGCATTTACAAATTAAATAATTGCTTCATAAGATATAACTTATTCAAAGTTGAGGGCTTTCAATATAAATTTTCCAAAGTATCCATTAACTCTACCATTGTCTTTGCCTATGATAAGTTGGAAATCATAGAAGATGCCAGGCTCAACCTTATAGATCCAAGAGCCTTTCTATCAAGAACATCCCATTTTTCATCTTACATATCTATGGGCTTTCTTGAAACCACACCCAACGGTAAGTACAGATCTTTCTAATACAGATAATCTTCTATCTGCATCCTCCATAATTGATAATTCTTGCTATTGAATTTATCCATTCTTAGCTTACTTTCTTCTACCATTTCTTTACTCCCACTCAATCAGAAAACCCCTGTGAGTAAATTCTATAATCAACAAACACTAAACACTCTAATACCACTTGTTAGTTTACCAAGATCTGATACCACTTGTTAGGATCTTACAACACAATTGATGACTTTTGTATAAGCAATTAAACATAGAATTAAACTAGAAATAATAAGTAACTAGAAATCAAAAACAACAAATAATAGGAGATACAAGAAACAACCAATATTGTATTAAACTCTTCCAGAAGGAAATACAATGAAGAAATCTCTTCTTCTCACACCTCTCAAATGTACATATCTCTTTCCCTCAAGAGTTCTCTCTCTCTCTCTTAATTACAACCAACTCAACTACTTGAATTGATCCACCTTATAAACTATGAGGATCTAACCCTATTATATAGAACTAGGGTTCATGAGCCATGCATTCTCCACCATTAGATGCACCTCTTAATCAAAGGTTGAAATCTATCCTACCAAAAATAGAAAAGCTGACTCAAGACTAACAAGTTGGTCTTTACATGCAAACTCATTATTCTCCTCAAAATTAAAATTTTGGGAATGCACAGATGACTGATGCCAGTCTCTATCTATCTGCATATGACTGATGTTGGTCGATCGCTAACCAACATCAGTTGGTCCTGACCGATGTCGAGTGACTGTGTAACTCTAGCAACCTCTGCATTTGCTCATCTGGTAAAGCTTTTAGCTCCACAACTCAATAGTTATGCTTTAAAACATTAAGCAAAACCCTAATTTCAAAATGCAAAGGATTATAACTATGAATTTTGCTTTCATTTATGTTTAACCTTTGCATTTAGATCTTATATTTATTCCTTCAATATATTTGTGTGCCCTAGCTACGTGCAACACAAAAAAGTGATTATGGTAAATTCTTCAAGTATTTTTAGCTTCCACTGTGGGCAACCCTCTAGATTAATAATAAGTGTCCTTTTATCTCCTTGTGTTGTGTTCTCTGAGAGGAATTGAGAGGTTTTTTGAGTGTTGCTTAAGTTAAGGGTTTGTATAAATTCAAATTATTTCACAAGAGAGCTAGGAAAAAATGGTATCATATTTGACTAGTATGAAGAATAACATTGTCTCTGTCTTGGTTGTGATTAAAGATATAAATGTCTTAAGGTTAGATTTTATAGCCTTATTAAATGTTTTATAGTGGCCAAACCCCCTCCTAAAATTTTTTAATGTTGGAATGAGTTACATAACCCTTGCATTGGCATTCCCTTTGGCTACCTCATACCCAAAATTGGTTATTACATGTGTCAGGGCATACCAACCAAACACCAGGACCATCATCGATAGTAGTCGTTTAGTTGTTTGATCTTTCACCCCTATGGCCCTCAACACCATGCTCAAAATTACTCCCTAGACTAAAATTATTACACTCTCACTAGAGGAATTCCAAGAGTATGTAGATAAAAATGACAAGGCAATTTGGGATATTATCAACTCCTTTTGGTTAGCCACAAGAAGGCAAAAGGTCTATATAATGTCCAAAGGTCTGAAACTAGTGGAGATTTTTGAATTACCCTAATACATAATAATCATGGATTTTAGGATTTTTGGGATGCCCAACATAAAAAAATGTGAGCCTTGGATGTTATTAATCATAATATGTGTGTTGGAGAAATAGAAAAGGTTAGACTGGGCCATCATTCTAGTCAATAATTTGCATAGGCAGATGATGCAACACTAGGCTATAATTATTTCAAAAGAGGCATTCATAGGTATATTTTATATGTCCTATTTGTTAATGTACATCTTGGTACACAATAGGACATTACAGGGGTTCATCAAGAACCCAAATGGGATGAGAATTTATGATATTTATTTGAAAATCACTATGGATGGCTTCAAGAAGAATTTATATAGGGTCTAAAATTACTTCTTCAACACTATGATGAACATTTTCTTCCTTTTGAGAAGCCTCAATAGAGTTTCTAAGGTAGCCAAATAAATAGTTGAAGATATGGTCCATCTTATATTCAATTCAAGACATTCATCTATATCAAAATAAGTGGTTACTAGAGGTGTCCACATAAATTACTAAGATACTTGGATGATAAGTTGGTAATAATGGAGTTGACCTAATAGATGGTGCCTTTACATAAGATGATAGTTGAGATAAGATAAATAATCCCTTCAATTTTATAGTTATGATTGGATATTATTCATGTCCTTCTATTACTAAATAGAAGTGATTAGAATAAGAAATATGTTAGTATGTGATTGATAATATGTCACTTAGGACCAACTATGATATCAGATGGTTGGTAAACATGATGACCAATGTGATCTTACATCAATCACAATATGAAGATATCTAGTTCAATTGCACTATCAAGGAGGACATTAAAAAATTGGACTATATGAGGTTGACAGTGCAAGAGGTTATTGCTTATAATATTACTCCCATCTCCAAGGACATGGTAGATGATAAAATGACACTATCTTCAGTGTATAATGAAACCAATATTAAAGCCCAAGCCATCTCATAAGAAGAATTTAATGTTAAAGAGAATGATTCCATCCCTTGGAGAGAATTCATGACTATGAGAAGAACCTTCAAGTGGTTGAAAGAACATGGGGTTGATCTTGGTGTATATGATACCCCTACCCTCCAAGATCTCAGATAGGTTTGAGAGATAAAAGGTTTTCTCCAACAGTATAGTGGTGATCCTTCAGTTTCACCACTAGTAGCAAAAGGAAAGGGGAAGTGCAAGCTTGGTGATGTCTATTTCAATAAGCTAATTGATGTGGAATCAATAACAACATCATAATCTAAGGCTGGACTATCTTTTTCAAAAATAATGTGTCTGGCTAAAAATTAAGACAAGATCATTACTAGGGAGTTTACACTAGCTAATGAAACCCCCATATCCATCTCAGTAGATGGATCCCCAATAATGTTAGCCATTGTAGCAGCAATCCCAATGGCTAATCCATATACTATTCCATTAGATCCACTAGCACAACAACTAGTAGTTGCCCCTTCCCATAAGATATATTCAAGGAAAAGAGAAGGTGAGGATGGAGAGTAGCCCGAACAAAATATAATTAAGAGGGATCTATAACCTCCAAGTGGATTTACCTACTAATAATAAAGAGGTTGTGTTTAATGACCTACCTTCCAAGGAACTCCCTATAAATAAGAAGGAAGACTAGTCCTCATATGCCCAAAAGTTGAGGGATATGAGAAATTATGAAGATTCAGATGAAGGTAGGCCCATCACTAAGGTGATGAAGAAGCAATGTGCATTCACTCCTCCTCAAGTAAAAATTGGGTAGATAACTCTAAGGGAAAGATCCTAGACCTTAGTGAAGGCCCTAATAATATGTTTATTTGTAGAAGATGGCCCCTTAGAGTAGAGAGTAAAGGTAATGAGGAAGATGTTCTAACCTAAAATGATCCTATATCTTTTGATGATGTTGTATAATTTACAGTTAAGGTGGGCACACAAGCTCAAGTCCCTTAGGAGAAGGAGGCAGTCTCATTAGATATAGAGACATTTGTTCAAAATGTCATCACCCAATCACTAGGCCAAGGTGATCAAGGTGGAGCTAAAGAATTGAACAACTATGATGAGAGATCCAAAGTCAAGTCAGAGTAAGAAACTCAATTCACCACCTATTCTAAAGTGGTGGTTGAGAAAGAAGGCTTATGGGTAGCCCTAGAGGTACCATAATATGTCCCTTCCCCTCTAAAGGTGTCAAGTTCAACATTAGAGGAGAAGGAAAGTGTAGAGGAAGGTGGGAGAGTAAGTTTGTAAATGGTTATTCCCACCAATGTCAAAGTAAAAAGGGGATTAGATAACTTGAATAAAGATGTTGATGAAGGCACTTTTGGAAGTGTTACTTTAATTGAAGTACCATGAATTTTCCTTCCTCACATCAAAGTCCATGATCCAACACATAATAAAGTTTTTAAGGCCATGATTGGTGAATATTTACCTAAATGTAGCAAGGATATCACCATAGCCTTGTCCATGCCTGAGGGTCCAACAAATAAAGAAGATGAAGTGGCTATGTAACCTTCCATCTAGTCAACTAAACAAGGGAGTTCAATTGAAAAGTTATTAAAGGGGTCTCATCATCCTAGATCTTTATGAAGATCACTTAGGAACATAAGGCCAAGCCCCCTCAAATGGATAGAATACTTTCTAGGACCACCCTCATCACTATAAGAGAAGGGAATGTGGAGATAACCATTCCTCCACTAGATGATTTGAATAAGGATTGTCCCCTTGAGAGTTACACTATCTATAGCTATAGTCTAGGGGAGCCATTAAGGAATGAGCTAAAACATAGCTCATAGGTTTTGGATAGCATGGTGACCCACAAAATGGATAAAGACAATTCCACCATGGAGGATTTGAATATATAAAACTAGGTTATGATCTAGTACATGAAAAATTTAATGAGTGTGCCTAAGGCAATAACTCCAACTACCAACATGGCTCTAGGTTCTCTCCATTACTCATTTTCATTATTTAACTCCATATGGATTGATGATTTGAAGACCAGAGGATGACCAATAAAATAATGGCAAGAAGACTTGGCCACCAGGGTAGAAGAAATAATCCACTCAAAATTTAAATTCTTGAACAACATAGTAGATAATAAAAAGGAGTGTGATGCCCAGATGTTTTCCTAGAAGGTAGATACTAAAAAGAGGGAAGAAAATTAGTAGAAATTGGATGATATTTTTAAGATGGTCATAATAATTTTGATTGTATAAAATATCATTGCTCTAAATGATCACAAAAGTACCAAGGAATATCAATTGTCAATCAAGCACCATCTGATGATGCTCAAAGATGTCATCTTCAATTTAAAAGGAAAAGAGCACTATCTCAAGAATAAATCAAAAGAGATAGATGCCATGATAAAAAATATGATAATCCTTGATGGTGAAAATGATTTTGGGGATGAGGTAGTATGCACTACTCTGAAGAACCTCATTGATACAACACAAGAATCCTTTGATGTTAATAGGATAAATAATTGGTGTCACTTGATAAATCTTATGACCATCTTGAATAACTCATTAGATGAAAGATAACCATGGTTCAAAAGTTTTCTACTTAAATTAAGGAATATATAGTCAAATTCAAATACCAAGTAGGCCTAGACTATGGGAGTCTCACCCTCATGCTAGAATAATATACCAAGTATAATAACAGGTTGGTGAAGGATTAAATTATTTAGAACAACTTTGAGATGTAACTAGATATTTTAGTTTCTTCGAGATATCACCTCCTTCCTTTTCTTTTCTCTTCCTTCTTTTATTTTTTCTCATTTCTTACTAGGAAACCATTGTAATCTACTTGATTGTGGCAAGTCCCTTTCAAGGTAGTTTTTATGTAATAATGTGTATATGAAAGGGATGTTTTTGTTTATTATACAAGAGCATAAAGGTTTCTTTTCTCCTTAGTGATATATCCCTCCATGTATATAACTAAATATATTCTACAGAGGTGGAGGACCAATATTGCCATCATCATAGGAGCATGCACATAGTCTAAGGAATCATGTTTGTTACAAGGTCTAAAAGACTCTAGGCCCATGAAGGAATCTTCTAGCTAGACAATATTTTGGAATATACTAGGCTTAGTTTAAAATTATAGAATTAAAGGGATTTTATCCCTTTATAGATGTTAGTTTAATTTTTTAGTCAAGAGCTATAGCCTCAAAGATTTATCACTATGTAATACTTCTAGTGCTAAATTGATTTCTAATGTAAAATCATTGGTAAGATTTGATAGAATTGTACATGTCTCCCTTGTCATAGGATTTTCTTACACGGTGTTAATTTGTTATATTATTCATAGTAATAAGATAAAAGTATAGCCAAGCCTCTTTATGTGCATATATTTTCTACCTTATGTTCAAAGAATAAATTCAAGGGCCCTAAATGAAATTAGCAAGTTGTACCTTTAGCATGTTTTAATGACTCAAGTGAGGAATTGCTTGATGAACCAAATAAAGGACACATGGATATCTTAGGGATCTCCTATGACTATTGTCAAGGGTTGACAATATCTCATACCCTTCCTCATATAAAGAAAGATAGTGCAAAGGTGAAAAGTGGCTAACAGTCCAAAATTACATCTAAGATAGACACATGACAGGTTCTCGAGGCTTTATTAGTTTTGGCCCCTTTATGAATATTTCCCCACATACCTTTTAGTGGGTAAGGTGTAAAAAGCCTCTAGGTCCTGAATGCCCAAATTTTAAATTTGAATAATGACATGTGGTAGCTCCTTGAGGTATTTTAATTTTTGGCCCCTTTTCAAAGATTGCCTCACTTACCTTCTGGTGGGAAAGGTTATAAAGGTCCCTAAAGGATTAAATGCCTATATTTTAAAATTTAATAATGAAATGTGGGATTCTTACATTCCATGAAGAGCTCAAGACGTATTTCACCACTACAGTGAAGGAAATAATGAGTAAAAAGTGCAAAAGTCCTTGAGGGATTGAAAAGCTACCATAACATATTTTCCACTTGTATGGGTCAACATGTTTCAAGGAGAATTATTCATCATGAAATAAATATTTTCACCTTCTCTCTCCTTTTTTAAATAAACTCAAATGATTTAAATTAGGTAGTTGGTAATTAGCCTTCATGCTTTGAAGCATTAATGGCAACCCTAATTTCAAAATGTAAAGGATTAAAACTAGGACATTTGCCTTGATTTCAGTTTACCCATTATATTCAAAGCTTCCATTTATGCCTTCAAGTTATTTGTGTGCCCTAACTATGTGTAATGTGAGAAAGTGATTATGGTTAATTCTTCATAGATTTTTAGCTTCCATTATGTGAAACCCTTTAGATTAACAGTAAGTGTTCTTTTATCTCCTTGTGTTGTGTTCTCTGAGAGGATTTGAGATGTATTTCAAGGGTTGATTAAGTGAAGGGTTTGTTTAAATTCAAATTAGTTCACTAGAGAGATAGGTAAAAAGGGTAGCATCCTTGACTCCTATGAAGAACAACATTATCTCTGTCTTGGATGGGATTAAAGTTATAGATGTCTTGGGGTTAGATTTTATAGTCTTGTTAAATGTATTATAGTATCTAGACCCCCTCCTAATAGTTTATAATGTTGGTATGAGTTACATGACCCCTAAAACAACATTCCACTTGGCTACCCCATACCTAGAATTGGTTATTGCATGTGGTAGGGCATACCAACTAGACATCAGGACTATCATTGATTATAGTCATTTAGTTGTTTTCTATTTCACCCCTATGGCCCCTAGCACCATGATCATAATTTTTTCCCATCCTAAAATTATTACACTCTCCCTAGAATAATTTCAAGAGTATGTAGATAAAAATGACAAGGTAATTTGAGACATTATGAACTCTTATTGACTAGCCAAGATAAGGCAAAAGGTCTCTAGAATGTCAAAAAGTATAAAAATAGTAGAATTTAATGAATTTCCTCAGTACATAATCGCCATGTACATAAATATTTATGGGATTCCCACTAGGGAAAAATTTAAGCCCTAGATGTTCTTAATCCTAATCTACATGTTAGAGAGATAAAAGAAGCTAGATTAGGCAACCATTCTGAGTGACAATATACATAGGTAGATGATATAGCTCCAAGCCAAAATTATTTCAAAAGAGGCATTCATACATATATATTATATGTCCTCTTACTTAATGTATAACCTAGTGCACAATAGAACATTTTAAGAACTCACCAAGAACCCCAATGGGATGAGAATTTATGAGATGTATCTAGAAATCACTATGGATGGATTCATAAAGAATTTATGTAGGGTCTATAATTGTTTCTTCAACACTATGATGAGTGTTTTCTTCCCTTTGAGAATACTCAACATAATGTACAAGGTGTCCAAGGAAATAATTGAGAGATATGGTGACTCTTATTTTCAATTTAAGACATTCACCTATATCATAATAAGTGGTTACTTGAGGTGTCCACATAAATTACCAAGATACTTGGATGATAAGTTGGTAGTAATGGAGATGAGTTGATAGATGGTGCCTCCACATGATATGATAGTGGGAAAAAATATAAATAATACCTTCAAGCTTCTAGTTATTATTAGATATTATTAATGTCCTTATGTTGCTAAAGTGAAGTAATTGAAACAAGAAATAGGCAAGTATGTGATTGATAAGATGTTTCCTAGGCCCAACTATGATATCAGATGGTTGAAAAACATGGTGACCAATGTGATCCTACATAAATCACATTATGAACATATTTATTCTAACTACACCATTGAGGAGAATGTTACAAAATTGAATTATATGAGGCTAATAGTGTAGGAGTTTATTACTTATAATATTGCTCCCATCTCCAAGGACATGGTAGATTATAAAATAAAACTATCTTGAGTGTATAATGAAAACAATATTAAAGCTCAGGCCATCTCATAGGTAGAATTCAATGTTAAAGAGAATGATTCCATCCCTTGGAAAGCATTCATGATTATGAGAAGATACCCCTGATTCCATCCCTTAAATAACATGGGGTTGATCTTGGTACATATGATACCCCTACCCTCCAATAGCTCAGATAGGTTTGGGATCTAAAAGGTTTTCTCCCACAATATAGTGGTGATCCTTTGGTTCCACCACTAGTAGCAAAATGTAAGGAGAAACACAAGCTTTTTGATTTTGATTTAACCAATCCAATTGATGTGGAATCAATAAAAACATTGAAATCCAAGGTTGGACAATCCTTCTCAAAAATAATGAGTTTGGATAAAAATTAGGACAAGATTATTACTAGGGAGGTTACATTGGCCAATGCCACCCTATACCCCTTTTGGTAGAGGGATCTCCAATAATTATAGCCATTATAGCATCCATCTAAATGGCCAATCTAGATATTATTCCATCGACTCCACCAGCACAATAACTAATAGTTTCCCCTCCCTCAAAGATATATTCAAGGAAGAGAGGAGATGAGGATGAAGGAGAAAAATATAGATAAAATAGAATTAAGAGGGCTCTATAACTTCCAAGTTGATTTTTTCTAGGAAGAAAGAGGTTGTATTTAAGGACCCACATTCCAAGGAACTCCCTATAAAGAGGAAGGAAGATGAGTCCTCATATGCCCAAAAGTTGAGGGATATGAGCAATGATGAAGATTTAGATGAAGGTATTCCCATCATTGAGGTGATGAAGAAGCAACGTGCATTCACTCTTTGAGTAGAAATTGGGTAGAGAACTCCAAGGGAAAGACCCTAGACCCCAGTGAAGGCCCCAATAATAGGTTTATTTAATGAAGAGGGTCCCTTAGAGTAGAGAGTAAAGGTAATGAGGAAGATGTTCTAACCTCAAATGATCCTTTATCATTTGATGATATTATATAGGTTGGAGTTGAGGTGGCCACACAACCTCAGGCCCCTCAAGATAAGGAGGCAATCTCATCAAATAAAGAGACATTTTTTGAAAATTTCATCACCTAATCACTAGGTCAAGGTGATCAAGGAGGAGCAAAAGAATTGAACAAATCTCATGAGAGAGACAAATCCAAGCTAGAGTAGGAAACTCAAGTCACCACCAATTTTGGAGTAGTGATTTAGGAATAAGGGTAATGGGTAGCCCTATAGGTACCACAAGATGTCCCTTACCCTTTGAAGGTGTCAAGTTTTAACATCAAAGGAGTAGGTGAGTGCAAAGGAAGGTAGGGGAGAAAATCTAAAAATGGGTATTCCCACCCATGTAAAAGTAAATACAAAATCAAATAGCTTGAATAAATATGTTGAGGAAGGCACTTTTGGAAGTGTTTATTTAATTGAACTACCATGAAGTTTCTTTCATTATATCAAAGTACATGATCCAACCCATAATAAAGGTCTCAAGGCCATCATTGGTGAATATTTACCTAAAGGTAACAAGTATATGACCATAGCCTTATTTATGCTTGAGGGTCCAATAAATAAAGAAGATGGAGTGGCTACATAGCCTTCCAGACAATCAACTAAATAAGGGAGTTTAATTTAAAATTTGCTGAAGGGGTCTCAATAGCCTAGATGAGAGTTTGAAGTTTTGGAGTAGATAGAACAAAACCTAGAAAGGGAACATGGAGTAGACAAAGGTGGTGAGGAGCATGAGAGTGATGAAGATAATGAGTAGTTTGTGTTAAGACAACAACCCACTCTTGTGGCACTCCCTACATCGATCACTCCAATGACACCGCCTTTTATGATCTTAAGGCCAACATCAATGTCCACCATGTCAATGAGATTCTTGACCAAATCCATTCTATGGGTCAAAGAATAGGTCAAGGAGAAAAGGGACATTATCCTAAAAATTGGGGAGATCAACGTAATGAAGATAACTTATGAACATAAGGCCAAGCCACCTCAAATGGTAAAAAGAGTTTCTAATACCACCCTCACTACTATAGGAGAAAGGAATGTGGAGATAGTCATTCTTTCACCAAATGATTTTAATAAGGATGCTCCCCTTGAGATTTGCACTATCTATAGATATAATCTATGGGAGTCATCAAGGAATGAGCTGAAACATAGCTCATATGTTTTAATTAGAATGATAGCTAACATAATGGATAAAGACAATGCCACCATGGAGGAGTTAAAGATAGAAAACTAGGATATGATCTAGTACTTGAAAAATTTACTGAGTGAGCCTAAGGTAGTAAATTTAACTACCAACATGGCTCTAGGTTCTCTCCATCTCTCATTTGCATCATTTAAATACATTTATATTGATGATTTGAATACTAGAGGATGATCAATAGAATAATGGCAAGAAGACTTGGGCATCAGGGTAGAAGAAATAATCCACTCAACATTTAAATGCTTGAACAACATAGTGGATAATAAAAAGGAGTGTGATGCCCATATTTTTTCCTAGAAGGTAGATACCAAAAAGTGGGAAGAAACTCAACAAAAGATGGATGAGATTTTTAAGATGGGCACAATAAATTTGATTGTAGAAAAGATCATTTTTCCAAATGATCACAAAATTTCCAAGGAATATCAACTAGAAATAAATCACCATCTAGTGATGCTCAAAGATGGCATCTTCAATATAAAAGGAGAAGAGTAGTCTCTCAAGACTATAGTAAAAGAGATAGATGATATGATCAAAAATATGGTAATCCTTGATGGTGAAACTAATTTGGGGAAGGAGGTAGTGTGCACTGCTCTGAATAACCTCATTGATGTATGGTAAGAATCCTTTGATGTTAATAAGATAAAGTAATTGGTTTGACTTGAGAAATATTATGACCATCTTAAAGAACTCATTGGATGAAATCTAACAATGTTTTAAAATATTTCCACCTAACTTAAGGAATATATATTCAAATTCAAATACCAAGTAGGCCTAGACCATAGGAGTCTCACTCCCATGCTCAAATAATATACTAAGTATAAGAACAAGTTGGTGAAGGATTCCATTATTAGATTGACTCTAGGATGTAACTAGATATTTTGATTTCTTTTGAGTTGGCACCACCTACCTTTTATTTTCTCTCCCTCCTTTTATTTTTTCTCATTTCCCATTAAGAAACCATTATACTTCACTTGATAGTGGTAAGTCCATTTCAAGGTATTTTTAGTGTAATCATCTGCATAAGAAAGGGATGTTTTTGTTTGTTATACAAGAGGACAAAGGTTTTTTTTCTCCCTTGTGATATCTCCCTCCATGTAGATAACTAAAAATATTATACCGAGGTAGAGGACCAATCTTGCCATCATCATAGGAGCATGCACATAGTCTAAGGAATCATGTTTGTTACAAGGTCTAATAGACTCCAAGCCGACAAAGGAATCTTATAGCTAGAGTATCTTTAGGAATATGCTAGGTTTAGTTCAAAATTGTATAAGTAAAGAGTGGTTGTCCCTTTACAGAGGTTGGTTAAATTTTTTATTCAAGAGCTATAGCCTTGAAGATTTATCACTATATAATACTTCTAGTGCCAAATTTATTTCTAATGTAAAATCATTGGAAAGATTTGAGAGCATTGTCCATGTCTCCCTTATCATAGGATTTTATTTCATGGTTTTAATATGTTATATTGTTCAATACATATTGTATTCATTTCTAATTCAATTAAGAAATGAAATTTGCTTCTAGTTTCCATTCTCTTTCTATTATTTAAGTATAATGCCATGTTTTTCATTCTTAGTTGATTGGTGATCTGATGTATTCATCTCTATGGTGTTTATTTAGAGTGTATATCTAGATTCTAAAATCCTTTTTGCTTTGATATTTTAGAACATGGTGTTGATATCCTTTTTAAGGGTAGTCCTAGGCTTATGGATTTAATTAGGAGGGGTTATTGAAGGATATCACTTGTGCATGATTTCAATTTTTTTTTTTTTAGATTTGTGGCACATTTTCTAGTAGAAGTAAAAAACCAGTTTATTTGAACTTCTTTTTTCTCATCTCTTAACCCTCCACTTTAATCTATATTAACTGATGATTTTGTCCTATCCTATTTTACCTTGCATATAACATGCACTATGTATATCCAAAGTGTTGTTTTCCTGTGAGTACATAAATATTATATAACTTATCATGTGTTTGCATTTTGTGTATTATATATTATTAATACAATCTCTTATTTAGCCCTTGATTGTTGAATATTATTTAAAATGGAGGTTGAAATCATATTCATATCTATCTTTAGTAACTTGTGTCTAGCCTAGAAGATTTACTCACCCTGTGTGACAACCCTTGATGGGTGGATTGAGTAAGATTGGATATGTTCTATTAGGATTCATATTTAGTTGTGCCAACAATCCCCATGAATATTGAACCAATGAATCCCTTAATGTGAGAAAAGTTACGCCTGAGGTCCTCTCACCTTGGTTCAAATAGAGCTAGAAGTAGCATGGAATTGACCATGCCCTTTGTAAGTGCCTCCCAATAATTTTCTATATTCAGTCTAGTCATGATGTCAAACCCTTCCCTAGATATAATGACATATTAAGTAGGTTTTCCATCTTTTCTTGCCACTCTCTTCAAGTGTGAAAGGCTGAGTAATAAAGGTGTATAATTGGGAACCAATATGAAGTACTATAATTCCTCATCAACTATATATAAGATAAAGATAAAACATGTTTACATGAACAACTTTCATACCCAAAATACAATCAAACCATACCTCAATGTGATATTAAAATCAAACATATGTTTTTTTATCATGTCATATAATTCCATATCAATATTCTCAATCTACTAATATACTCAATTTGACACATAATATATCTTAGAATTTTATAAAATGTCCCAATTTTTCACCATAATATTATAGGATACACCATATATGCCTTAATATACTCAATAAATCCCATATAAATCATTTAATTTAACATAAGACATGAACTATTCTTTTGTCATCTCTTGAATATATAGGATAAGCCCACTATATGCCCCCTTTTAATATGAGGGATAGATCCCACAAATTACTCATTAAAATAAAAAATTGTGTTGACCATATGCAATATAGAAAAATGAAATCAATTAAATTATCTATACAAACATGATAATATATTTATTCATTAAAAATTATGATCATTAAAAGATGTATGAAACATGCATTCCAAGTAATTTGGTGTACAAGTGTTATTTCAATTAGATTTATCACTTAGGCATGTAGTAGTAGTAGTAGTAGTAGTAGTAGTAGTAGTAGTAGTAGTAGTATAATAATAATAATAATAATAATAATAATAATAATAATAATAATAATAATAATAATAATAATAATAATAATAATGATAATAATAATAATAGTTGATACATGGTATAAAACATGGAATCACACACCATAGAATTATAAATGATATAAATCATGGCACAAGGATTGGTAACAATCATTTATGTAACCATACACACATATAAAACATTATGAAGAACACAAAGACTCAAGAGATACATAACTTTGAGATAATATGAACATGGCATGGACATAACTCAAACTAGAGGATTTCCTAACACAGAACGACATGTCACATGACAAGACCTGGTCCATGTAATCATATAACACATATAAATTATCACACAATATGTCAAAATAGTTAATATCGAGCATGTAAGGATTGACCAATGTTAGTTTACATAATCAATAATTATCATCATCTATTATAACAAAGCACAATATCCATAGTATATACCACTCTATAAAATATAAATAATAAAAAAAGTGTAGTAATATAAATGATCAATGTAATAGTATATAAATATATAACTTTATAATTATGTGAAAATTCCCCTAGTGTAAACATGTCCCCACTGTAGAAAGGTTTCCACTAGGAGTATATAATGACACACATTTGTATGTTCATTATCATATGTATCATATATGTCTTGCATCACACTAATATATATTGAAAAAATTATGTTCATTGATAATATATATGTAATTCACCATATATATGATAAATAACATCAATAAATCATGTGTAATAGACATTAATGTCATTTATAGGCCCTAATTTTATACTTTTTTTAGTATTTGATATTTTTTAATTTTTTATAAATTTGAGATTTAATTATGTTTTGTTTAACCTATTTTTTTAGATAGATACTAGATTTTTCTTGGATCCAAAACTAGTTCTAGGGCACAATAGGAGGCCCAGTCTCCTAAAAAGGTAAAACATAGTACTCTAAAAATATTTAAAGCTTAAAAGCTCAGAAAACTAGGTAAAGAATTAACATTTTTCAAATGTAATGAATACACTAATAAAAAACTAACAACCCTAAAATAAATAAAAGGAAACTAATCAGCAAATACTCTTACAATAGGCTAACCCAAACTTCAGTACTTACTTATATTGTTATTATCCGTCTGCTCTTGTTGTAAAGTAAGGATTCCATAGTCCACTGAGTGTCATTATTAATGGAATTCAATGCATTCAATTGTAATATGTTTTCTTCCATTTTCATATATCTTTTCCATTTCTTTATGTAATTTGGGGTCTTCAAAGTACTAGGCTATTATGTTATTGAAACTATTGCCTTACTTGACACCTCTTCTTATTTATCATCCCAACTTGCCTCTTCCTCATTTGTTGAATCCATCTGCTAAGAAATTTCTACTGATAAAGACTCATTATCTTTAACCTCTATATCCTTATCTTTGATCACTATCCCAATATTCTAAAAAAGACTCACTTGTAATAACCATATCAAAGGAAGGTTGTTTTGTTTCCATATTGAATCAATCTTTCTCTGTCAATCTAACCTCACCAGACTAAGGACTATTCCAAACTTTTTGAATAGAAAGAGAATGATTCTCAATAGAAACTAATTTATTAGGGACCAACAAACTATGAACCAATCTTCTATTTGGATAGCTAATCTTCTTGACCCATTTATTCATAGTTATAGCTTGAGATCCTTTAACACCTTTCTTAGGGTAAAAAAATTCTATGATCATCTTGATTATAATTGAAACATTTGAAAGGAAGTCCTTCAAAATTAATAAACTAAGTCCAAATTCATGAGGAAGAAAAAATCTTAACAAAATGGTGAAGGGGTTTGGATAAATTCATCATTACACACACTATTGCATAGTTAAGATTAACTAAGATGGATTCATCAGTTTTCACAAAATATCCCAATTTTCTAACTAACTAATGAAAAAGGCCTAGATCCTACAAGACTAAAGGAGGATTATAAAATATCACCCAAACTAGTGCTATAAATATAACCACTACTTTCGTATCAAATAAAGGGGCTCAAGGGCACCAAAAAATTCCATCCTTGCCAATAAACCATGACCCATTTGACCAAATAAAATATCTATCCTCCACATTTTGAAACAACAACAAAAAGAAACCTTTATATGACATTGAAAGGGAAGGGGCTATTAGAGAAGGCCAGGTTCCTTGTGACCATTGTAAAAGTTCTTCCCAAGAAGGATGTTTTCATATACACCTACCAATTAAAGCCTTATTCACCTTTTCAAAACCTATTTTTGAAAGTCCTAATTCTTCAATTTCCAAAATTTGGGGTTTATCTGAGAAGAGTAATGGAATATCACCAAGGTAGGTTGTTTCCTAGTTTCTTGTTTGAAATAGATCTAATTCTTCAAACCCCTTTGATCCATCACCCCATTCTCTTTCTTTTACTAATACCTTAATTGGATAAATCTAACTTTTGGATTGAAAATTAGGGTTAGAATCTAGATATTGTTTGAGAATTAATTCATTACAAAATTCTCCACATGAATGAAAAGCATTGGTTTTTTTTGCATCTAGAATATAATAGATTCCTAGTATAAACCCTATCCTACCCTTATAAAATTTTAGTAACCCACTAAAAATGCAAGGCTTCTCCACTTCCATAGCTAATATTCTTGTCCAAATTTTCTTACCCTAAAAAAGTTCCAAACTTATTCAAGGGATCTTTCTCAAAAACCAATTTGAGCTTAAAAAGATTATTTTTGATTTGATCAAATTTAAAATTTTCCTACCATAACTTAGTGATTTAACCCCCACTCATAACCCCTATATGAAAGCTTCTCCTTTTGTCTAGAATGCTTTAATATATCCTTCCCATTTACCTTTTCCATATGACTATGCTACAAGTGCCTCCTCCTCTAAAACATAAGATTTTATTGCTATTGGCATTGAAAAATTACATTCTACCATAGCCACCATCACTGCTAACTCCTAACCCTACACCACCTTTACTATCAATGCCTACCCCTATGCATCCTTTGTTGTTATCTCCATCTTTCTTATTGATGAATCCCTAGACACCATTGTTTTCTCACCTTCGCTCATACTCTCCTTGGTGCACACATGATTTATTACTCACTTGAGTTCTGACAAATTAGATATTACTTTTTGTTTAACCTATTACCCCATCAATAGGACACTTAATTAAGCTACTATTTAACCATAACGTGTGACTTTTACATAGATTGATCCATAAACTTTAATTAAGTGTCATATTATCCCATCAATAGGACACTTAATTAAATGTTCTGGATAAATCCGTGCAAATGTCACACATTGTGGGAAAAGAGTAGATTATATATCATTATAGGAATCAAAGAAGTGTTCATGCACTATAAAATATATAACATCATCATCATGTTCAACATTATTATGTATGTGATTTGTATATAATACCCATATTAATTTTTGGAATTTATTATATTTCAATGAATTATCTCATTATATTTTATGGAATATTTTCATAGGTTCTCTATAAAACTATATTAGTATGTGACGAACTAGGTAATGTCTATTGAGCCTGAATAGATCATTGATATAACATATAATTAATTATATAAATTTGAGAAGATTAAAGACTATCTCTAATTTTCCTTCAAAAGAATAAATTGTGTTAGTTTTATAATAGGTTATTATTGAGGTGGTTGATGAAAATTATCTATTTGAAAGGGATACTCATATGGAATATCAAGAAATGGAAAAAATCAATTTATCTAAATATAATTTAAGCATTAATGCACTAAAAATGATCTTGAATGTATCTTATACAATGTATTTACTAATAAAATGTTCATTTCCTAAATATTATGCAAAACTAAGAACCAAGTAGAAATATATAAGACCTATTATAAGTGGTAAAATAATGCCTCATAGAGGGTTTTATCAGTTTCCATAACATATTTTTACTATAATAATCATATATATCAACTGTTTATGTGTGTAATTCAAAATAGTAACATCATAGTGTATATTTTTTCACTTGATTTATTATCCACCATTATACTATGTATATTTTGTGATTTAATTAAAGCACATATGAGTAAAGGTGCACTAATATAATTAGCATTAATAATCTCATGATCATAGATTTTTATTTTAGGTATTTATACTTTTGTAATTTCTAATGTAATAATAATACCATCTATAATACAACCCTCATCAACTCTACGAGCACAAGAAGTCAAAGGAAGATGTACATTGTAAGTCATATGTTCCTAAGGATTAGCCTTGGTTTCTTATGTGTCATGATTTTAAAATGGATTTAAAAATATCTTAATCTTCACATTAAGTTATGTGACTGAATAATCTATAGTTTTTTAAACATTAATGAGTTCAATAGTGTTATTCTCCATTAAATCTTGTATCTTACATCTCAAGCCAAAGAATCTATTTGATGAATGACATATTCATCTATACCAATAATAATATGTATTAATAAAGGACTCCTTAGTTTTTAATTTTTTGTATCATCCTCCATTGATGGAGGGAGAGATATGAGGTTATACTCAATTAAATTTTGTAATACATTATGAGTAAATTATGTGTATATTTCCACCTTTGAGGAGTCAATAGGACAACCTTATTATTTGATTTATTCTTTTCCTTATATTTTAAATGTGGTTTGATATAAAACTTGTAATTAAAATATTTTGGATGGTTTATCCCATACTTTATCTTGTTCATGGAAATTAGTTTAACTTCATGGTCTTTAACCATGTGGAACATCTCATTTAAATATTGGAAACATTTGAACATAATATAATCATGGATAAATGTAAGTAGGATTTTAATAAATATTTATTTAAATTAATTATTAGTAATGGGATTTTTCATTTTTAAATGCATACTCTTATGATGAATCACATAGTCACTAATATGATCATTAGGTCCTTGAGTTTTTCAATTTAAGCATAGGGTACCTTCTCACTAATATTAATAAAATAATTGAGTTAATAATTGGTTAGCCAAAGGATTGAAATAATTTAACAAATGGATAAAAAGGTCATAAAACCATCAAAAGGTATAGTCTTTAAGGCTCATAGGAAAAAATATTGGTCAATAACTTATCATTAGATTCATAGTCCCAACATGATGCAAGGAAAGTTCTAAGATTTTATTATATATCACCTTATCATTGAATGGTGTAAGCTTAGGTGTAATTATTCTTGTAGGTAAAGGATAAGTATAAATCTCTATGGCTAAAGGCTTATGTAGCAATGCTTCAAAGTTTTTTGAGTGACCCACTCTATGAAAACCTTATTCCATTAATCAAATTAGGCTTGAATATTAAAAAATTGTTATAAAATGACTTGATTGGTAGGAACATTAGATTAATTAGTAAAAAGTGGTTCCACATGATTGGTAAGCCTAAAATACATAAAAGTGTGTTGTGTAGGGATAACCATATAAATATGATAAGTAACTTGTGTTCCCCCCACACTAGGATTATGAATTACTTTTGTAGCCATAGGTGTAGACACATAGATAGTATCAAATAAAATAATAGTATGAATACCTATTGTAGTATATATGCCTCTAAAAGGTGGATTAGTATATACTTGGTTTAATTTGTGACTCACTTAGAATGAAACTAATAAATTATATGATCTAAGAGGATAACATGATTCTAGAGTACATGGGATGAATGTCCCCTCGTTTTTAAGATTTAATGGGTATTTAAGGGTTGAGAAATTATTGATTATTATCATTGATTATTGGGTTTTGGTATTGATTTTGTCATTAAATTCAAATGTTCTTATGAAATTTCATGGTCAACTAAGCCTTGAGGTGTGCGTATGATGAGTTATTTTTTTGGCATAGTGAGTATTGTTGATGTATGAGATCGGTGGTGTGAAAGTACTATTTGATGAATGTTCTTATGTCAACTTGAGAAATATCATTGAGATCAACATGAGTAAGTATAGGTCAATGTGACAAGTGTCAAGCATCTTAAAAATCCTTATATAGAACATGTGATATGTTTTGAATAGGTAGTATTATGAAATTAATGAGTTTCAAAGAAAAAGATGTATGCTCTGGAGATCTTTAAGTAGTTTTAAAGATACTTTGAATGAGCTATGAAGATCATTAGTGAAGCTTCAAATAATACCTAATAAATTTTAATCATGAGAAATTTTACTTAAGTTTATACATGAGGTGTTAAGAACCTTGAAAATTATTAGGTCATCTCTGAAGATATGTGTATGCAGCTCTAAAGTTGCTCTAAGTGAGCTATGAATATCCTTAGTCGAGCTTTAAAGATCTATAAATAGCTCTGAAGATGCTCCAAGTGAGTCATAAAGATGATCTATTAAATATATTAAGAAGATTAATTGTATAAGGTTTATTGATCATACATAAGAGGCATTTAAGCACTCAAGACAGTGTCAAAGTGAAGTCTACAAGGGTAAGTACTTCAATCCAAGTCTGCAACTAGACTAATTCTAGATCATTCTTAGCCTAATGAGGCATCATGAGCTACTAAAAAGACATATGAAACTTTTTTTATATTATTTAATCATGATAAGATATTTCATGACATATATATGATGTTTTGAAAGGTTGGGCAGTGGTTAGAAGGTCAGCTTCAAGACCTAATGTGACTTGTAGGTCAAATCCTTAAAAGCAAAGAAAGAGATGGTATCTAGATGGGGTATCAATATTAAGTTACATGAAATGGGTGAGAAGGATAACATTAATAGAGGTGATTAAAGATATTTTTAGAATGTGTAAGAGTTTTTAGGTCATGATTGGTAATAAAAGGCTTGAAAAATGTTTTGAGGTTTCTCAGGTACATAAAAAAGAAGAGTTATCTACACGAAAAGGTTTTTTAAGTGATCATTAACACATGCAACACAAAAATGATAATATTAGATATTCATGGTAGATAAGTAAGTTTTATAGCTCAAATACTCAAGCATTTTTATATAAATAAGAGATAAGATTTATGAATGATCGTTAAGACTAAAAGTTAGTTTAAGCCCTCAAAGAACCCTAACAATGACCCAATATTGAATATCTTGTAATAAAAATATATAAAAATTTGGTATGGAAAATTAGTTTATTGGATATTTTTTTCAACTTTCCTAGGCATCTCCAAGTGTGATTGGTTTCTTAGGTGAGTCAACAAACCCTATAGGAAAGTGCTTGTTTTTCAAAGATTTGTTGTAAAAGACAAAGTTAACTAAGTCAAAGTTACTAAATGGATGAAGGTAAAAGTGTGAGACTTTTAGTTATTTTCCATTAAGTTTTTTGTATATATTATAAATATCAAGTGTGCAAAGTTTGTGATCTAATTTGGCCATCCACTAGTAGACCTAATGATACAAACAATAAGAAAATTAGGCAGAAGTGAGAAGATGTTTCTTACTATATTTTCATGTAAAAATAATGGATTGAATTGCATGATTATGTTATTTTGTAATTTATTAATCTATATATGAATTTAATAATATTTTAATCTAGTGTAAGAGGTTAGTTCATTGAAGTCAAAATTAATTATCTAGCTGAGTGGAGTCTGTGAGAGAGAAAGTTAATAGATTAGTCTATAAGACTAATAGTTTCCATTAGAGATTATGATATATTTAATGGAGATTTATATAAGGATTTTATATTATATTTTTAATTTATTTCCCTTGAAATTATTCAATTAGGTGTCATAATTTCATGTTTCCTTGATTGTGTTTCGAAGTTAGTTAGTAGTTTTGAGTGAGCTTCTTGGAGAGAAGAGTTTAAGATTGTATGTCCTGAGTTAAATAATCTCATGAAGTTTGTAATGACCATAAGGTCATGAATTTTTTGAATATTTAATTTTTTTCCATGGTTTTTTTAAATTTATTTTATGCCTCAGTTTTTCAAGATAGATTTTCTGTGTATGCACAGGCCTTTTATGAATAGTGTTTTGAGAAAGTGTTCAAATGGTGATTGGACCTAAAAGTTTCTATGGACCTAAATTAAATTTTGATAAGGTATTTTGGAGTTACATATGATGTTTTATTTCCATGTGAGGTGTTTTAATATTATTAAATAAATATCAAAGTGTAACAAGTTGTTAAGAAGGCCTATTAGGTCTTCATAAAGCCTAAAAGAGAAGTGAGGGCTAATTGAGCTATCTCTAACCTAATGTGTTGGTTGATTAAATATTAAGGAATGTTATTTTAATATTATATTATATATTACATGGATTACCTAAGAAGATAATAATACATTTTTGACTAAGGATATGATCAAGTGACTTGTATAAAAGCAAGGCTAATTAAGCCTATTTGAGTGTGCTTAGAGAGAGAAGAGAATAAGAAAATGATATAGATAATTGGTGAGCATAATGATATCATGAATAAAAAAAGATAATTTTCATGAATATCTATATGGGTTATTCATATGAGAATCAAGGTTAGAAGACCTAATCAATCCATGAAGAGGTCTAGTTGATCAAAGAAGGCTAAAGGCTAGATTGAGAGGGATAGAAGTAAGCGAAGAGATAAAGAATAAGATCATCATATATTGTATGAGAAAAAAATTATTATGAAGGTGATCAAGTATTTACAGTGGTTAATATGGTGCTGAGCCATTTAGGGGGTTGGTGCCTCATTACAAATGGGTGTTTGATAAAGCCTAGCTGAGTTGGTACTTCGATTGTTGGGGTTGATGTTCCATGTGGATTTGGTGCTTCACTAAATATTGGTTTTTGTATTATATGAATGTATTCCATTTGATTCATCATTGGTTTTTCTTCCCTTTAATGGTTTTCCATGTATATGTTATGTTCATGTGTTTCATGCTCTTATGATTTAGTGCTTATACTTGTTAAGATGTACATGCTTATTATAATTATTCATATATGTTTAATAGAAATTAGATTAAAAGTTTTAAATAATAATTCAGCCCCCCCCACTCTTATTCATTTTTATTTGAATAATTGGTATCAGATCCTGGTCCTTTGAATCAGGTTTAAAAGCCTAAAGGAGATCCTAAGAAGTAAGGATGACTAGTCAATAAGCTTAAGGTAGTTTTTGTACCAGTAAGGGTTTATTGTTATATTAATAAAACCATGCCTTTTTGAATGTTATAATGAAGATATATCTGATGTTATAAGGACATGATATTTGGTAGTCAATTATGTATGGTTATATTTCACCTCTTATTATACCAACAGATGTAGCAGGTACGAAGGCTAGTGAAAATAACTCTAAGGCAATAAATGCCTTTTTTTGTGGTCTATCAGAGGTGAATATTGTTAAGGTAATTCATTATGTATCATATAAATATATATTAGAAAAATTGAATACCATATATGAAGGAGACACCAAGGTAAAGTTGGCCAAGTTACAAACTCACTGAAGATAATTTGAAATCCTAAAGATGAATGAAGATTCAAATTTACATGTTAAGGATTGATGAAGTTATCAATGCCATTAGAAGATTTGGAGAAGAAGTGAAAGAGTTTACTATTTTCTAGAAGTTATTGAGATCATTAAATCCTAAGTTTGACTCTAAGGTATCTATAGTAGAAGAGTTACAAGATTTAGACAAGCTAGATATGGATGGGCTTCATTGACTACCTATGATATGAGAAAAAATTAAGGAAGAGCTCCTAGTAAGGAAAAAAAATTAAAATTTAAAACTAAGTAAAGGCCAAGAAGGCCAAGGATGATGTATATTAAAATATTAATGATGATGAAATCATATCCATGTTTTTTAGGAAGCTAAAAATAAGTTTAGGTAGGTATAAAGGTAAGTTGCTATTCAAGTGTTTCAAGTGTGGAAAAATTGGACATTTTTCAAGAAATCATATTCATAAAAATAATACTAGGATGATTAATAACATGATGAACCTCATAATATAGATAATAAATTCTATATGTATAACAATATAAATAAGAGTTTTATAAAGTATGAAGGTGAGAAGAAATCATTCAAGAACAAGAGAAGCTTGTACACCAAAGAAGATGGTAGTGTCTTTAATGAGAGTGAAAGGAGTGATTCTAAAAGTAATGATGAAGTTATTTATTAGGTTAATAATAAATTCATATTCATTGCCAAAGTAGTAGGTTTCTCCTTAGAAGAAGAATTCATGACTTTTAGAGATATGTATGATAGTGAAGAATAAACTGAAGTGAATCTTGAAGTTGAGCTCATGAGTACGTTAGAAGAGTTGAATACTGTGAAGAAGAAGACCAAGAAATTAAATTAATTAGTTCAATACTATGAATATAAATATTAGTTTATTTGAAATAAATACTAAGTATAGACACCAAGGATCATGAAGAGATCATCTAGAAAGTAGAAACCTAGATGGAGATTGTGATAGTAAGCCTAAAATCTAAAGAAGAATATTTCATCAGATATGAAACTAAAATAGAATCTCTAAAAGCTAAGTTAGATCAATAATATATAAAGGTGAAGAGTTCTATGAAATTTGAAAAGAGCACTTAGACTCTAGATGATATCCTGAGTATTTAAAAGTTTGCAAGTGATAAAAAAGGTCTTGATTACAAATAATACCAAGATAAGGCATCTCAAGTCAAGAAGAAGACTATTAAAGATAAGAAGGACAACATGAAAAGACATATTAGACAACCCAGTTTTATAAGGTATGCTAATTATTTCAATGGTTAATGTTTTGTATGTAATCAATTTGGTCATTGAGCAATATAATGCAAAAGACCCTCCAAGAGTGAGTACTCATGTAACTATGGAAGGAGTCACAATTAAAAAAAGTAAAATGGAATGTATAAGGTGGTATGTTACATTTTTCATAATATAGGACACATTTCAAGATTCTATCCTATTAGAGTTAGAAAGTCATCAAGTAAAAAAAAGAAGTTTCAAGATCCTATAGTAAAAGAAAGAAGGCAAATGAATGTATGGACACTAAAGGCAGTAAAGATAAGTCATTATAAGTATATAATCTCAATTTCACTAATTATCTAGATATATATTGCCTCAAATATGAAATCAAGTAAGGAATGTCTGTTATCAGCTCACATTGATGATCAAATGGTTGATGATGAGATCAAGCTTATAGTTTCAATCAAGTCTAGAAGGATGGTGAAGAATATTCAGTCTTGTGAAAATATGGAGATATATGAATATCATAATTTCATGTTGTTTTAGTGCCCTATGAAACATTTTTCTTCATGGAGACATTCTTCTATCGACAGAAGAATGAGGTTACAATCAAAGATTTATTTTTGAGAAGATTCTAGGTTGTCTATGTTGCAAGCAAAGAGATGAAGATGGATATTATCCATTCCTTTATTTATATATTTGAATTCAAATTGAAGAAAATTGGTACATAAGAGGTAAGCTTTTGATATATTGTTTTTATGAGTAGTTGAACTTGATCTATTAAGATAAAGGGGAAGTCTTTATTTCTATAGTTGACGATAAGAGTGTGGTAGCCTAGTGTGTGATCAAGAGTTTGATTTTCTTTAGTCATGTCAAGGAAGGTAAGTCATATTGAGTTTATATTTATTCTAAATAATATATGCTTGGTTTGAGGGAGATATATTTATATTATTGACTGAGCTTGATTTATGTTGAAGTGGTCTTGTAATTTGAGTTCATTTTGAAAGATATGATAGTTATAGAAGAACTTTGTCATTAATGTCAAAGGGGAAAAAAGATAATAAATGTTGAGAAAAGGCAATATTATAAAGAGTGAGAAATTTAAAGATTAGAAAGGGTGAGAAATGACAAGAACTAGGTCTAAGAGATGATTTCCATCAAGAGTGGTTGACATAGTTTGTAAATGTGTGTGCCATTAAAGATAGAGGGATAGATTATAGAGCATTATCATTAATTATTGAGTTTTGTCATTGATGTTTTCATTTATGTCAAATTTTGTTGTGAAGGTACATGGTTAAGTAAGACTTGAAGTGTGTGTATGATGAGTTCTTTTTCTAGCGTAGTGAGTGTTGTTGTTATATGAGACAATTGGTTTCAAAGTATTGTTTGAAGAATGTTATTAATTTAGTTTGATAAATATCATTGAGATTAGTATGAGTAAGTACAAGTCAGTATGTCAAGTATCAATTATCTTAAAAATCTTTGTATAGACCATGTGAGATAGTTTATGCAAGTATCAGGATGACATGAGTGAACTCTACATAAAATTTTGTATGCTCCAAAGATCTGTAAGCCATTTTGAATATTCTTTGAATGAGTTATAAATATCATTAGTGAAGCTTTATAGAATACCTAATAGTTTTTAAGCATGAGAGAGTTTTTTTGAATTTGTATATGAGGTTTCAAGGACCTTGAAGATTATTAGAAGGTCAGCTCTAAATATATGTGTATACAACTCTAAAGATGCTCTAAGTGAGATATGAAGATCTTTAGTTAAGATCCAAAGATGCTTTGAGTCAGTCATAAATATGATCTATTAAAGCTATGAATAAGATTAATTATATAAGGATTCTTGATTATACATAAGAGGCAATGAAGCACTGAGGAGAATTTCAAGGTGAATTCTATAGGGGTAAGTACTTTAGTCCAAGTCTGTAACTAGACCAGTTCCAGATCATGATTGGCCTAAAGAGGCATCATGAGCTATTGAAAATACATATGAATAATTTTTAATATTATTTAATCATGATAATATATTTCTTGACATATGTATGAGGAGATAAGATCTTGGATAGTTGTTATAAGGTTAGCTTCAAAACCTAATGTTACTTACAGGTCAAAGCCTAAAAATTAAAGAGAGAGATGGTAGCCAGATGTGGTATCAAGATTAGTTTACATGACATGGGTAAGTATGTGAACATTTATATAGGTAATTTAAGTTTTTTTATCATGTTCATGAAGTTTTAGGTCATGATTTGTATAAAAAGGCTTGAAAAATATTTTGAGGTCTCTCAAGTGCATAAAATGAAGAATTATCTACCTAAGAATGTTTTTTAAGTGTTTGTTGGAACGTGTATAATTATCATGAGAAAATTGTATATTCATGGTAGATAAGGAAGGTATCTATCTCAAATTTTCAAGAATTGGCTTATGGAAATAAGATCTAATCTTTATGAATGACTGTTAATACTGGAAGTTGGTCTAAACCCTCAAAGAACCCTAAAAATGACTTGATGTTGAAGATATTATTCTAAAGAGATAAAAAAAATTGGTATGGATATTTAAGTGATTTTATATTGTATTAAACTCTCCTAGGCATCTCTAGGTGTGATTATTTTCTCAGGTGAGTCAACATACCCTACAATAAAGTGTTTGTTTTTCAATGATTTGATGTAGAAGATAAATTTAATCAAGTCAAAGTTGCTAACTAGATGAAGGTTAAAGTGTGAGACTTTCAGTTGTTGTACATGAATGTATATACACATGTTATATATCTTAGGTGTGCAAATTTGTTGATCCAATTTGGCTAGTCACTATGAAACCTAATGGTACAGATAGCAAGAAAATCTGGTAGAAGTGAGAAGATGATTCCTAATGTGTTTTCATGTAAGAATGATGGAATGAAGTGCATGATGAAATTATTTTGTAATTTAATAGCATACATATGCTTTTCAAAATCCTATAATTTAGTGTGAGAGGTTGGAACATTAAATCCAAAATGGCTTATCTAGCTAAGTGGAGTCTATGAGAGAGAAAGTCAACAAATTGGTCTGCAATATCAATAGTTTCCTTTAGATCTTATGATATATTTAATCTAGGTTTATTTTAGGATTCTCTATGATATTTTTAATGCATTTAAATCCCTTGAAATTTTCAATTTGGTGTCATAATTTCATGTTTCCTTGACTAGTTTTGAAGTCAATTAGAAGTTCTAAGTGAACTTCTTGTAGGGAAGAGTTTGAACATGCATGTCATAATTTGAATCATATAGTGAATTTTTTGATGAAAATAAGATCATGAGGTTTATTAATATTTAATTTATTTCCATTTTTTTTTTGGAAAAATTGATTTGATGCCTCTATTATTTAAGACATATTTTTTGTGGATGCATAAGTCTTTTATGAACAATGTTTTAAGAAAGGGTTCAAATGGAGATTAGACCTAAAAGGTGTTATAGAACTAAAGTGAAGTTAGATAATTTATATTTTATTATAATATGATATTTTCCTACCATGTTATGTTTTTTAATATGATTCAATAAATTTCAAAGGGTAATGTGTTGTTAAGAAGGCTTATTAGGTCTCCATACAACCTAAAAGAGAACTAAGGGATAATTGAGCTATGCTGACCTAATGTGTTGGTTGATTAATAATTAAGGATGTTATTTTAACATTATAATATATATTACATGTTTTACATAAGATAATAATAATGTATGGCTGAGTAAGAATGATAAGATCATGAGACTTGTATAAAATCAAGGCTAATTAGGGCTATTTAATTGTGCTTATAAAGAGAAGAGAATAAGTGAATGACATAGATAATTGGTGAGTGTAAGGAGGTGATGTATACCATCAGATAAGTTTCATTAATATCTATATAGTTTCTACATATGAGGATTGAGGTTAAAATATCTAATCAATCCATGAAGAGGGATAGTTGAGTGAAGAAGGCTAGATGCCAGATTGAAAGGGATAGAAGTGAGAGAAAAGATAAGGAATAAGATAATAATATATTGTATGAGACACATAATATTATAAATGTGATCAAGTTTTTCATTTGGATCTTTTTTTATAAGTCATCTAGGGTGTTAGTGTCTCCTAGCAAGTGGGTACTTGCTAAAGCCTAGCTGAGTTGGTGTTTAACTAGTTAGGGTTGGTGCTCCATGTGTAGTTTGTGAATAAATAAAGATTGGTGTTTATATTAGATAACTATAGTCCATTTTATATATTATTGGGGTTTATTCCCTTTAAGGTTTTCCCATGTATATATTGTGTTCATGTGTTTCATGCTCTTATGATTAGGTGCTTATGCTTGATAAAATGTACATGCTTATTAGAATGGTTCATTTTTTTTAAAAGGAATGAAATGAAATTTTTTTAAGACTGATTCACCCTCCCCCTCTCAGTCATTTTTATTCCAATATAAATTTCTAGAACATTTAGATGGGTGAGCAACAACTAATACCACTAAAGGTTCAACTAGTCTCCCTATTTGAATTAAAGTTTTCTAATGTTATGGGCTTGTTGAAACCATAGGTTTACTATCTTATTTCATAATATAATGAAATTATAATATAATTAATAGGATATATTATCATAAAAAATTTAAAGAGAGGGAAAGTGTAGGGAAGAAAAGGGATGATTCTTTGACTAAGATAAGATATTTTGGTGCTAGTAAATGGAAATCATGGTTGGATGTAACTATGTCACTAGTAATAGAGTTTAGCTATTGAAAAAATTATATAATTTAATGAGAAAAATTAAAATTAAAATGTGAACACATAATTTATAATCTCTATCTAAAGAAATCAAATAGATAATATCATAACTATCACATGACTTCATAAAAGCTTCAAAATAAATAAAATGAGAATTTAAAATCATTCAAACTATCTAATGCATAATTTGATTATATATTCACTTTAAAAAATAAAATTTAAACTTCTTGGGATATATTAATTCTCTTAAATTAATTTCCTCTACAAAACAATCATGACAAAATAAAGTAAAATGGCAAGTGTAATCATGGCACAATTCCAATAGAGTTTTAGCATAAAAATACTCGACCCTTATAATGGAAATCACTATTGATTATATAGGCAAGTCAATAAAAGCCATTCACTTCATACACAACTAGAATTTAATGACCTGATGCCCAATATCAAATTTGATAATTGATTATAGCTCAGTTTCTTGATATAGCACAACAATAAAGGAAAGGATAATTATCTAGTCATGTCACAATTCCCAAAATTATAACCAAATTCATAATGAAAGGATATGTAATATCTAATACATTTAAATATATAATGATCCAATGTTTATTAGCTTTTAATTCTTTTTACAATTGAATTAGTGGTCCAAACAAGAAAATACACATCATGGTAAAAATTATCCAAATAATGGAGTAACTAGTTCGTATTCAATTTTATCTATTCACAATTCTACATACTTATCTTTGTGATAGCAACTCTTCTATTAAATATATCCTTTTTTTATTAAATGTTAATAACTAAGCAGTGTTGGAATAATAGATTATTCTAATCTATAAATAGTTATATATCATATTTTTGTAGAAGTTATCAGTGTTTCTAAATGGTGAATTAAAATTATGTTGTGCACAGTCTCCTTGATCTTGTTTCTCCCCCTCCATCTAATTTATACTATTTTTCTAGGTTTTACTACCTTCGTGCTCATTTTAATTTTTGAAATTCTCTCACATCTTCCACCCTATTTCATTGCAATCCATTATAGAAGTTATGTTCTTTGATTATGATTATCTAGTCCTTTTGCTTCTCTGAATGTGGGACTTCACTCCAAAATTATTTTCAGTTTGAAAATTTGATCATTATCTAGATTTATGATCTATATATCATATATGATATTTTAATATAAGCTCTTGATGGGTTATGCTCTAATCATTTCTCATGTCCTTGTATTCATTAGGTTTTGTGTTTTGATTTATCCATGAGAATGATAGGATTTTCTAGTTATGTTACATAAAACTAATTAATTTTTATCCTTCCTGCTTATTATTTATAGTTGTAAACATAGTGAAACTATCATTAACCCATCAATTTTATCTAGACTTTACTGTCAAATTTTACTTATGCTTAATGGTTATGTGTCTAATATTTTGACACTTGTTAAAATCTCACTTTCTAAGAGCTCAGGCTTGGTAACATTAATTTTGTACATTTTCTAGACTATGATTCCCCATTTTTTTACCACTTGGCATGATCTTGGGACTCTAGGGAGTCTTTTACTATTGATAGTATACTATGCTCTATTAGGATTTGATCACTTGAAAACCCATCATGTTGATGGCTTAAAGTACTTGGGAGTCTTCTACGGTCTTCCTTTGGATTATGTTAGTCATTCAAGTCTTGATTTCTTGAGATGTTTCCACTTGGATTCATCTCAATGCTTCAAAATTCAATGACTTTGTTTTGATCTATTGCCATCCTCTAAGATATGGGTTACCTGGATGTGACCAAGTGTCACAATATTGAGACTTTAGGGTCAGACTATCTTCAAAAACTTTTCGCTATCCATCACCTTCCCCAATCTATGAATCCTCAAGATCATGTCATGTATCACGATATCTTGAATCCATTTCCTTTAAAACTTATCCAATTTTACAATTATATTTATTACATTTTTGAGTGAGCATTGAACCATTGATGATGCCACATGGCATGATCATGGGGATTCAAGCCTCAAGGCTTCTATATACTTTCATTGACCTTCCACTGCCATAAACTTTGATATCATGTCACATGGCATGATCTCAATCCTTTCAATCTTAGGATGAATATATACTTTGGATTCACTTAGATTTCCCAATCTATCGACACATGATGGTTCATGAAAGGTTAGGAAATTATGATATTGAACTATTGACTATCTCCCTTTGAGATTTGGATGTCTAAGATGCGGCCACATCTCATAATATTGTAAGATCTCAAAAAACTTATAATTTTCAAATGAAATCCCCCAATGAAATATAAATTTGAAGAATTTTAACATCTGGCAAAGATTGATGGATCGGAATACTTCATAATATCTTTGTGAGTAAATACAATGCAAAAGAAACACTTCAAGAAAAATGTTAATAATTTAGTCAAATGACAAAATAAATACTTGACAAATAAATAAAGGAAATCTGAACATAGGGAATAGAAAAAGATAAATTTAGTTGAGTAAGGTTCAATCGAGCCCATGAAATCATAAATTAAGCATAGTTCACTAGTCAAAAAAATTAAAATAAACTCTAACAAATGTAAATGTAGCTAAGCAAATTACATTAGAAACTAGACCAAGCTACTTTCAAAATCCAAAAAAGGAAATTTAAATTGATAATATGACCATTTAAAATTAAATTTAAACTACAATGGTCATCAAATAAACAAATAAATATCACAACTCAATCAAAATAGTTCAATAATGAAATCCAATCTCTAATGAAATAAACTATTGAAATTGGTCCCTTTCTAATTTAACCCCTAGAAAAGGTTATGTTCATGTTTTAAAGCTCAAATTTTTAAAATAATCATCTAAATACATCATCAACACCGTAAGGTAATATTTTAACACTATGAAAAATGTTTTATAACCAATGGAAGACTTTGCATTGATCATGGGCAAATTCACCCAATTTTTGTTATTTAAACCCTAAATGTATAATTGAATTTGTTAAATTTCATCAAACATATTCATAATTTTGAAACCTCAAGATTGGAATCCATATCAATAAATCCATGCAACATTTGTAAATGTGACCATGCAAGTAAGCAATACCATAAATAATAAATAATTACGCTAAAGCAAGAGACTCCCCATATGGAAATTTTGAGTATGGGACATGTTGGACACAAAAAATGGAGAATTTCATGGGTATAATTTTGTTCAACATTTATAACCTATAATTTGAATCATCAAATAAATAAATACAAATAAGTCCTTTAGACAAAACCAGAAAGGTGAAAGTACTAAAGTCTAACTCAACCTATGACATACTAAATTCTAGATCTTCTTAGGACCATTAGTGTGTGTCAAAGATATTTATTCTTTTATATCTCTTGAATTAACATGAAAATTTTAAACTTGTCTAAAAAACTAAAAACTTCTTAGAAGCAAAACTGTGGATGTTTGATTTAGGGGAAATTGCATGGGAAATACATTACTACCATCCATGCATCTATAGACAGAATAGAGATACCTCTAGTCCCACTCAAAGCCTTGTTCCACTAATGTCTAGGAAAAAAATCCTATGAGGGAGATTTTCTAAATCACCCTTTCAAGGAAATAATTTCTATTTTACACTTTATTCAATTTCCTTTTGATTTATTTCTTTCAAAAATATTTCATTTTTAGCCCATATAGGATTGGGGACTAAGCCAAGATATAATTATATAATCATAAAAATCATAACTATCAAGACAAAGTTAAATCAATTTAGTGTACTATTTATCTTTATATGTGAAATTAAGTGTAGATTGATGGCTTCAACAAGAAAATTAAATGTTTCTAAACTTTTAGATATTCTATTTTAAATCACATGTCTTCAAAATTATGAAAATTCACAAGAAAATTGTAACAATATATGTAACTATTCAACAATAAATACTCACCTTATAACTTATAAATCTAAATTACTCTCATACATTCATCAACATTTCAAATTCTTATCCCATGAAAGGACATAATTTTTATTCATTAATTTTTTGTATAAAATTTCAATCTATTTTTTTACTCCTTAAACTTGATTGCTATTAAATATTGATTGCAATAGACTTTCACTTCTCTAAGACCAACTTGTTGTGAGGTATTTTGACATGCCAACTTATCAGGGGTTGTTAATCTATTCCTCTTGTTAAAGGAGACTTATGTAAACAAATTTGCCCAAGGTCTTGGTACAAAGGGTAACCCAGTTAGCTCATTGTGACCATACCATATCAAGGGTATTTAATGTATATTTCAACCAAATCCATATGAGTTAAAAATAAAGAGCTTATGCCTATGGAACCATTAAAATGTTCTAACTTTGAATAAATAATTTATTTAAAGAGACACATATATTTTAAATATTTAATAATTCATAAACAACAATAGTAAAAGAGAATAAAATCAAGGTAAGTGTTAGATTAAGATTGTAATTTAGAAACCAAAATAATCTAATCTAATAGATTAATAAAAAATAATAAAATCAAAGAATATAAGCCTATGATAAAGAAATAAAATTTGAAGCCACCAATTGAATGCAACACCTAAAAATCAATCCCTTATGTGACTAGCTAACTCAAAATAACCATGAGAATGATTAAAGCATATAAAAAGAGTGAGGGAATTGAAGGAATAAAAATGACCACCATTCACATGAGTAGATAACCAATAAACCCCCATAATCTTTTATAAATCAAGATTTTTGTGTTGATAACAATGTTTGATTTGATTACAATTGATTACATCCAAATACAGATAGCATAACACCAACATTACAAGATGAGGGAGAGATTAAGATAATAAATCAATAAATTACATGAAAAATAAGTGTGATTGGCTTTACGGTCTCTCTGGGAAAAGAAAATCCAACCCTTATAATGTTAAAATTATCCAATATATAGATCTCTAGCCACTAAAAAATATCTTTAATACACCACCTATATTATAATAATGTTAAAACACCCTCATTAATTTTCAATGTGATCACCTAACAATTTTAATGTGGTCATCTGATGTTTATTAATACAAATTTTGATCACCCACTATCACATTTACAGTATTCACCACCTACACAAGGCAAAGAAAACAAGTTAGTTATAAAAAGTGTTATAATAATGGATAAAAATAAAAAATACAACACTTAAAAAGAATAGGTCAATTAATGGTAATATAGTCATCCAATGACATAGTAGATGGTCATCAACCTAGCAATTGATCAATGACCATAATGTGATCATTCAATGACTTTAATACAATCAATAGATGACATAATTATCACCCAATGGTAATGTAGTTTCTTGATGTCATGTTGGTCACTCGATGGAAGTATAGTCACTTAATGACATAGCTATCACTTAGAGGTAATGCAGTTGCTTAACAACATACCCATCACCTGACAGTCACACAATCGGCTGACATCTCCCAAAGGCATAGTGGTAACTCCCCTAGGAATATACTAAGAGATTTATGAGAATTACAAGATCCATGAATTAAAGGAAACTTATGAGGATCTAACTCCATTTTATAATAAGTGTAAAATACCAAGTCAATTCATATAGACTTGGTCTTTTTAATAGTGGTGGTTTTGAGTCCCAATTTAACACACAAATCAAGACAAATTACCAAGGTAAGTTGTAATTATAAGACCAATAGACCATGATTTTATGTGTGAGTAGATAAAAAGGTCAAAAAATGAGGTTCTCTAATTCTTGGAATAATTAGGGCATGTTGTGCAATCAACAACACAACACATAAAAAAAGTGAAATAAGGGAAGATCCAAAGAACAATGCCAAGTGAGTACCTTATGATAGATTGAATTATCATTATACAATATATAATCATCTCTAATAATTATTTAAATTCACATTAAGACCACCAATAACTCTAATAAAACAAGACAACTTAAACAAATTGGTCAAAAATAATCAAATGAAGAACAAAAACAACAAGAAAACATACCAAGCAAGACAAACACAAAACAATAGAAAGCTAAATAGACTAAGAAAGTGAGAAACTAATATAATAAATAAATAAATTATATACAATATGTACATACCATTAACCTCTTCACTTTTATTATAAAATTTTATTTCATAAAACAACTGAGAAATAATGCTTCAAAAACTATCCATTAACTAGTAAGGGGAGGTCATTAACTTGAATAAATTTCAATCCAAAAGCATTTCATCCTAGCAACTCTGAGACTTGATAACGTCTGATCCAAAGAGAACTAAATTTATAATTATGACCCTTCTTCTCATGCACTTTTTCCCATAATAAAACTAAGTCTAAAATATGAAAGTATTTGACCTATGCTCTTTTATCAAACCATCTCTTCACAATATCCTAAGATGTACTAAACATTTTCAAGGCTTCTTCTCTTATGTCTTCTAAATGAATTAGGTCTAAAAATCTAGGCTGACTTGTCTCATTTTCTTCCATATAGGCATGAATGAACTAACCTATGGGTTTCTTGACTATCATTGTAAATATTGGTTCCACGATCGATTCTAGCCTATAATTAATTTCTCAAGTAGGTTAAGGAACCAGTCATAAGCCTAATAAAGAAAGGTGAAAGGGATAAAACCTATAGGCTACATATTCATGATCAACACTAAGTAATCTGGGATATGTTTTATGAGATGTAATGTGTTATTCTATAGTCCTTCCATTATTTGGAATGAACTTTGGAAGATAACACTCAGGGTTTTTAGGCAAAACATGTATGTCACTGGGAGCATTTATAGTTGATCCAACAAGCCAAGATATAGCCTTTTAGATTATTCTATTGGTGATAGATTATGGGGATGGTGTGGTTGTGTAAACTAATCATCTATATCTACCTGAATTATATTTAATATGTCTATGAGATTGAAGAGGAAAAATAATTAATCTTTTATGATTCAACCTAGCTCTAGATCATGTGATTCTTGAAGAAGACTCTAGAGTGACAAAAACTAATTTCTATTAGTAAGGGTTTCAATCACATAACAAATGAAAAATTATAAGGATGAGTTCAAATACCATAAATATATAATCAATGATAATCTTAGAGTATTTAGATGTTCAAGATCAAAGTTTTAAGATCTAAAATATTGTATTCAGACCCTTTGAGCACCATTTTTTATTGGGATCAATTTATGACCCACACAAAATGCAACTTTTGAATTAGCTGATCCAATAGGATAAAGGAATTATATAACACATGGGATGAATGTCCCCTCATTTTTATGATTATTTTGAGGATCCAAGGATTGAGAAATTTCTAAAACATTTACCTAGGTGAGCAACAACTTTTACCACTAGAGGTTCAACTAGTATCATTACTTGAGTTAAAACTATGTAATGTTATCATCTTGTTGAAAACATATTTTTACCATATTCTTTAATAATATATGGAAATTATAATATATTGAGTAGGATATCTTATCATAAAAATATAAAAGAGAGGAAAATATTAGGGTAGATAATGGATGATTCTTTTACTGAGATCAAATATTTTGGTGTTGAGAAATGGAAATCATTGTTATCTATAATTATGTCATTGGGCATCAATTTTAGCTATTACAAAACTTAAATAACTCAAAAAACAAAAATCAAAGGAAAATGTGAATATTTAATTCATAATATCTATCAAAATAAAGAAAATACACAAGCCTATAGCTATCACACATAATGATAATTCATGATTAATCAAACTAACCATTGCATAATCTAATTGTATATTCACTTTTAAAACTAGCATTCAAACAACTTCTTGGCATATTTTAATTATCTAAAATAAATATCCTCTAGTATCTAATCATGACAAAATAAAGAATGGTAGGTGTAATCCTAACACAATTCCAACAGAGTTTTAGTGAAAAAATAGTTGACCTTTACAATGGAAAGCAATGTTGCTTATATAATCAAGGTAATCAGACCCATTTCCTTGATGCAAGACAAAAATTTAATGACATGATGCCCAAAATTAAATTTGATAATGGATTACAACTCAGTTTCTTGAGATAACACATCAAGAAAGGAAATGATAATGATCTAGCAATGGCATAATTCCTATATTATAACCAATTTGAGGATGAAATGGGATGCAATACCCAATGAATTTCAAGCTCCAATGATCCATCATTTACTGATTTTAGTTATTTTCACAAGTTAATCAACATCCAAAATAATAAAATCCACATTATGGCAAAATGGATCAAAATTATGGATTAACTAGTTCATATTCGATTTTGTCCATTCCTAATTCCACATAATTAACTTTGTGACAATAAAACTTCTATTAAATATATCCATTCTTTATAAAATGTTAATAAATAGGTAGTATTAGAATAATAAATTATTCCAATCTATAAATAGGTGCATCTCCTCCTTATAATGAAGTTACCAATGTCTTTGAATAATAAATTAAACTTATGATGTACACACTCTCTTTGACCTTGATTATCCCCCCTTATCCAGTTTCTATTATTTTTATAGGTGTTTCTACTTTCATGCTCATTTTCCTTCCTAATATTGGCTCATAACATCCAACCTATTTCGTTGCAAGCCCTTTTAGAATTTTTATGCTTTGATTATGATTATCTAGTTATTTTGATTCATTCAATGTGGGAATTCACTCCAAAATCCTTCTAAATTTGAAATTTTGACCATTCTTGAGCTTTACCCTTTTATTATTCATACTCAACCATTCAATACAAGCTCCTAATGGGTTATGCTCTAATCATTTCCTAGATTTATGTCTTTATTGGGTTTTGTGTCTTGATTGATCCTTGAAAATGATAAGATTCACAAGTTAAAATACTTAACCTTGTGTAATGTCCCTTCTTCCCAATGAGATAATTGTATAATACCATTATCCTAATTTATTCCCTTAGGCTAAGTAAAATGATATCAAGGAATAATTAAGGGAAAGTCACTATTCACACATACACTATTCACTATGACTATTCATGGTGATATGGAAAGTGATGTAGATGGTGATGTAGTAGATGAGGTGGATTTTGGATGATGTGGCATAGCCCATAGATGAGCTTCCATGGAATCTAGTGCATGTAATGGAATGGGACAAGATTTCTTGTCTTTTGGTGAGTTATATGTCTACCTTTTGGGATGAATACAAGGGGTTAATAGTTGGGGCTCCACCCTTGGAGGGAGTATTGAATTAGCATGTTAAGTCTTTTGGAATGAGTTAAAAGATGATGTGTGAGCATGTGGGATAGTGGGCCATCAATTCATTATTATTGATTGAAGTGGGGGACAAATTGGAAAAGAGATGCCCACTACTTTTTGAAGCACATGGAAAAAGTTGAGTGGCATCATGAAGATGCCATCCACTTTTAACCATTACACATAGGTCAAGCATACCAACTTGAACCCATTTAGGACCATAAGGATATGGGTTTCAATTCCCTCTCTCCTCACATTTCTTCTCTCATCCCTCCATTTGTAGATTCTTTAAATAAAGAGCTCCTCCCTTGGTTATTCATGTTGAATATTATAAACCCACCCCCAATTTGTATGTTTGAATCTAGTTCAGATTAAGCCTATCCTAAGGAAAAAAAACCTTGGAGTGAAGAAATATTTAAGGATGAAAAACCTCTAAGACTTTCTAGTTTCAATGGTGAGATATCCTCCCTGGTTGGCTTTGGTATTTTTATATAGAAACTACATTGGTTCTTTTTAAAATTTATTTGTGTAAGAAATTGTTATATTTTTAATATAATGTGTGTGTGTGTGTGTGTGTGTGTGTGTGTGTGTGTGTGTGTGTGTGTGTGTGTGTGTGTGTGTGTGTGTGTGTGTGTGTGTGTGTGTGTGTGTGTGTTTGTGTAATAATAGTATTCAAATAATATAATTGTTGGATATTATGAGTTTATATCTCTAAATTATATGGTTGTATCAATTTATAATCTATTTTAGAAAAATTCCATAAAATTGTCTTAATTATCCTTAAGGGTATATTATAGTAGTATCAAAGCTGGTGATCTTTCCAACCTTTAGGTATTGTAATTTTTTATGTTTCCAAGTGATAAGGAATTTAGATACTATAAAATATATTAAATAAGATTGCAACTAGAAGAAATATTAGTTGATTTAGTGGGAGATAGAGATGAAAGAGCTAGTAGAGACCCATTTGATATGGGTTAAAGAAGAGAACAGGTATACATAGAGATGAGTCTAGTATAATATAGGTTCTCAATGAAATATCAAGAGGAAAATGGGAGTTATTCCAGTTGTTTAGGAATAATAATAATGACAATAATGGTGATAATGATAATAATGGAAAAAACAAAAATAATGGTAATAGTGGTACATATGGAATCAACTCAGCCAGTAATAGAACTACTCATCATGGAAATTTTAGTGGATCAGTTCACTCTAGGCCTTTTATGCGTAATTTATTTCCAAGAAAAAATACTCCAAAAGGGATTATTGAACTAGAATATCATCATGCATTTAATATACAAATAATGAGATATTGGAGAGTAATGGGAGTAAAGTTTTAGGCTGAAATAACATTTCCAGAGTTTCTAGAATTTAATCAAAGGCATAGACCCCATAGTGGAGGGAGACACTAGAATCAAGACTTGTGGAGAAAGGTGGATAAATTATCCATTTCTTTTTTTGATGGATATAGTATGAATATTGTAATAGCTTGTGTTCATAAACTTGATACATACTTTTAGCTTAACACTATGGATGAAGATGAGGCAATCAAGTATGAAACCCTCCATTTGGATGGTTGTGCACATGAATGGTGGCATCACATGTTGATTAATATAAGCCATGATCAGATCAAATCTTATACTAATTTCATAGAGAGTTTTATTGATATATTTAATAATAATGATATTGAGTTACAATTTGAGTTAGCATGGATGAAGAAATGGAGTTCAGTAGACACTTACATTGTTGGTTTCTAAAGATTATTAGTGCTAGTGACTGATTATTTTGAAAGAAGGTTGATCATACTATTTTTTATGGCCTCTCGAATCCCTTGAGAGGTTACATTAAGGATATTATCCATTTCACATTACATCAATCAATTAATAAGTTAAGAGACATGAAGTCCTCTATTTTTGGAGACAAATTTTAGTCAAAAGAGTCCCAACATAAAGACAAGGTCAAGAAGAACTTCCATAAATATTAAAATAAGGATAATAAGGAGCCCACAAGGTTAGATATATATCAACTTAATGATCTTTAGAGGAAGAAATCATGCTTCACTTGTAAGGATACATAAGTCCTAAACTACAAGTGCACACCTAAGGCTAAAGTGAATCAAATCAAGTACTATTCAACTGATGAATCTAAAAAATCAAATTCACAATCTAATTTGGAAGATAAAAATAAATAAAAATATTTATAAGAATAAAAAAAGGAGTATAAAATTTGGAGCACACTTTACCAACTCTCTAGGTTTCAAACAATTATTTCTTTCATAGTTTTGGGAGTATTATGTGGATAGCAGATAGTTACTCTTATCGACACAGGTGCTACACATCATTTCATTAATGAAGGGGTTATAGTCAAAAGGGGAATTAAAATAGAATATTTTTATGGTTTCAAGGTGATGGTAGTATATGGGTTCACCCTCACATGCACTAGGAATATTTCTAACTTGAGCTTTCAACTGGGAGATTATGAGCTCAAAGATGAGTTTTATATGGTGATTACAGGAGACATAGATGCAGTCCTTGGTATGCAGTGGTTATAGTCTATTAGAGAGTTTTATATGAACTTGTAGACCATAGAGATGAAATTTTAATCAATTGGTAATAAGATTTTTATTAGAGGCATGTCAAATGGTGGGCCATTAATGGTTTATTTTAAAAGAATGGAGAGACTTATTAGAGATGACCAAGTAGAGTGGTTAGTGAAAAACATCATTATGCCAACCATTAAAAATCAGTAGAAAAATAGTTACCCTCCATATGTAAAAACTTTATATTCCAAGTACAATAAGGTTTTTGGTAGCATACATCTTGGGAGGCCTCCTAAGTGAGTAATTATTCATGTCATTGAGTTAGAGGAGGGCACCAAACCCATTATCACCATTCCCTATAGGCATTCAAAGAGGTACAAAGATGATATAGAGAAGGCCATCAAGGAGATATTTGACATGGGACACATCAAGCCTAGTAAGATCCCCTTCACATCTTCAATAGTGTTGTTAAATAAGAAGGATGAGACTATGTGTGTGTATATACTCCATAGCTCTAAATAAAAAGACAGTAAAAAATAGGTATCCCATTTTGTAGATAAATGATCCCATAGGTGAGCTACATGGTGCATGTTACTTCTTAAAGATTGATTTGAGACCAGGATATCATGAGATATAAGTTCATGAGGAGGATGTGGAAAAAAATACTTTTAGGTGTCATTTTGGATACTTTAAGCTCTTGGTTATGCCATTTGGTCTAACCAATGTTCCTTCCACTTTTTAGTCTTACATGAATATGGTATTCAACAAACAACTCCATAAGTTTGTTTTGATATTCTTTGATGATATTTTTTAAAACATGGGAAGAACATATGAGGAATTTAGATGAGGTTCTAAGCATTCTTGAGAGGGAGTCTTTTTATGCCAAGGATTCAAAATATGAATTTGGTATGATAAAGTTTATTTACCTTGGTAACATAATCATCTCCAAGGGTGTTAGAATGGATCCAGATAAAGATCAAAACAATTTCAAATTTGCCTCCACCTACTAATCTCCCATAGATTAAGGTATTTTTTAGTCTATGTGGTGTTTATAATAGATTTTACCAAAAAGAGGGCATTTGTCTAGTCTAATGTATCATAGTAATACTTTTATCAGTTTAATTAGATTATGAGTTCATGCTCAATCTTAGCTATTCTTTATTTTTCTAAGCCTTTTAAGCTTGAGTGTGATTATTTTGGAGAGGGAGTAGGTGTTATCTTGATGTAAGAAAAACATCCCATTGAATTTGAGGGCATAAAATTGAGGGGTGATAAAAGGAGCTACTCTATCTAAGATAAGGAGATGTTGGCCATTATGCATGCCTTGGCCAAGTTTAGACCATATCTAGTGGGAGGTAAGTTCATTGTCAAAATCAACCACAAAAGGATTTGAATGATAGACAAGATAAATGGTTGAGTAAGCTTCAAGATTATGACTTTGACATTATATATGTCAAAGGAAAGAGAAACATTATGGTTGATGCTTTATCTAGGAAAACACATTTATGTTCTTGGGTGGAAATTACTGTAAATTAGATAGAGCATATTTTAGTAAAATATGTTAAGGACCATTGGGCTACTAGTATCATTAAGGGTACTATATAGGGTGGTAGGTATGTCATGGTTAATGAACTTATTATTTACAAATATTGGATCTATTTGGTACCTAGTTCAATGTTTAATATGAAGGTTATATGGTTTTTTCATGATGCTCCTATGGCTAATCACCTGGGTTTCTTCAAGACATATAGGTAGATCTGGGAGAGATTTACATGGAAAGCACTTAAGAATGAAATCCCTAAGTGAATTTGAGAATGTTCCACCTATAATTAAAATAATAATGAGCATACTTATCCTAAAGGTTTGTTTTAGCCTCTACCCATTCCCAGTCAAAAATGGGAAAGTATCTCAATAGACTTAATCATAAGGTTACCTATGATACAAGGTAAGGATTGAATATATGTTGTTTTTCATATATTAACCAAATTTGCTCATTTTTTCCCACTTTAGCAACATTTTTAGCATCAAAAGTAGCATATTTGTTATTTAGAGAGATATTCTAGTTACATGGCATGCCTAAGAACATAGTCAGTGATAAGGACAACAAGTTCCTAAGATTATTTTGGTAGGATATTTTGAGATTGAGTGGGACTAAGCTCACTCCTAATACCAACTATCACCCATAAATAGATGGTTAAACTAAGATTGTAAATAAATGGGTGGAAAGGCATTTCTAAAATTACATTTTAGGGCAATAGAAGTCATGGGTAAAATGCTTGCATCTAAGAGAGTATTACTATAACTCTACCTATCACATGCCACTTAAGATGTCACCATTTATGGATTTAGATGGATATGAATCCCATAGATTCATTGAATTAATGTTAGGAGATAGTAGAGTGCCCAAAGTCAAGGATTTATTAGAGAAGAGTAAGAATATAATGAAATCCTTGAAGTAAAACTTGTAGCAAGATCAAAATAGGAAAAATTTATATGTAGATTAATAATACATTGAGCGTACATTTGAGCTAGGTGATATGATTTATTTGAGGTTGCAGCCCTATATAAAATCCATTCTCAAAAAGAGTGGGTTAGATAAGTTTAAAATATATTTTTATGTCCCATTCAATATTCCTAAAAGGATTTGAGAAGTGGATTATGAGTTGGAGCTACCGATGAGTCACAAGGTGCATAATGTCTTACACATATCACTCCTTAAGAAGGCACTTGGGCATAATGTAGTTCCTTCTTCTGATTTGCCACCACTAGATGAGGATAGAAAACTCATTCTCATTCTAGAGGCTATAATTTACTCTAGAGAGCATATTCTAAAAGGGATGACTATCATGGGATACTTATTGAAGTAGAAAGATTTATCATTTGAGGATGTTACTTGGGAGATTAAGCAAATTCTATGGCATCCAGATTTAAAATTGCTTAAGAATGAGTAATTATGAGGATGAAGGATTGCAATGTCCTCTTCTTCCTAATGATATAATTATAGAAGACCATTATTCTATTTTATTCTTATAGGCTAAGTCAGTGATATCAAGGAATAATTGATGGCAATTCACTATTCACACAAACACTATTCACATGTTACTATTCACTATCACTATTCATGGTGATGTGGAAAGTGATGAAACTAATGATGCATCAGATGATGTGGCTTGTGGATGATGTGGAATGGAACATAGAGGAAATCCCATGTAATCTAGTGCATGTGATGGAGTGGGATAATATTTCTTTTCTTTTTGTTAGTCACATGTCTACCTTTTGGGGTGAAGATGAGGGGTGAATAATTAGGGTGCCACTCTTGGAGGGAATATTGAATTAGAATGTGAATTCCTTTGGAATGATTCAAAAGGTGATGTGTGATAATATGGGATAGTGGGGCATCAATTAACTAATCCTAATTGTTTGGGGGATAAATTGGAAGAAAGATTCCCACTACTTTTGGAAGTATATAGAGGAAGTCAAGAGGCATCACGAAGATGCCATCCACTTTTAACCATTTCACATGGGTCAAGCATGCCAAATTCGATTCGTTTAGGCCCATAAGGATATGGGGTAAAATTATCTCTCTCTCTCCTTATGTTTATTCTCTTTTCCATCAATCTATAACTAAAGAGCTCCTCCCTTGGTTATGCATGTCGAATATTATAACCCCCCTCCCCCAATTTTTAAGTTTAAACTTGGTTCATCTTAATTCTCTTCATTGCAAATAAATATTTAAGGATGAAAGACCTCTATGTTTTACTAGTTTTGGTCATGAGATAGCCTCCTTAGTTGGCTTGGGTGGTTTCATACAGACTACATTGGTACTTTAACAGAGTTATTTATGTAAGTAGATGTTATGTTTTTACTATTGATATATATATATATATATATATATATAAATATATATATATGTATTATCAATATTAAGATAATATCATAGTTGGATTTTATGATTTAATATCTATAAATTTCATGGTTCTATCAATTTATAATCTATTTTAGAAAGCATGAGGGAGACAAATGAAGCAAGGTATAATATCCCCTCAAGGATAATTAAGACATTTTTTTTAGTTTTTCTAAAATAGATTATAAATTGATAGAACCATGAAATTTATAGATATAAAATCATAAAATCCAACTATGATATTATCTTAATATTGATAATATATATATAGATAATATCATAGTTGGATTTTATGATTTTATATCTATAAATTTCATGGTTCTATCAATTTATAATCTATTTTAGAAAAATTAAAAAAAATGTCTTAATTATCCTTGAGGGGATATTATACCTTGCTTCATTTGTCTCCCTCATGCTTACTATTTTTACACTTGTAAATAAATCAAAATTATCATTTACCCATCATTCAGTTCTAGAAATTACCATCACATTTTACTTATGCTTATGCTTCAAATTTTACTTAGTCACATGTCTACCTTTCTGGGTAAATATGAGGGGTGAATAATTAGGGTGCCACCCTTGGAGGGAATATTGAATTAGCATGTGAATTCCTTTGGAATGATTCAAAAGGTGATGTGTGATAATATGGGATAGTGGGGCATCAATTAACTAATCCTAATTGAATTGGGGGACAAATTGGAAGAAAGATTCCCACTACTTTTGGAAGTATATAGAGGAAGTCAAGAGGCATCACAAAGATGCCATCCACTTTTAACCATTGAACATGGGTCAAGCATGCCAACTTGGACTCATTTAGGCCCATAAGGATATGGGGTGAAATTATCTCTCTCTCTCCTTATGTTTCTTCTCTCTTCCATCAATCTATAACTAAAGAGCTCCTCCCTTGGTTATGCATGTTGAATATTATAACCCCTCCCTATTTGTAAGTTTGAACTTGGTTCATCTTAATTATCTTCATTTTGAATAAATATTTGAGGATGAAAACCCTCTATGTTTTACTAGTTTTGGTCATGAGACATCCTCCTTGGTTGGCTTGGGTGGTTTCATATAGAAACTACATTGGTACTTTAACAAAGTTTACATATGTAAGTAGATGTTATGTTTTTACTATTGATATTATATATATATATATATATATATATATCAATATTAAGATAATATCATAGTTGGATTTTATGATTTTATATCTATAAATTTCATGGTTCTATCAATTTATAATCTATTTTAAAAAAATTTAAAAAAATGTCTTAATTATCCTTGAGGGGATATTATACCTTACTTCATTTGTCTCCCTCATGCTTACTATTTTTACACTTTTAAATAAATCAAAATTATCATTTACCCATCATTCAGTTCTAGAAATTACCATCACATTTTACTTATGCTTATGCTTCAAATTTTACTTAGTCACATGTCTACCTTTCGGGGTAAAGATGAGGGGTGAATAATTAGGGTGCCACTCTTGGAGGGAATATTGAATTAGCATGTGAATTCCTTTGGAATGATTCAAAAGGTGATGTGTGATAATATGGGATAGTGAGGCATCAATTAACTAATCCTAATTGAATTGGGGGACAAATTGGAAGAAAGATTCCCACTACTTTTGGAAGTATACAGAGGAAGTCATGAGGCATCACAAAGATGCCATCCACTTTTAACCATTGCACATGGGTCAATCATGCCAACTTGGACTCATTTATGCCCATAAGGATATGGGGTGAAATTATCTCTCTCTCTCTCTCCTTATGTTTCTTCTCTCTTCCATCAATCTATAACTAAAGAGCTCCTCCCTTGGTTATGCATGTTGAATATTATAACCCCTCCCTATTTGTAAGTTTGAACCTGGTTCATCTTAATTCTCTTCATTGTGAATAAATATTTGAGGATGAAAACCCTCTATGTTTTACTAGTTTTTGTCATGAGACATCCTCCTTGGTTGGCTTGGGTGGTTTCATATAGAAACTACATTGGTACTTTAACAAAGTTATATATGTAAGTAGATGTTATGTTTTTACTATTGATATTATATATATATATATAATATCAATATTAAGATAATATCATATTTGGATTTTATGATTTTATATCTATAAATTTCATGGTACTATCAATTTATAATCTATTTTAAAAAAATTAAAAAAAATGTCTTAATTATCCTTGAGGGGATATTATACCTTACTTCATTTGTCTCCCTCATGCTTACTAGTTTTACACTTTTAAATAAATCAAAATTATCATTTACCCATCATTCAGTTCTAGAAATTACCATCAAATTTTACTTATGCTTCATGCTTATATGTCTTTGATATTTTGATACTTGTCTCAATCTCAATTTCTAGGATCTCAAGATTGGTAATGTTTATTTTGTATAGTCTAAAAATTATGATTATTTGTGATGGTGGTACTTAACATGATCTTATGATTATGGGGAGTCCTCAACTATTGACTATGTGAGTCCTCAACTATTGACTATGTATTGTGATTTGCCAAGATTTGATCACCTAAAAACCCACCATGTAGATGGTTTAGAGCACTCAAGAGTTTTCTATGGCATTCATTTTGATTATGTTAGTCACCCAAGTCCTAAAATCTTGAGATATTTCCACTTGGATTCATCTTAGTCCTTTAGGATTTAGGGACTTTGTGTTGATATATTTCTATCCTCTTAGCTCCAAGTTCATAAGATTGATCATGTGTTACAATAGTAGGACTTTAGGCTCAAACTAGATTTATAAACTTTTCATTGTGCATCACTTGACTATATATTTGAATCCCTAAGATAATTCCATGTGGCATTGTCTTAAGACTCTGCTACCTTTAAAACTTATCTAATTTGATCATTCTACTTCTTTAAATTTTTAAGTGATCTCTGATTATTTGATGATGCCATGTGGTGTGATCATGGGGCTTCAAGCCTTGGGGATTTTATATGCTACCATCAACCTTATGTTCCCCTACTCTCCTAGATTATGCCAAATTGCATGACCTTGGACCTTAAGGACTTGAGATGAATATAGAATTTGGATTCACTTATAACACCTAATCTAACAACACATGGATAATTTAGGAAACTCAATAGATAAGTACAATGAACTATTTACTATTTCCCTCTGATCTCTAAGTTCCTAATATGTGGCCACATGTCACAATCTTGGAAGGTCAGAGCTCAAAAGACTTAGACTTTTCAAATGATAGTAAAACTCAATTTGGTAAATCTCCACTATGCTTCCTTTGGTCTTAACACACATTATTACCTAATAGTCAATATGAGGTAAGCCTCTTAGCCTCCATCATCTTATTTATTTAATTTTAGGCCTATAGATAGCTCAGTCATGTATGTAGCCTATAGGTATTTTTAGAGTCATTTGACTATGTCTCTATTTTTAAGATCTCATCTTATCATTACTAACTTCTTAAAATGGTTCATGAACTTATTTTAAGTCCTAAATTGGGTTCAAACCCTTTCAAACATACCTTTATCTTTTTATTAACTTGAATATATTCCATTCCATTAGTACCCTATAGGTGTTTTTAGGGATCACTTGATTGTGTATTTTGGGGTTGGACCTCATATTCATGCCATTAATCTTATCCAATAGTTCATAAACCTAGTTGAATTTACAATTACATATTAGAAATCCTTAAACACCTATTCTAATCTTATTTTCATCTTGAAAGTGAACTGATATTGACATATTCCTGTAGGTATCATATAGGATGTTGATTATGCATAAGAAGATTTAGGTTGACTATGTTAGGGTTTAGAAAGCTCATTCTTAGCTTAGAGATCCCTCAATGTTATTAAACTTGGATTAAATATTAAATTAGGTTTAAATTACCTCTATAATACCTTATCTCCTTATTTACTTAGGACTAAGACCCACTATCACTTAGAGTAACCTGTAAGTGTTCCTTTTTTACTGTGTATGAGTTTCAAATAGGACCATGATTATGTATAAGAGTTTCAAATATGACCATGACTATGTATAAGAGTTTTAAGTTTTATAATTCATATGAATACCACTAATCTACTCAAAAAACCTCATCCTTAGTTGAGGTTTCATGTTTGGGCTCAAAACACCCTATAATACATCTCCTTTTCTCCCTTTATCTTTAAGAATGCATGGATCCTATAGTAAGCTTATATGTACCTCTTATAGGGATATTAGAGAATTAGGTTGTAATTTAGAATTTAGTCTTATATATATGTAATGGAAATTGAAATTTCAACTCAAAGGAGTCTATTTCACTAGTTATGTTGAGTTCATGATTCTCCTAACTCAGTCAGACCCTTAGCCAACTCCATTCCATACAAGTACTATAGGTTTAAAAATTGACTATAGATTTCATTGAGAGGTTTCTTTTCATTTGAAATGTCCATCATGACGTTGATCCTAATTCCATACTAGAAGTAATGGTTAATACACCAATATCCTCAACCATACCTTTATGTCTCATACTACACATATTGACATTAGAGCTCCTATTAAGCCTACAAGCTGACTTTAGATGTTTTTAATGTTTCCTATAAGTATGCTTAAACTAAGAGATAGGTGAGAGAGACACTATATTTAGGTGATTTTATCCTTTTGAATGCTCTATATTCCATGATATCCTTCATTAAGACCCCATAGTCTTACTAACAACATTATAATTTAGCCTCACCTTTACCTCACTATTTAAGCTAATAATAAGGTGGTTATAGGTACATTTGGGCTTGAGAATGTAGAACATGGATAGTTTTAAGACCATTTAAATAGGTCTAAGGACCTATATTACTTACTAACACCTCATGAAGGTGTGATAACTCAACCTCCTCCACTGACACACATATCTTCTCCTAACCACACATAATCACCTTAATGAATATGAGTAACATTGTACCTAACTGTAGGTGACTTATCACTTTGCCTTTCTTTGGTTGATATTTTCTTTTTTTACTAAAAAAAATAACCCTTATACCCAACTCATCCAACTTCAAGTTCACATCATATCTTTTTAACTGTCATAAGTCCATTTTTCCTAGAAGTTTGAATGTGCCTCAAATATATCATTGTAGGTGTGTATTTAAGCCCTTGATTACCTATGTATATAATTTTAGGAGTCCTTAAGATGGTCTTAATTATTCCTCAAATATATCACTATAAGTTTGCATTTATTCCCTTGACTACCTATATATAGACCTATAAGATTCCTTATGAGGGCTTTGAATGTGCTACTTTGGGTTTGAGACCTCACCTACTATACAGACCTATAGGAGAGGGATAAACTATCAATTCAATCTCATGACCACCTTTAACTATAAGTTACTTAGGATCTCTTCAAGGGTTAGTATCTAATCTTCATCTGACAAGGTTTAGTTACCATCTTGCCTTGGCTTGATCTAATGTTGAGTTGAAGTTGGCTTTGGTTCAAAAATGAATACCTATAGGCTAGGGCCTGTAGGTCTTATTTGTTTGATTTATGGATAAAAAGAGCCACTTCCTAAGTTTTTTAGTCTTACAAACCCTAAATACTATCACACTCTTCTTGTCACTCCAAGGTTTTACAAATATTCTATGATTTTTGATAATGCCTCTTATCAACCTCCACTCACCTTATAGTCTATACAAGTTTGTTTATGGAAGAGTACTTATGACCTCTCATTGGAAAGTGTGTTTAGACCCATATCTTGATCTTTTATTATTTATAAATTAAAATTGTGTTGTTCTAATATCATAATTTGATATCAAAAACCTACACCATGAGATACCTCTGATAATTGGGCCAAAATGGCAATCAACCATATAGTGGATTGTTCAAAATTTTATCATTTTCCAAAAGAGCATCATAGTTGAATATTATGAACAATAAACACCTATAAAACAAAAGTGCATGAATTCTATGAAACTAAGTGAGATCCCATGAGTGAAAAAAACACTAAAAAACTTTGAGAAGGACCACCATGAAAAGGAAATAATAACTTGTAATAGAATCCGTATACACATAATATTTTCAAACTTTATCAATTATTGATTCTTTATATCTTTGAATAACCCATTGAGTCTCAATCTCTATGAGTTAACACCCTCATGAGGACACCTAAAAAGGGGTGGTTAGACCATTGGTGCTTCACAAGATTTTTTTCCTTTTTTCCACTTAATTATACATAATTATATCCTAAAAAACATTCCCCTAAGTTTTACCTCCATTTTTTCACCCTCCTCTAGTTATTTATCATCTTCATTATCCCTTTCCCTAACCTAAAACCCTTTTTGTTAGTTTACATGACTATGTCAGCCACATCGACATTGTATTTTTATTTACAAAATCTTACTAAGAAATAGGTTAGCCATGGCCAACATATTTCATTACCTAGTTATTTTTTTTATCAATTTAAATATTGGGTCAACTAGGTCGACCTTGTAGGACAACTATTTTAGAAGGGTTTAGGGTTAGATTCACCTATATAAAAACATTCATTTTTCTAATTATAAGAAGAGAATAAGAAGAAAGATATATTGCACATCTGCTTATCTACCATTCTACTTGAGGAGTAAGCTTAGGTTTTCATACTTTCTTTGTAGGTATGGATCTTGTCTTATCGACAAGTCTTTTGAATGCATTGATAGGTTGTGTAGCCTAGATATGATTTATCCTTGTCATATTTACATACCAAAACAACCTCTTGTGAAGAACGTTGGCCAAGGGAGAGATTAAGGCTTGGTGGGTTTGTCTTCAAAAGTAAGTATTCCTATCTTTGTTTCTCCTTTGTAAGAGTATATATATATGAATTTTCACTTCTCTTCCATGCATTAGGATTGCATATAAATTGACATGATTATATGTCTTTAATGTATGTTTACTTATAACGTTTATTAAACCACCACCCCCCCCAACTTTTTCCCAAACAAGCTGCCACATGTTTTGGTGAGTACTAGATTAGATTTTTCTTTACTTGTTATTAGTTTATTTAATATGAAAAGATAGGACCTAATTAGGGTTATTACATAGTTTTGCTTGACTAGAGGGTTTGGAACCCTCCTTAGTGATATTATTATGGTAAGAGACCCCTTGGATATGTATATAATATCTATATTGGTCATGAACCCAATTATATAATGTATCCCCAATCAAAAGTGTAATTAGGATTTATATTCTCTAAGATATTATTGATTTGTAGATCTACTACATTTTCCATTGTATACATTCTAGTGAACTTGATGTGAATCTAACCCTAATAGGTTTTCTTTCACATTTTCATTTCTATCATTTTATTATTGTTTTATATTTGTGTCAATATATTGACTCAGTTGATATAGTTCTATCTTTTGTACACAACTTTAACACATAATAATATCAAAATGACTATGTTCTTTCTATGTATGTCTTCATCAAATATAGGTTATTGGATCAAATAAGTTGACATAGTACTCTTATTTAGTACCAAATAACAAATAAAGTAAAATATGTCAACTTAGTCTCTCATTGAGCATCCAAATAACAAACTAAGTTAGTAAAGATGACTTAGTCTTTCAGTTAGCACCCAGGTCAATAGACTAAGTCAAGAAACTTGACTTAGTATTTTAGTCATCATCTAGATCAAAAAACTAATTCAAGTAGGTTGACTTAATATTTCATTAATAATCTATATCAAAAAACTAATTTGAGTAGGTTGACTTAGTCTTTTAGTTAGCATCTAGACTAACAAACTAAGTCAGGTAGGTTGACTTAGTCATCTTATCTTACTTCAACATATAAAGTTTTACAGATCTAGGTCAAACTAGTTGATTTAGTTTACAAAAATTGAAATGAAAATTCAAGGCACTTAAAATTAAAATTTCCAATCCTTATCATCATCCAACCCACCAATTTTCCTCTCCTTTTCTCTCTATCAATTAATTACTTCATTATAGTTTTTATTTTTATAGTCTTCAAAACTACAATCCTACATCAAACTAAGTTGCTTTAGTCGACTTAGTTCTATAACATGTCTTATATCTAATAGACTAAGTTGACTTGGAAGAATTTATTCTTAAATACTATTTCTTCCATAAAATAATATAAACCCAGTTGACTCTATTTTATATTATTTTCATATAGTGTCATATGAACTGACCCTATACCATTATTAATTTGGGAATTAACTACTATTTGTTAGTAATTAATTAACACTTTTATTTTTAGTTTTTTACATGCTTAGAGTATTTCACATAATATAATTAGGTGGTTTTTCAAATTACCATTTAGTTACATGATTTTTCTCTTTTTTCACACACTACCAAATCACACAATATTCAAAATGCATTTAACATTTATCCTCCTAAGGCCTACCTACCTAGATTTCATCACTAAAGGGGAAGCCAAATTGGTTTTATATCTAAGTATAAACATGTGGTTAATGGTTTATATTAGTAAAGCGCCTGACACCCTTATCACTATGGGATTATGAAGTCGGGGGGTAGGCCCCAATACCAAGCCAATACTACTACCAATACAGATCCCTTTTAGCCTAAATGTCCTAGAACCTTTCATAGATTGCTTTTTATTTCCCTATTTTTAGACTTCCCTATCACACTTAAAATAAAACTTTATAATAATTTAACAACACTCAGGATGACCACTTAGTTAGCATTTACTTTTTCAATTGATTGCTTTCTCTCTAATCATTATGTGTTGTATTGAAAAAACATGCATTATCAACATTGGTTTAAGGTTTTGTGTTGTGTGCCCTAATTGGATCATTCTCATTAATCCAATTGTTTGTGTGTTTCCTTTTAGTTTTTATTCAATTAAAATGAAAATTTTTCCTTTCTTTTAGTACACTATCATTATTTTAACACAAGTCTCTTTAAAACTATGTTTTCCTCTGTCTATAGTACTAAGTTGACCTAGTCAATCCTATACTCTTTGTTCTAGTTAGGCTACAGTACTAATTCAACCTGGTCAACCTTGTACTCTTTTTTACTAGTTAAGTTATAGTACTAAATAAACATGCTCAACCTTGAATCCTTCTTTAATCATTTTCCTACATTATTTATGATACTAATTTGACTTGGTCAACCCTTTACTCTTATCTATCCATTGGATTATAGAACATAGTTGACCTAGTCAACTTTGTATTCTTCTCATCTCTTTAATTTTACATCAAATTCATCTTCCTTAAACTTTCTCCCACATCATGAACTTCATATTTGAAGAAAACACCAAGTTAAATTAAATATACATGATAAGATTTACCAACCCTAATAAGTTATCCCATAAGAAACTTGTGGCTCTTACCTTAGACTAAACTAATTTACATGTAGCCACTTTCACTACAAAATATGGGACCCCTCATCATTAATATTCAGTTCATAATCCTCTCTTCTCATTTAAAGATCAACCTAAATTATAATATACCCAATAAATTCTCTTTTTCATCAATGATTTTGCTTAACATTGAGGAAAATATCCTTCTACTATTTCTCATCTCATGATAAGTGGTCAAGTGGAAGATCCCCATTCACCTTCTCCCACTTTCTCACATAGATTTTGGGACACTAACTTCTTTGCTTCTCAGCCTCTTCCATCTATTTTGATACATTCTCATACCATGACATATTCCTCTTTGATTTCATCCACCTCTATTCCTAGTATCTCTACTAACATGGTAGGTTATAAATATAGTGGGCCTCTTCTAGGATCCACTCTTCTAAATTATTCCACTAGAGCATCATTTTCTACACATAGTAATCATGAATATATTTTGTATCTTCTCATCCCTCTACTAGTACATATTTTTTCACATAATCAAATCATTCTACTATTACCTCACAAACAATTATTCTCAAGCTACTATTAACACCCTAGTGGTACCCAAGCCACTACTACCAATTCAAATACTTCACATAATGCTAGTAATACCACTCAAACCCATCAACTTATATTATAAAATATTATTAAAATGAATTATTTATAATATAACAATGGAAAACCAAATGATTCAAATTTAAAATCATTTTATCCATCTTCAAAACCAACCTCAATAGGTTCCATGGGAAATGCATAACCAAAATGTTGCCCCGCCTCCTTTCCAAGATTCCCATTATAATCTTATCCCTCAACCTCATCTTGTCATCAAAAAAATAAATCACCTTAAAAATTATCCTATTATACCTCAAATTTTTAATATTTACATAGGAGGTATCACTCTTACCAATAACTACAATGGGTCAACCAATCCTACTCTTCATTTAAAAACATTTAGAAATCTATATAAATATTGGGTCAAGTTAAATTATTTTGCCTATACCAAGATATTATCAAAAATTCTCATGGGTGATTATTTATATTGGTATAACTAACGAAAATATCATTCCATCACTATTTTGGAAGATTTTGTCAATGCTCTAGTCCAAATGTTCTAGACTAGTAATCTCCTTGAAAATACCTTGGCTCATTCTATAAATTTTAAGAAACTTGAGATTAAAACCATGAAAGATTTAATAAACTAAAAAATGTGAGAATAAAATGGAAAATTACAACCTATTTCATCTATTTACCAATTCTCTTTTTCCCAAGTTACAATATTAGGCCTGGACTCTCTCACCATGAACTTTATAAGAGACCATTGAGTAAGCAAAGAGTCAAGATATCCTTATACATCAATTTGAGCCATCCCAACCTTACATGGGTAATCACATGTTAATAAAAATTAATAATCATCATTATAAAAATAATAGTGTCACCAATTCATATGATACCATTCATACCATTCAAGTTATTATTCCCAAACAAGCTTTGGAACAAGATTCCCTTCTCAACCAAATCACTAATCCTCATTTGTCTTAAACAAATAACATGAATGTTCATAAATATTTATCCTTAGTGGAATTACAAAAAAAATCTACCATGGTCTCTTATTTGAGAACTTGATCCCACTCATCCCATGAAATCCCAGTATGATCCCAATAAATTTTTTTGGTTTCATGCTAGTTGGGGTCATTCTCATGAGACTTGTAGGAAACTTCATAATTTGGCTATGTATGTCCTTCTCATTCCTAATTTTGACCATGATTATATCATTTTTAAAGGCCAATAATCCTATGATATTTCCTTCAAATCCCATGAAACATAAACTAAATATCAAGCTTTGAACTAGGATAATGCTCATTTGGCCATCTATAAATATCCTCATCTAAATCACTAAGACAACCAAGACAAACCTAACCCTTATACCAATAATTTTGACAATATTCTTGACCTAACTCCTAAATATAATGTTATCAATATGAATAATATACGAAGGGTGGTTGTATTCATTGATCTACATCCCACAACACTCCTCAATTGTCTCACATTTTTTTTGTTATCCAAGACTCTTATCCAACTCACTTAATAGATTTAGGGAAAGAAGAGCTTATATATTTTGATGAACTAATTCCAATACCTCCCTTAGATAATACTTATCATACCATTTATACTATTCCTCCAACCTATTTACCCATCACCAATAATACTCAAACTTATACCAATACTTCTTCTCAAACCACACCTACATCAACTACCCTATCTTCTCAAGACAATAAATAGACTTATCCTCCAATAAAATATTTGACATCTTATCAACATAAATTAACATGCACTTTGTATCCTCCTTTTTATTATATACACATAATATTTTCAAACTTTTATCGATTATTGACACTTTGTATCTTGCATGAACCCGTCGATTCTCAGTCTCTCTGAGTGCACACCTTAAGGGGTGTACCAAGAAAGGGGTGGGAATACCATTGGTGCTTCACAAGATTCTTGTCTCTTAAAACCATTTACCCTAAGATTATTCTTCTATTTTTTGCCCATTTCAATAATTTTCTATATTTTATCCTACTTTTCCTTACCTAAATCCTATTTTTATCAATTGGTTGTACTGGGTCGATTGGGTTGACCTCTATAGTTTCAAGGTATTTTTCACTTAGGATCTAGTTGACCTTTGGATGACCTAGTGAATTATTATCCAAAATTTTATAGGGACTAGGTCAACCCTATTGTCTAACATTTTTAGAAGGGTTTAGGTAAATATCCACCTATATATATAATTTTATTTCCAACCATTTGATAAGAATAAGTGAAGAATTAAGAGTGAACAAACATATGCTTATTGACCATTCTACTTGAGGAATAAATCTTAGGGTTCCATACTTTATTTAGAAATATGGATCTTGTCTTATGGAGAAGTATTTTAGATTTATTAATAGGTCATGTATCCTAGAGATGATTTGTGATTATCATCCTTATATACCACAAAAACCTTTTATTAAGGACCTTGGCCAAGGAAGAGATTGAGGTTCGACAGGTTAATCTTCAAAGGTAAATATTCCTAACTTTATTTCTCCTCAGTAAGAGTATATAGATAATGCATTTTTGGTTATCTTCTATATGTTAGGATTCTATATACATTGACATGAGTATATATTTTTTATGCATTTTTAGTTTTATTATATATAAGCCCCACTTTATGCCACAATATTTGGTGAGAACTAGATTATATTTACTTATCTTTTTAATAGAATAGGTGAAATATCAAAAACTTATGACACCCTTAGGGTTATTGAATGATTATGTTAGATTGGAGGTTTTGTAACCCTCATTAAAATGGTGTATTGTGATATATTATTCACTAATTGGGTCCAGTGGATTCCCATATTGGTTATGTTCCTTCTTAACAAATGTATTCCCAATTAGAAGTGTAGTTACGATCTATCTTATCTAAGTTAGGATTGATATATAGACATGATGTATTTATGATTGTATACATTCTAGTGAACTTGACATGAACTAACCCTTGTAGGATTTGTTCACTTATTTTTCATTATTTTTATCATATATTTTCCATACTGGGTTTATTAGATCGACCCAGTTCTAACTTTTGTATGCAAGTTTAACACACAGTCACATCCAAATGACTTTGTTCTTTATGTGCAAGATATTTTTTAGTTACAACATATATGATTGACCTAGTTAGCCTAGTAAAATATTTTAGACATCTAATCTAGACTACTAGATTAACCCATTCGACGTTGTATATTTCAAGCACTCAATAATAGGCTTCTATAAAGATAAATTAACCTAGTCAACCCTGTTAGTAGGCTTTTTAAGTATTTATCAAGGTTATTTGATAGTAATCACATTTATTTGCATATTAAACTCACCAATGTTCCTTTATATTCTCTCATTTATTATAGTATTTCATTTTACAATTTGAAGTATTTAAAATTCCCCCTATATAGTCAATTGGATCAACCTTATTGACCTAGTTTTATATTCTATGTGTTGTCTAGATAACTAGGTCGACCTTGTCAACCTTGTTCATTTTTAGAATTTTGTTTCCATAATATAGAGATGAAAATATTGACCCTATTCTATATTCTTTGCATACACTTTCAACTACATCGACACTATACCATGTTTCAAAGTTGGAATTAGCCTTTATATGCTAGTAATTATCTCACACTTTTATTTCTTATTGCTTACAATCCTATAAGAGATCACAGAGTCTAATTAGTTGGTTTTTAATTTACCATTTAGTCTCACTATTTTCTATTTTATGAAGACACTATTAGATCACAAAATATTAAATAAGCATTTTAATAATTGTCTACCCAATGCCTACCTACTTGAATTTCATCACTAAGGGGGAAGTCAACTTGGTTTTATGGCTAATTATAAACACATGGTTAATGGTATATTCTGGATAAGAACCTAACACTCTTATCACTAAGGTGTGTGAATTGAGGGGGTAGGCCCCAATACCATGCCTATATCATTGCCAATACAAATCCCTTTAAACCCAAACATCTTGAAACCATCCTTAGATTTATTTTTAGTTATTTGCTTATAGCCAACTTCCATCACATTTAAAATTATATTACAATAATCTAATAACATTTGGGTTTACCATCTATTTAGCTTTTAATTTTCAAGTTAATTGCTTGATCTTTGCTCAATTTTATTTTGTATTGTAAAAAATTGCATTGGCTAACATTGGTGTAAAGTTTTGTGTTTTTTTCCTCAAATGGATCACCCTAATTAATCTAATTGATTGTTAATTTTCCTTTATTTATTGATTTTATAAATACTTGAACATTTATTCTTATCTTAGTAAATGATAATTTCAATTGATACATTATATTATAGGTTGTCTGATTTTCCCTATTTACTATACTAGATCAACCCAATCGACCTTGTAAACTTTTTCAATCTCTATTTGTTGTACTAGATTGACCCAATCAACCCTATACTATTTACATGCCCTATTCCCTATACTTGGTTAACCCAATCGACCCTATACTATTTATGTTACCTTTTATTTCCTTTCTTTCTTAGTTCTCTTCCCTAGTTTTTAGTCATTTTCCTTCATCATGAATTTTCTATTTGAAGACAACACTAAGTTGAACTCAGTAAACATGATGAGTTTACCCAATCCGCATATGTTATCCCATCTATAGAGTAGGTCTCCTCTTTTATATGAGAGTAATGTTCACATAGCCACTCACACAATAAACTATGGGACCCCTCCTAATACCTCTTAATAGCATAATCTTCTCTTCTCCCTAGAAGACCAACCCAAATTAGAATATACCCTCAAAATGTTCTTCCTTATCTCAGAATTTCCTCACACTAAGGAAAAAATCCCTCTACCATTTACCATCTCATGATTAGTTGTCAATCTGAAGAGCCTCATTCACCTATTCCCACATTCTCAAATTAATTTGGAGGTACCACATTCTTTGATTCTCAACCTTATCCCTTGATTATGACCCCTTCTCATACCATGGCCTCTTCTTCTTTCACTTATTATATCTCCATGCCTAGTATATCAACTAACATGGTAGGTTCTACATATAGTGTGCCTCTCCTAAGATCCACTATCCTTAATCCTTATACTAGTACATCATTTGCTACCCAAGGTAACCATGCTTCTAGTGTTTCCTCTTCTCATCCATTCACTAGTCCTTTTGCTTCATAAGAAAAATTTTCCACTAATGCCTCTCATTATCATAGTTATTCTCAATCTCCTATCTATTCCAATAGTGGCACCAAAGCCACTATTACCATCTCTAATACTTCAAATAATGCTAATAATGCTGATCAAGCCCATAAATTATTGTTATAAACACTCAATCAAATGAATAGCTTTCAAGCTTACAACAAAAAACAAATTATGAGAATGCAAAATCATGTTCTTCATCTTCAAACTCATCCTCAACCAATGACTTGGGGCATGCATAATAAAAAATTTCCCCCTCCTCTTCAAGATTCCCAAGGCAATATCTTTCCTCAACCACCTTTGGTCAACAAAATTATTAAGAATATTCAAAATGAGCCTTTTACCACTAAAATTTCTAATATTAATATATATGATATCACCCCTATAATTTTTTATAATGGATCATCTAATTTTACCCTTCATCTTAAAATATTTAGAAATATTTATAAGGATTGGGTCAAATTAAACACCTTTACCGCTACCAATCTCCTAGCCAAAACCCTCATGGGTGATGCCTTGTAATGGTACAATCAACTTAGAACTCATTCTATTGCTAGTTTGGAGGATTTAGTGAATGATTTTGTTTAAAAACTCCAAACTAGTGATATTCTCAAAAATACTTTCACCCACTTCATAAATTGCAAGAAACATGAAAATGAAACTACCCAAGATTTTTTTAAAAGGTGGAAAACTTTTTCAAACAAGTGTGAACATAACATGGTAGATGATAACATTTTTAATCTCTTTACCAATGCTCTTTTTCCTAAGTTACTATATCAGGTTCGTACTCTCTCCATATACTTTGGAGGATGCTATTGACTGAGCTAAATGTCAAAATTTCTTTATACACCAATTCAAGACACCCCAACCTTATGTAGGTCCTCATCTCTTACTTAAGAACAAAAATCATAATGATACCAATGATGGTATGATAGACTCTTATGACACCATTCACACTATCCATTCTATCATTTCTAACCAATCTTCAAAACTAGCTCCCCCTTTTCAACAATATACCAATCCTCATTTATCTTCACCAACTACTATCAAAATTCACAAACCTTTATCCTTGGTTGAATTACTTAAGTGTCTACCTAGGCCTCTACCACAATAACTTGACCCTACTCATCCTATGAATTCTTGGTATGATCATAATAAGTTTTATTGGTTTCATGCTAGTTGGGGTCATTCTCATAAGACCTATAGGTAGATCCATAATTTGGATATGGATTTTATTCTTGGTCATAATTTTGATCATAATTCAATCATTTAAAAATGTCAACAAACCTATGATATTAATTTTAGGGCTCACGAAACACATACTAAATCTCAAGCCTTAAATCAAGCCAATGCTTATTTGGCTATCTACAAAGACCCTCTTCCTAATCACCAACCTAATCAAGATACCCAAGACAATCCCACCCATTCCACCAGTAATGTAGAAAGTCTTATTAACCTCATTTTTGAAGAGAATGTGGTTAACATGACTATAATGTGAAGGGTTTTCATTTTCATTGATCATCAACCTATCTACACTCCATTATCTCACACATTCTATGTCATCTAAGATTCTTATCCAACTCATTTAAATGATTTGAGTCAAGATGACCTTATAACCTTTTATTATTTGATTCCAAATTCTCCCTTGGATAACACTTCCCATTCTATTTATACCATTCTTCCATCTTTTAACAATGATGATAATCAAGATTCTACTAACACTTCTTATACCAATTCTCAAAACCAAACTGAACCAATTACTTCATATTTGCAACATAATTTACAATATTTTTCTAAACCTTCTCCTTCTTATCAACATAAATTCCAATCCACTTTGCTTCCTCCTTTTAAGGACCTTCTTAATCACTATGCACCTATTTCTAAAAATTTTCATATGAGTTATGATGAGTGGTATTCCATTATGATCTCACTAATATCCCATCCCAAATTATGCTCCTTGAGATTATGAGGATTTATCCATGTCATAAAAACCATCTTATGCTAATATTGTTCTAACTGAACATCCCTCATCCTACCCTAGCAGGACATGAAGTGGCCTTATCTATTTGAGGATAGTATATTGCAATAATGTGAAGAGATGTCCATCCATATTGATGAAACAATGGATGCTTATCTTTATTTAAAATTTATTATCACTTTTATGATTCCTGATGAGATTCTACTTCATGTGGATGATCCTCCTTTATTCATTAGTATCTAAATAGGTGATATCCAAGTCAAGCATGCATTGATTGATGAGGGTTTGGGAACTTGCATTGCCTCTCTCAATTTTATCAAAACCCTTGGATATTATGAATGTATTATAAAATCCACATGTAGCACATGTCAAGAATATGATCAAAGGTAAATTCATCTATTAAGTTGTGTGTGGCTTCCCATTTGTGTCCCACCTATCACTGTTAGTGTGAAGGTGATGACATTTATCTTTCCTCTTTGTTATAACATCTTGGTTTGTAGGCCTTGGACTTATCATATGAGAGTATTTAATTCTTCTACCTGACAATGAATTAAATTCACTCATAATGGATCCATTTATAGGATTCAAAATGATACTAACACTTAGATTTTGAACAATTCCAAGACTATGGTGTCTTCAATATTCTTACTCTTGAACCTTTGCCTTGTGTTCCATTATGTGATTCTCAACACTTCAATTTTACCATTAATTTGACTTAAGGTTACAATAGGCATCCTAAACTCATTAGGAATATTCCTCTTAACCTCTTAGATTTTGATGATGATGAGCCTGATGAGATCAACCTAAAGATTAAAAATTTTGATCTCTCACCTCATCTCATCTCATAGCTTCCAACTTATTTACAACATCATTATGATAAACCTCTTTTTGATGATATTCCCATTATCTTGAATAAAGATCAACATTATATTCACCAAAATTCTTTAGATGATATGGTCATCCTTACTTGTGTCATTAATCTTCACACACCTAATTATGGTGATGGTTACTCTTTAGATGATCCATTCCTAGGTGGTCTTGTTTAGGCCCGTGATGCTGAGCTTATCCATTAGTATTCTTCTTTGTTTGAGTTTTTTCATGTATCTTACCATTTTCCCTCATTTATCATTCCCAATTTTAGTATTTTTCCTCTTTATCTCAAGCTAGAGATGGCATCAACACCTCCAGTTTATGTAGAACCTCCTTGAAGTATGCTCATAGATTATGTTATGACTAGGCCTTATCACTTTGATAGGTACCTTGATCCTTATAGACTACTTATCCCTATGATGTGTGTGACCCTTCCTTAGCCTTATTTATATCCTTCCCTTCCCTCAGTGGAACCTAAAATAGATTCCATTCCTTTTCCTACTATATTTGAGCCCATTCTTGCTCTTGTTATAGTTGAGCTTATTCCTAATTTTGCAATTATTGAGTCTATCCCTACTTCTAATTCCATTGTTCCTTCTATTGAGCCTAGTCCCATCTCTTCCCCACCACCTACCTTGGTGATGGTTTGATTACCTTACCATTGATGGCTCTATTTCCCATGAAATGGGTTGATGAGCCTTCCCCAGCTTCTTGCACTCCTATTACACCTTCTCCTATGAGTGCCTTTTCTAAGACCACTCACAAGCATATTTTTTACTTCCATGGCATACATAATCATTCATCCACTCAATGCCATAAGATAAAATAATATATTAATAATTTTCATCCTTATTTTCCTCAATACTTAGACAAATCTGTGCCTCCCTTAAAGGTAATTTTTGAATATATTCCTATGTATGGAGAGGTATATTTTCTGTGGCACCCATCACACTGAACATTGCCACATTCTTCAACAATATCTTAAGGATCATCTTATAGCTATTCCTAGACATTATACCATTTATCCCACAAATTGTTCCTATAATAAGGCTCCTCCTTATTCTCCTATGGCTCCACCTCCTATGGTTCCATCCCCTCCTATGGTCCCTTCATCACATTTTGTGCCTCCACCCATTATTGCTTCTCCTATGAACATTCCCTCACCTGTGGATCCTTATCTACCCATGAGTCCCTCACCTATGGATCGTTCTCCACTAGTTATTCCTACATCTCCTATAGAGCTTAATCCCATGCATTCTCCTAAGAATCCCTTGCCTAATTTCCCTCCTCATCATGATCCATCGAACATTCCTAATTTTTTAATGGAAGATATCAGATGAGAATTTTCCCAATTTTCATTAAATATAGATGAGACATTAGCATCATTTCATATCCAACTTCATAGATATCTATCTAATGTTATAGATAATGTGTGTGGGTAGATTTATCAATATTTATGAGAACACGCATAGTGATTTTACATTTACATTTGGATTGGATGTGTGCTCCAATCTTATTTTTATCTATCTGTTATATCATTTGACTCTATATCAAATTCTTATTTATCTTAGATATTGACATTACTTTTGCATCCTATATTTCTTATACTATCATCTATGTTTTTTTATGGATGTCTTTCTTTATCATTGCTTTCTTTGTTTTGATTAAATTTTCATTATTATTCCCTTCTTGTGTCTTTATGATTTTTTACTTTATTATCTCTATTTTTTATGACTAATTATCATTGTGACTTGGTTATACAAACATGGTTCCTTTTAGTCACTTCCTATTACCATGTGATTAGTTAGTGAACAATTCATCTCATTATAATCTCCTTTCACTAGTCCACTTTGGGTCTCCTTTTTCCCTTTTCTCCCTTTTTGTGAACTAAACATATACATGGTTGAGACTTGAGATAACATGTTGGTTCATTGTTAAGCCTAAGTGTTATAGTTAGTATTATATTTGGCTACTTAGCTTCCTTTAGCCTAAGCCTAAACCTAATTCATGTGTATCACTCTATCTCTCTTGATTGGTCATTTCAAGTCTATATGGAGGTGGAATCATAAAATCCATAAAACTATGCAAAAATCCAAATCATTAAATAAAAGGCAATGAAATAAAAGGCAAAAACTTTAAAATTTATTAAAAGTCCAATCACACTAAAAGATGTGATTCAAAACACATCATTTTTCTAATTAAAGATCAAACTACATAGTTGGACTCATGATAGAGCCAAGGTCCATTGGAGTGTGATAGGCCAGTAGATTAGAAAAGGAGAATAAATAATCCTTTTAGTGCTACCTAATTTATCATGAAAGTACCCAATGTTCATAGTAGATTGATGACTCTGTATGGGGTCCTAAGGAATGGGGAAAATGTTGTGGGAAGGTAGGTCCATTTTACTTTTTCTATTCCAATCTACCTTCATGATTTGATCTTAGTAGCATGCTTAGTTTCCTACAAGGCTTAATTTTTACATTGAATAGGTTTCCTTTGTATATTAATGGTCACTAGTCACTTAGTTTCTTCTCATGTCCTTAGAATGCCTCCTGTCTCCTATGGTCTTCTCATAGTATTCCTAAATTGTGCTTTTTTACTTTCCCTCTTTTCACTCCCTACATTCCTCATATTTCATATTAAAAAATATTGTTTTGTTCACTGATCACTCCCATTGGAATTCCATTTGTGTATTACATTATAATACCATGGATAATACCTGACATTCCTCATAAATTACCATAATTTCACATTTCTACTACCCACATCCTTTGTTACTTGATTTTCACATTTTTTCCCACCTCATTGGTGTTCCCTTTGTGAGTTTTAGTGTAAGATCATGGATAGGATTTGGCCCTCTTTACAAAATTTCCAAATAATCCAAGTCACAATCAAAATTACATGTGTCAAATATGAGATAAGATGTAATTCATTATGAATTTATACATCATTGACATGCTTCCCAACTTGATTTAGTATGTTTTATGCTTACTTTATTTCTCATTCACTTCTTTTATCTTCTTATTTTTAGAGTGCATGTAAGAATTCAACCATTTTCTTCAATTTTTCATACTTTCAAACTTGAATTAGTGTGATAAGTTTAAGACCAAATTTTTCCAATTTTGTTTATTTCTTATACTTTCCAACATGATTTAGTATGATTGAATGACTTAATTTGATTTGTTTTTATACCATTTGTTCCTTTTACATGATAATCCATTTTATTTCATTATTTTCATACTTCCCAACATGATTTAATATGATTTACTTTTTTTAATTTGATACTAAATATTTCTTTTGGTTTAAAAACAAATTCCTTTTTACTATATTATTTATCACCCCTTCATTTTTTTATACTTAGTCATTTTCTTGTTATTACACATTTCCAAACTTGAACTACTGTGTATTACATTTTTTTGATTGATTATATTTTACTAAGTCCTTTTTTCCTATTTGTTTTTAACCATGCATGTGTCCTACATAATTCAAGAAAATAAACCATGCCTCATATATTTCCTATAGCATATACAAAAATAGATAAATACATGTGCTAGAAATAAATATACCCAAGCATCAACAACCACAACCATAATGATAACACATAATCAAATGCCAAAATGATCTATCTCTCTCTTTATATATATATATATATATATATATATATATATATATATATATATAATGAGTTGTGATACAACCAATACAATCATATATAATGCTCTAGCTCTATGTTTGGACTCCATCTTGCCTATCTCATGGCCTCACCATACTACTTATAGATGCCTTGGTTTGACCCATCTAAATAGATAATTATAATGAGGTTGTCTAAGATCTAAATCTTAGCACTTATCCCTATGATGAGATACTTGAACCTACACCTATACTAATTGGGCCAGGGTTAGTAGATGTGTCACTCTCTCCTACTCTTATACCAATGTCATATGGGTTAGGGTCATTACATGTGTCCTCTCATACTCCTGTACTTGTGTCATATGGGTTAGGGTCATTACCTATATCACTCCATCATAGGTATGTGCCTATGTCATCTATGTCACTATAAATAGATGCGAAACTCTCTCCTCAACTAGGGCTTTTCATGCCCATGCCTTTCCTACACCCATCTTTACTAGTGGCTACATCCCCTCTCTATATGCTTGTATATACCTTTTTTCCTCTCCATCTAGACTAAAATAGCTTATTTAAACTAGGGAAGATGGTATAATAGGATCTTCTAGTGTCATGGCGTCATACAACATATGTTCCTCATCTAGGACATCATGGAGTGCTCCCCTCACTAGGGACCACCATATGATTTCCTCCTCTTCTCTTTATATCTCAAAATCTATCTATATATAGTATATTTAAAATAAACTTATGTAATAATTTAATCTTCTTTTATTACCTATCTATGTGTCAACCAAAACTATCTCACCATCTGCATGACCACCAAGCATAGTCTCTCCATTTGAATGGCCTTCAAGAAAATCATATATCAGTTACCTCTTAAAAAAATCATGTATTCATAGCTTGAGTCCATATTAACCTATACCTAAGAGACCTCTTTATAGTCTAACTCTATGCTAGCCCACCTATTACGTCATTTGAGATATATATGTTCTCTACTATCTCCTGATCCTCTTACCTCTATTGATATTGTGTCCTTAGTACTCACTACTCATCTTAAAATATAGTTAGTGGTGGTACCTCTAATACTCCTACCTCTACATCCATCTCCTCTCGCTCTAATACCTATCATGTTTGACTACTCCATGGTCTCATGATGTATCCTAAGCATCAACCTTGCCACTAATGGCCCTATCCCTCTTCTCCCTCATAGTTATATAACATGTTAGGCCCAAAACATAGGCACCACTATCAGTGTTTCTAGGTGAGGTAATCCCACCTACTCTAGTACTCATTCCACTAGATGTGGCTCTATCTACTAGGTATAATGTCCTATCACCTCTATTCATACTAAATCTAGTGTAATTATATCCCAACCAGGCCATGTATTAAAAATGTGCTCATAGAGCTTCCATACTATATGTTCCCATCTCAATATCTATAACACTAGCATGTGGGGCATGACATACATTACCTAGTCTTGTCTCCATTTGTGTACTCATGGTGACCTATCATCAACTGCATGGGGAAACTAAGTCAATCGATACATGGGAAACCTCTTATAGATCTAGGACATCATAAATATGATTGATAATATAGACTTATAACCTTTGGGAAACATCCCATACATATCATACATGAGTTTTACCTAGATAATAGACCCCATATCATAAATCACCCTCTCCTCTAGTATCACTTGACTTAAGGCTATCACAAAAAGTGGTACCTTATCATCTGACTTGTGACACAATACTCATGTTGTCACAAGTCCTATCATAGCCTTCTAGATATATAGAATATGTGATGTATATATGTCAAACACACTCACTCTATGGCCCACATATATCATCTTCAAGCCTATATCCCATATGACTAAAGTTCTCTTCTCATTCTCATTATCAGGTATCCTAGTGCTTACTAATATCCCTACTATTAGTAATACTAAGATGACATGTACACCCTCCAAATTTATTTTCATCTCTATCATATCCCCCTCCACCTCCCATCTAAAGGTGTTATTCAATCATTCCCAACATTCTAGGAGTATGAATAACAAATCCAAGATCAAGGGTATCCTACACATCTCTTCTATGATACTTAGTCCTATAGAGATCATTCTTTCCCTATCCTCTTTCATCAAGCACTCTGATAGATCTATTAGCCATGATGTATCCAATAAGTGCCAAATCCTGAGACATCTTTGTAACCATAAAATAACAAGAGATGTATTAGATCCTCCATGTGATGTATAGTCAAAATACATTCTTTTTAAATAAATTTAAATAAAGAAAATCTTAAACCACTTTAATTTATTGATTTAAACCTATTTTTATCCTACTCACCCCTATTAGCCCTTAATTGGTCATTTTAGGTCATTCTAGCACTCTTTCAACTACTTGTACACATTTTTGTACTATTTTATTTCTTTGGTCACACTAGTTTGATCAAAATTTGTATATTTTTAATCTAGTTGACATAAAAATCTAAGTCAACCCTCTTATTTCCCCTCCCCCTAGTACTACATTGTCATACTAACCTTTTCTAATCAGTCAACAAATTATACTAGGTCAACAATCTACAAAATATAAGAGGTTGACACATACCTACTGAGTTGGTAGTGTGGATTTTTCCAAATTTTAGCTTGTCAACCTAGTTGTTTTTCCCTACCAACCCATTACATTCTATGGAAAAAGAACCTTCTAGTATTTTTCTCCCCAAACCCTTCAAAACCCATTTCCCTAAATCATATTTCCTACCCATAGCATATCATTTGGTTTCATTCTGATCTATAAAAATGCTTAAAATTACAAATTTCTAAAAATACACTTAACTCACTAAAATATTCAAAAATTGGAGTAAGATTATTAGTTGTTTACCTATCTTACACGTACTACTAACTCTAGAGGTCCATCTCACCTATTGTATCATATCCTCACCATCTTAGCTCAATTGGTCTCTTGGAGCTCTTTTTCTCTCCTTCACAAGTCAAAATAACAAATGAATTTCATTTCACCCTATTTAAAATAACTTTTCAAACTTCAAACTTCAAATATTTTAATTATTTTTTGGTAGATTCCTTATTTTTCCTCTATATTTATTTTTAATCATCTTTTTTTTAACCATAAAATGTTCTAGTTTCATGATGACATAGATAATATTTTCCACTATCATATGCTTATCTTTCAAAAAAATTGATTTTTGTCTATTTTTTGCACTAACTTATATAAGTTCACGTAGTGTTCTTCACATTGGACACTTTCACCTTTTTTATAGTCTATTTATTTATCTAAAGCAATAAGGTAAGTAAAGTTATGTGTTTTTCAATTATATCCTTTCCTTTATATTATTTTTCTACTTACTACACTTTATTTAGCATCAACATTATGTGTTATCATGTTCTATTTATTGAAGCACAATACCCTATTACACCTTGGTGACACATGATGAGATTTGAGTGGGGTATATGTACACACATAATATTTTAAAATTTTTATCCATTATTAACACTTTGAACCTTGTACGAACTCGTCAAGTCTCAATCTCTTTGAGTGCATGCCTTAAGGAGTACACTGGGAAAGGGGAGGGCAGACCATTGGTGCTTCATTGGATTCATGTCTCCTAGAACCATTTAACCTAATATTATACTTCTCTATTGTACCCATTTGAGGCATTTTTTACATTTTTCCTCAGTTTCCCTACCTGAATCCCTTTTTTGAGTCAACTGTACTGGGTCGACTGGTTCGACCTTGTATAGTTTCAAGGTATTTTTCAATTAAGAGCTAGTTGACCTTTAGTTGACCTAGCTCATGACCTATAAAATTATTATCTAGAATTATATAGTTTTGATTATGTCAACCTTATTAGTTGAGATTTTTATAAGGGTTTAGGGAAATATCTACCTATATATAAGTTTATTTCTCACCATTTGATAAGAAGAATTAAAGAAGAGTTAATGATCATTTGCTTATTGACCATTCTACTAGAGGAATAAATCTTAGGGTTCCATAATTTTTTTGGAGATAAGGATATTATCTTGTGGAGAATTATTTTGGATGCATTGATAGGTTATGTAAACTGGAGATAATTTATATTTGTCATCCTTACATATCACAATAACCTCTTGCAAAGTACCTTGGCCAAGGGAGAGATTGATGTTTGGTGGGTTCATATTCAAAGGTAGGTATTCCTAACTTTATTTATCCTTTATAAAATTAGATATATAATTAATTTGTGCTTATATTCCATGTATTAGTAATCTATATACATTGACATGAGTACATTTTTTCTATGCATGTTTAGTTTATTGTTTCTAATCCCCACTTTTTGCCACAAGCTTTAGTGATCACTACATGAGATTTAATTTTCTTGTTATTATAATAGGTGAAATATAAAAACCTAGGATCTATTTAAGGTTATTTCATGGTTATGTTAGACTATAGGATTTAGAACCCTCCTTATCATGGTGTATTATGATAAATGAGCCCCTAATTAGATCTAGTGGATCCTTATATTGGTCATGCTCCCACTTAACAAATGTATTATCAATCTAAATTATTGGTTTTATCTATCTTCTTTGAGTTATGATTGATTTATAGAAATGATGCATTTTTTAATTGCATACACTAAGGACCTCCTTCAACAATATACACCTCTTTCTAATAGTGCCCTTATGGGTTATGATGAATGGGACCTTATTACAGAGCTTTAAAATATTCCATCTCAAATCCCATTTCTCAAAATTATGCAAACCTCTTTGCATCACCATAATCATCTTATTTAACTCTTGTTCAAAATGAACATCCCTTTTCCTCCCCTAGCAAGACACAAATCCGCCTTAATTGTATAAAAAGATAGCATTTTAAAATAATGTGAAGAGATGTCCATACATGTTTAAGAAACAATAGACACTTCTCTTTCCCTCAAATTCCTAATTTCTTCTATTATCCTCGATTAAATTATAATTCATATTAATGATCCTCCTCTCTTAATCAATGTCCAAATTGGTGATATCCAAGTCAAGAATGTCTTTATTGATGAGGGTTTAAGAACTTGTGTTGCCTCTCTTGATTTTATCAAAACCATTATATATTTTAAATGTAATCTTAAGTCCACATGCAACATGTGGCAAGGCTATGACCAAAGGAAAATATTACCTTAGGCTATATGTCGATCCCTATTACCATTACACCTATCACCATTCACATAAAGTTGATAATATTAAACATTAATATATCTTATAACATTTTTCTTGGTAGGCATTGGACTCATCACATGATATTAGTTTCCTCTTCCACTTACCAATGTGCCAAATTTCCTCACAATGGAGATATCTATAGGATTCAAGGTGACACTAACCTTTGGAATTTCAAATAATTCTAAGACCATGGTGTATTTAATATTCCCACCCTTGAACCCTTACCAAGCATTCCATTTCATGAATCTCAATGGTTTAACTTTCCTGTCAATTCCACTTGAGGTTACAATGGTCACCCCAAACTCATCAAGAAAATAGCCCATAACCTCATAGATTTGATGATGATGAGCCTGATGAGACCACTCTCAAGATTAAAACCTCAAATCTCTCACCTCATTTCATTTCTTAGCTTCCCCTTTCTCTACAACCTTATTCATGTTACCTACTTAGTGATGATATAACCATTATATTAACTAAGACTTGGCATCCCTTTCATCACACCACACCAAACATTAAGGATATCCCTACATATGCCATCAATCTTCATCTACCTAATTATGATGATGGTTTTACCTTAGATGATCCATTCTTAGGAGGTCTTGTTTAGGCTTGAGATGTTGAAATTAGTTGTCATCATTCCTCTTTGATTTATTATTTTTATATCATTCCATCCTATATCATTCCTAATTCTAACATTTTTCATCTTAATCATAGGGTAGATATAGTGCACACACCTCTAGTTTTTAAATATCCTCATAAGATTATGATTATGGATCATGCTATGATTGGTCCCTATCACTTTGGTCAATACCAAGACCCCTCCAACCAACTTATCCCTAAGATGATTACAGCTATTCTTCATCCCTCTATGTATTTCACCCCTCCCTTAGTAGAGCCCAATTTGGATCTTATTCCCACTCCCTCTCTAGATGATTCTCTTCTTATTTTATATCTTATTTCTCCTTTAGTCAAGCATTTCTTAGTCTCTCCACCAACCCCACCTTCCTTTGGTGATGGTTTTCTCCCTTTATCATAGCTAGCTCCTTTATCCACCAAATGGGATTATCAACCATATTATGATAATAATAAAGTTACCAGTAATTAGGCTAGAGACTATTCATTATCTCAATCTTCCTCAACTGTTATTTCCACTCCTCTTGTTATTAAACCTATAAAATATACTAAAAAGCATATATATTTCTTTCATGGCATAGATAATCATACATCCACACATTTTCATAAGCTATGATAATATATTGACACCTTACATCCCACCACTACTCCACCCATAGACAAGGCTATACCTCCACCAAAAGCATTACCTAAATATCTTACTAAATATGAAGAGGTAGATTATCCCTAGCACCAAGGTACTACTCATCACACTGATCATTATTTCATCCTTCAACAACATCTCAAGGACCACCTCATGAATATTCCTATACCTATTACCCTTCCTCTCATATGTCACCCTCTCAAAAAAGATCCCCCTTTTCCCTCGTGTCTCCACCACCTATGGTACCTTTGCCACCTATTTTTTCTCCACCTATGATTCCCCCATGCATAGATCTTACCTCACCTATGGCCCATTCTCCACTAATTACCCATTCTTCTCCCATAGAGTCCACTCCCATTCCTTCTCTTGGACATTCCTTGAATGATTGCCCTCATCATCATGATCCTTTAAGCATTCTTACAATCTCCATCAAGGATATTTGATGTGAAATATTTTCTCAACTCTCCCTAAAACATTATTGAGATTTTGGATGCAATCTAAGTTCAATTTCATAGAGACTTATCAAATGTTATAGATAATGTGTGTGGACAAATATATCAATATTTATGAACACAAGTATGGTGTCCTTTCATTTTTTATTCATTTGTATTGTACATGTGCTCCAAATTTATATTTATCTATCTTATATCCTTTGACATTATGTCAAATTCTTATCTATCTTACATGGTGACTTTTTGTTTTGCATTACATGTTACTTATGATGTCGTTATTCTTCTTATTTTCTATTATAGATTCATTTTCCATGATTACATACTCATTATTCTTAAGTTACTTTTCCATGTTTACCTTGTTATGTTCCATGATTATTTGCTATCTTATCTCTATACACACAATTAATTGTTATTGTGACATGGTTATAAAAATCTTGATCCCTTTAGTTATTCATCATTTACCATGTGATTAGTTAGAAAAGAACTCATCCCATTATATTCTCCTTTTACCAATCCACCAATGATCTCCCCTTCTTCCCCATTATCACCTTTCACAAACTAAGCATACACATGGTTGAGACTTGAGATATCATGTTGGTTAGTAGTTAAGCCTAAGTGTTCTATTTGATCATATCCTTAGATACTTAGCTTCCTATAGCCTAAGACTAAATCTCATTCATGTGTATCAATTCAACTATCATGATTGGTCATTTCAAATCCATATGGTGGAGGAATATTAAATGCCATAAACATTCAAAAATCCAAATCATTTAACAAAAGGCAAGTCCATTTTAATTTTCTTGTTAAAAACCAAAAACATGATTTTATCTTAGTACTACACTTACTTTCCTACACAAATTTATGCAAATAGTGAATAGGTATCCTTTATATATTGATTATCACTATTCATTTAATATATTTTTGTGTCCTTATTGTGCCTCATGTATCCTAAGGTCTTCTCATAATATGCCTATGCTATACTTCTTACAACCATGTGCCTCATGTCCTTAGTGTGCCTCATTCCCTATGTACTTTGTATGTCCCATGTCCCCTCTACATAATAAACTATAATGAGGCCATTCTAGATATTATTTATGCTACCTATCACTATAGGTTGGCCACTTAGACCTGTACTTATCCCAACTAGATCGTGGTAACCATGTGTGTATCTCTCTCCTAAGCCAAGGCCTACCAAGCCTATGCCTCTCTTACTCCCACCACTATTGGTGACTACAATCCATTTCTTTATGTTTGTAGCTACCTCACAACATCCCTCACTAGTCTAAACTATCTTGTCTAAGCTAGGGTAGATGGTACCATAGGATCATCCATCATGGTGGGGTCTATGGTGCTAACACTCTATCCAAAATTTCATAGACTATCAACATGACTAAATATCCCCATCTATTCTCCTTTATCATATGGTTTGAAAACACCAAAACCTAGATAGATATCATATCACATATATACATCTCAAAATCTATCTATATATAATCATATACAACTAGTATTCTATCTTAAAGACTAACAAATCCAACATTTCTTACCTATCTTGGTGTTACCAACCACCATCTCCCTATCTAATCATTTATCAAGCATGATATTTCCATAATCCTATCCCATAATCACCTCACCCAAGGGTCACCTCCCAATCAATATAAATCTTGGAGGCACCACCAATTCACACCTTAGGCCTCTCCTAAATGGTGCCTCTATCAACTAGATCTATCATAGGCCAATTATTAGGTCATCTCACATGACAACTCTTATCTATGTTAGATCTTTATGATATCATATCTATCATTGGTATGCCCAATGTGATAATTAATATGCCCAATGTGGTCATTTCCCCTCATATTGTCATACTTTATACACCCTTACATCCACATCTAGGACCTATCCTCCTCTAGTTGCTAGCTTTTGTACTCAACCACTCCATGGTCTCACACATCATAATATGATATTTGGTCTCTTGACTAGCACTCCTCCTACTATCCCCCTCAAATCTCTTGCATGTCATTCCAAAAACATAGGCACTACTATAGGATTTTTGAGGTGTAGGAGTCCAAATTGACATGACAAGTGTGCCACTAGTTGTAGCTCTACCATTTAGGTATAGTGGCCTGTGATCTACTCTATAGCCAACCCTAGTGTCATGGTCACCCAACTCAACCAAATCCTAGTAATATGTATATAGGTCTACCACATGATCTCTCCTCATATGACTATCTATAGTGCTACCACATGGGGCATGGCCCATGATACTTAGTCTTGTCTCTATCTAAAAACCCAAGGTAACATATTATGAAAACCATAGGGAAACCTAGATGGACACTACATCGAGAACCTCTCATATATCTATGTGTTTAGCAACACCACTAGTCCCATGGTATTTTTCCATTAATATTTAGCATCAAATTTATTATTTTTCGCATAAATTTATCTCTACTAAATATTTTTCCAAACCATAAAATGTTTTGGAATCCTGATGTCATAGAAACTCTTTTCAACTATTATATGCCTATATTGCAAGAAATTTGATTTTTTGCTCTTTTTCATTAATCTCTATAGGTTTACCTAATGTTATTCATAGTTTTTCAATTGTGTCCTTTCATTTATCTTATTTTCTCCTTATTTCACTTTATTCATATTCAGTGTTATATCTCATTACATTCTTTTCCTGAAGCACCATCCATGTTGTACCTACATGACACATGATGAGGTTTGAGTGGGGAATATATATACACAATATTTTAAAAATTTATCAATTACTGATTACTTATATATTATGAGAACCTATCATGTCTCAATATCTCTAAGTACATGCCTTAAGGGATGCAATGGGAAAGGGGTGGGTAGACCATTGGTGATTTGTGGGATTTTTGTCCCTTTTATCACATGCTATCTACAAACTTGTCTTTTAAAAACCATTCCCCTAAGCTTTGTCTCCCATTTTTTACCCTCTTCTAGTCATTTACCATCTTCATTATCCTTTTCCCTAAGTTAAACCCCTTTTGGTAGTTTACATGACTATGTCAGCCACATCTACCTTGTATTGCTATTTAAAAAATATTACTATGAACTAGGTCATCTATGGCTAACATAGTTCATTACCTAGTTATTTTTTTATCAATTTTAATAACAGGTCGACCGGGTTGACCTTGTCAACCAAAACTTTTGGAAGGGTTTAGGGTTATATTCACCTATATAAACACATTCATTTCACCATTTCTAAGAAGAGAAAAAGAAGTAAGATATACTGTGCATCTACTTATCCACCATTCTACTTGAGGAGAAAGCTTAGGGTTTCATACTTTATTTCAAGATATGAATATTATCTTGTGGTTAAGTCTTTTGGATGCATTTTTAGGTTATGTGTCCTAGATATATTTTATCCTTGTCATCCTTACCTAAAAAAATAACTTATTTCAAATCACCTTGCTCAGGGAGAGACTAAGGCTTGGTAGGTATGTCTTCAAAGGTAAGCATTCCTAACTTTGTTATTATTTTGTAAGGGTAGATAGATATGTATTTTCAATTATCTTCCATGCATCGGGAATACATATACATTGACATGAGTATGTGTCTTCTGTGCATGTTTAATTTTAACGTTTATTACCCCCCCTCCCTAACTTTTTTCCATAAGCTTTGGTGAGAATTACATTAGATTTTTATTTATTTTTCATTAGTTTAGTGAATATGAAAACATAGTACCTAGTTAGGGTTATTGTATAGTTTTGCTTGACTAGAGGTTTTGGAACCCTCCCTAGTGATATTATTATGGTAAAAGATCCCTTAGCTAGGTTTAGTCGATATATATTCATCATGAACCTAATTAAATAATTTATCCCTAATAGGAAGTGTAAGTAAAATCTATCTTCTCTTAGATATGATTGATTTGTAGAACCATTGCATTTTCCATTGCATATAGAATCCACTAGAGAAACTTATACGCCAAGACATTATTATTTAAATTGAAGGTAGTTCAAATAGATAATTTTGATGATGAAACAATAATTAAAAACTGATCCATGACCTCTAAAAACCACCCTAAGAACTATTCATATCCATAGAATTCTAATCTAGAGAAACATGTGTAAGAATAGACCCCTCTTAGATGAATAGGCCATAGTGATCTATTGTCACTCTTAGTGATTATTCATAAATAATAATCAATAAATATATTAAAAAATCCACTAATTTAAATATTACTAAGACTCCTAAAAATGGCCAAAGTTTCAGCTCCCAACTCTCTCTCCTTTGTACTGAGCACTTGAAAACTACCCTTTTAGAGCTACCAAGGAGATTAATATGAAAGATAGATTATTTTTATTCATTTTTATACTTTTAACCTATTAAAAATAATTACTTTTAGATTTTCATGTACAAATAAGGTACCTAAGATTCTTTAATATCAATTTTAACTTGAATAATTATATGTATGGGCTTAAAACAAGCCTTTTTGGCATTAAAATTGCCAAAATCACATGATAAGTCTGATGAAACTTATGTAAAATGTATCTAAATAATATTTTAATTCATTAATAAATACATCATATCCTCAAAAACAAATTTTCAAGTGGTAGGGTTGATAATTTGACATGTGAGGTCAGAATTTTCAACATTTTGGTGACTCAACTATGAAGCACGTTTACTATGCTTAAGAACCAAACCATTGAAATATATTTCAGTCTCATAAGATCACTCTTACACTATGAAACAATCACTATTATACTTTTACCAATGACCACAACTCTTGAATCAAAATAAGATAGCTTCTTACTCCTCAAATATAGGAAAAGGAAAGACAACAAAACAAGGAAACTAGACTAACAAAACACATGATCTAGCAAATCACTTATTGAAACAAAATGTAATAAAACTAATGTGCTTGAAAACACTTCCAAAAAAAAACCAAATATAACTAACCTTCAAAGAATCCTCCTCAAGGATCAAAAAGAATGTTTTTTGGATTACTTACCTCATGAGGTATAAAATGATGTATGAAATCACATTTTATTGACTTATTACTTGGTTGAGCCTTATTATTCACTAAAACAACATTTTAAAAGTCTTATAATGGGTCTACATTATCAAAAAAATCTACAATGAACACATACTAGTATTAAACTTTATTATTTACTTTATGTAGTTTCTCTTATTTGGTAATAGTCTCCAAGATGGCCAAATATTGGTTTGTAAGATCATCTACATCATGAACCTCATATGACTAATTATATTAACATACTTGGTCCTTAGTATTATCTTAAAGTCTTTCAACTCAACCATAATTGTCCCCACAAGAGATAGTTTGTTATTATTTGATAAGTTATGGCCAAAAGTGATCTTAACTATCTTCCAAGAGTACATTAAGGTCTAAAAATGAGGTGAGAGGATGATAACCCATTCTAAGTATCTCAAACAAATCACCATCTAGTGAGGTTGCCTCTTGGAAAGGAAAATTTTCAATATTTTCACTCTCTAGTTTGTTGATTAACTCACCAAAACTACCTCATATTACCTTACTCAACTCACAATCACATGGGAGAAGTGGGTAACCTAATTCTAAAGCTTCAAATAAATATTAACTATTCTCTTAATTGGTACAAAGGAGATCAAATAAAATATTTACCTTCTCTTCTTCATACCCAATCACATCAAAAGGAATCTCTTGAAATAAGTCAACATATTCATCTTCTATTGTAACATATTCATCTAGTTTAAAATATAAAAATCCTTTACTCTCACCAATGGGAGTACCAATAAATATTTTTTCCTCATTTTCACTTTCCTCTTCTTCACCACACTCACCTTGAAAATCACTTGTAGTTGTAACTTCATCTTGTAGCCTCCATAGCATAGGCTCATCTTCAAGAAGGGAGATGGTGGGAGGGAAATGAATAAGATTATGAGTTTTCTTGGGGATCAAGGGAGTATTTTTTTAATTTAAGGTCTTTGGAATGGAATATTTTTGTAGGAATGTTTAGAGAAAGAATAATTTGAGTTGTCCTATGAGTGTTTGGTTTTATTACTCACCATTTCCTTCTTCCCCCTCAAGATTCACTGCATCATTTTTAGATGTAACCTAAATTATATCCTATTCAATAATCACTTTCTCCTTCATTTGGATTTTTTACTAAATTAAATTTGATGATGGAATAATTATGGACATAATGTCTTCTTTGGATTTAAATTCTATAACACTAACCTCCTCCTACTTATCCCAAGACTTAACTACTTGGTTCTAAGGTAGGACTTGGAAACTAGTAGGTTCACTTGGAGGTTGAGTTATCTCTATTAAAGGATCCATATTATAATGGTAAATGAATTTATTTAGAAAAGGAGCATAAGAGGGATGATATGGTAAATAACAATGTTCTTGAAGAGTGATGGGGGGAGTTTCATCCACAAGACATGGCATGGCATAATCAGGATACTTCCCTATTTTCCTTATGATGAGTTATACCAATTTTTTCATGATCCATATGAGCCTTATCATTATCCATATGAACATTTTTATGAGCTTAATCAATGTTATAAAGAGTATTAAGATCCTAATCAACGTTATCAATAGTATTATCATCCCTATGACCAATATTGTCAAGAGTATGATGATTCATATTAGCCTTATAATGCCATATATCAGCCTTAATATGACCTTGACTATATGCCTCAATATCCTTATCAAGAAAGTGAGGCTAATAAGGATCACTGTAAGGCTAATATGAATCATCATACTATTGACAAAATTGGCCATAGGGATGATAATACTCTTGGTAAGGATAATTAGGCTCATAATACTCTTGGCAAGGTTGATTATGATTATAAAAGGTCCATAGGGATCATGATAAGAATCATATGGATCATAACCAGGTTGGTATAACTCATTATCAAGTATATATAGAAGTATATTGACTATGTCATGCCAATTCTTGTGGATGAAGCTCCTCCCATCACTCTTCAATAACCCTCTTGTTTACCATATCAACCCTTTTATGCTCTTTATCCTCATGAATTCATTGACCATTCTTCGATGGAACCTCCAAGAGAGATAATTCAACCTCTAAGTGAACCTACTAGTTTTAAATTCCTACTTTAGAACCAAGTAGTTAGGTCTTGGGAGAAGTAGGAGGAGGTTTGTGTTATAGAGTTTGAGCCCAAAGAAGTCATTGTTCCTATAATTAATCCCTCATGAAAGTAAATTCAAGAAAACATCCAAATGAAGGAGGTATTGACTGTTGAAGAGGATAAAATTTAGGTTACATCTAAAATTGATGAAGAGAATCTAAAGGGGGAGGAAGAAAATGGTGAGGAATAAAACCAAGCACTCATAGGATAGCTCAACTTACTCTCTCTCCAAGCATTCCCACTAGAATCTCCCATTCCCAATAAATCAAATTGCAAAATTATTCCCTTTATCCCCAATAAAACTCATGATCTTATTTTATCCCCTCCCATCATCTCCTTTTTTGAAGAGAATCTTACTCTATGGAGACTAAAAGAAGAATTTATAGCTAGAAGTGATTTTTAAGGTGAGTGTGGTGAAGATGAGGAAAGTGTACATGAGGAATAAAAATTGATTGGTACTCCATTTACTGAGAGTAAATGCATTTTATCTTTAAAACTAGATGAAGAGGTTACAATAGAAGATAAAGATGTTAAACTATTTCAATAGCTTCCTTTTGATGTGATTGAGAATGAATAAGAGAAGGTAAATCCTTGTTTTGATCTCTTTTATACTATCCAATATCATAGTGAAGATCTATTTGAAGATTTGGAATTAGGTTACTCATTTCTCCCAGGTGATTATGAGTTGAGTAAGGCAATAGGAAGAAGTTCTGGTGAGTTAATCAACAAACTAAAGAGCAATAGTCTTGAAAATTTTGCTTTCAAGAGGCAACCTCTTTATATGGTTATTTGTTTGAGATACTAAACATGGGTTATCATCCTCTCACCTCATTTATAGATCTTGATGTACTCTAGGAAGATAGTGAGGATACTTCTAGACATAAATTATGAAAAAACAAAAAGCTATCTATTGTGGATATAAGTATGGGCAAGTTGAAAGACTTCAAGATAATAAAAAGGACTATTTATTTTAATCCAATCAGTCATATGAGGTTCATTATGCAAAAAATCTTAAAAACTAATTTTTGGCCATCTTGGAGACTATTATCAAAGAAGAGAAACTACAAAAGGTAGATAATGAATTTTAAGATCAGTATCTGTTCATTGGATATATTTTTGATAATTTTGACCTATTAAAATACCTTTAAAATGTGTTTTAAGTCAATAAGAGGAATCAACCAAGTAATAAGTCAATCATATTTGATTTCATACACCATTACATACCTCATGAAGTAAGTGATCCAAAAAACTTTCCTTTTGATCTTAGAGGAGGATTATTTGAAGGTTATTCATAGTTCATTTTAATTTCCTCAAACTTTTATCAATCACATTAGTTTTCTTACTTTTTTTTTAATAGGTGCTTTGCTAACACGTGTTTTTTTAGTTGAGTTTCCTTGCTTTGTTGTCTTTCTTTTTATTGTCTTTGATGAGTAAAAAACTATATTATTTTGAGTTAGGAGTCATTTTCATTGGTAAAATTCTAATCATGATTGTTTCAAAGTGTAATAGTGATCTTTTGATCTTTAAAGAGATGTGAGTGGTCTAGTTCTTAAGCATAGTAGGCATGCTTCCAAACTGAGTTGCCAACATGTTGATAATTCTAACCTCACATGTTAAAATATCACCCCTACCACTTTAAACATTTATTTTCAATACATGGTGTACTTCTTGAGGCATTAAAATATCCATCATATACATTTTACATCAGTTTCATTAGACTTTTCAAGTGATTTTGGTAGTTTTAGTGGTAGAAAGGCCTATTTTGAGACCATGCATATAGTTATTTAAGGTAAAATTGAGATTAAAGAATATTAAGGACCTTATTTATAAATTAAAATTTCAAAAAAAATATTTTTAATAAGTTTCAAATATCAAAATGAAGAGAACCAATTTATCTTTCATATCGATGTCCTTGTTAGCCCTAGAAGGGAAGTTTTCAAGTGCACAGTACGAACAAAGGAGAGAGAGTTAAACTTTGGAAATTGTTAGGGTTCATATTAATATTTAAATTAGTGTAATTTATTTTCATATTTATGTCTTATTATTTATTAATAATTTCTAAAAGTGATAGAAGGTCACTACAACATCTTCATCTAAAAGGGGTCTATTCTTGCACCTATTTCTCCAGATCATAAATCAATGGATATTAATATTTTTGAGGGTGGTTTGAAAATTTAATTTATCTATTTTTCATGATGGTTTCATCATCCAACTCATCTCTTTGAACTTCCTTCACATGTAATAATAATGTCTTGGTATACATGTTATTCTAGTGGATTCTAGTGCAAGTTATTGTTTCCTTTTCGTGGTGTTCATTCTCAGATGTTTTTGTATTTTTTCACTAATTGGAGATCACTTAGTCTCATGTAATTAATTAAAAAAAAATTTGGGACATGTTTCTTGTTCATAATATTCAAGTGTGATGCTCTTTGGGAACATGGTAAAAGTTTGAATAAAAAACTATAAGCTTGATTTCCATTTTAGCCCAATTATCAAAAGTATATCATGGTATAGGTTTATGAGATCATATTGTTATATTATAATAAAAATATCTCAATTTAGATATAATGGAATATCAAGATAAGTTTCTAAACACACTTTCTAATGAGAAGTCATAAGTGATTTTCCCTAAATAGAACTGTATGGACTATAGGATGAGTGGAGGATGATAAGGGGCATTGTTAGAAGGATAGAATATGTGTAAAACCTTGAAGGATTGAAAAGAAGGGTGTGATATTTATTAATGTTTATAAGACTCAAGAAATTAAGAAGTGAATCTTTATAGACCTAAATCAATAAAATAAGTCCTACATGCCCTAGCCTATAGTTCTTCATTTTTTAATCAAAGATAACTTCAACTCAACATTGGAGGAATCAAGGGGAAGATAGAAACTAGACCTTATCAGATGAAGATAGGTTACTAGAAGCTTAAATATATCCTAAGTCACTTACAGTCAAAGTTGGTCATGAGATTTTATTTTCAATATAACTCTCTCCTATAGGTTTATATAGTACTTTTGTATGAATGGAATAAGAAAGAAGGGATTTAAAATGTTAGAAGGAGCATATTTGAAAGGGGTTTGAACCCAATTAGACCTTCAAGTAGGTTCAAGAGAATTGTAAGATCACTGAGGTAATGGTGAGATCTAAAATATAAATTATCATAGTTAAGACCCTCTTAAGGACTCCTATAGGTCTATACATAGGAACTCAAGGGCAAAAATGCATGCTTATAGCCATATATTTGAGGCATAGTCAAACTTCTAGGTAAAATGGATTTATAACAGTCAATAGGATATGATGTGATCTTAAATTTAGATGATTTGGGTAGAAGGATTATTTAATTGAGTACAAAAATTAAATAGTAACCAAATAAAGGAAAGGTGATAAGTCACCTATAGTTAGGTATAATTCCAGTTACAATCATGATCTCATAATCATTAAGGTGGTTATGTGTGATCAAGAGAAGATATGTATGTTAGTGGAGGAGGCTGAGTTGTCACACCTTCATGAGGTGTTAATAATAAGATAGTTCCTTAGAACTATTTTAGTGGTCTTAATACTATACATTTTTTACATTCTCAATCCCAAATGTACCTACAACCACCTTCTTATTGGCTTAAACAAAGATGTAAAGATGAGGTTAGATTCTAATGTGGTTGGTAGGACTGTGGGGTCTTAATGAAGGATATCAAGGAATATAAAACATTAAAAAGTATCAAATCACCTACATAGAGTGTATCTGTCACCTCTCTCTTAGTTTAAGCATACCTACATGAAGCATTTAAAACACCTACAGTCAGCTTGTAGGCTTAACAAGAGCTCTAAGGTTAATATGCATAGTATGAGACATAAAGGTATGGTTTAAGGTATTGGTGGATTAGACATTAATTACATTATTCAATTAGGATCAAGGTCGTGAGGGACCTTAAAATGAAAATAAACCTCTCAATAAAATATATAGTCAATTTTTAAACATGTACTTGTATGGAATGGAGTTGGCCGAGGGTCTAATTGAGTTAAGAGAATCATCGACTCTACATAAAAAGTGAAAAGGACTCTTTTAAGTTTGAATTTTAATTTCCTTAACATAGTGATAATACTAAATTATAAATTATAATATAATTATCTAGAACCCCTAAAATATTCACCTATAGGCTTAGTGTAAGATTAGTGCATTCTTCAAGGTAGAGGGAGAAAAATATATGTTTTGCAAGGTGTTCTAAGCCCAAACATGAAACCTAAACTAAGGATGAGAAATTTTTAGTAGATCAGTAGTATTCATATGAAGGATAAAACTTAAAACTCTTATACATATTCGTGGTCCTATTTTAAACTCCTATACATAGTCATGGTCCTAGTTGAAACTCTTATACATAGTCAAAAAGTGATATGCTCTTAACTATTAGCATGTCTAGGGATTTGTGTAGCTTACTTTTGTCTTGCATAAACCTTTTTCATAGTATTTTACATTTATCTACACATTCATATTCTTATTATGTCATCTTATGGGTTGTCTATGGCCATAGTAGTCTATATATAGGAGGTAGGGTTAGTTGTTCATCATCCTATCAGAGTATTCATTTTTTATTGCAAGCATTTAAGAGGTTTTCCCCTCAAAGTGGCTTATCCATTATTCATATTTTATAATATATTTCCATATAATTTTGATATATTTCTATGTTTCCACTTATTTGGTGAATTAATATCATTCCAAATGGCATTAGAACATTGATTTGGTCATAATAAAGTCAAAAACCCTAGATATCAAAATTTGGATATATCTTGTAAATGGTTGTGAATTATTTTGCAATGTTTTTATAAGTGTTGATAAATCATTCAATTAATATTATATTAAATTTTATACTTTTTTGGATTTATTTTTAAAAATTTATCTCAATTTTAGGTTTTTTCATAAATTCACTCCATAGATTTCAATTTGTAGAATTTTTCAAATTTATTTACGTTTTTGGAAACCTTGGAAAAATTTAGTTTTAGTCTATTCTCTAAAATCTGTTATTTGAAGCTGACATATTTCAAAAAAATTGTGGTCAAAGTTGGGTTAATGGGGAAAAATAAGGTTCACCATCAAGCCTTTGTATGGCTAGTCCTAAAAATTATAGATGGGGGAAAGGGCAAGACATCTGTAAAAATCCTTAATGGTATGACATGAAGTCTAAATCATCTGATATGATTTCTCAAATTCAGTCAAATTTACATGGCCTAATGTAGAAGGATGTGTAAGTCCAAACTAAAATATCCATAATGTAAGGGGAGTTTAATGGCATGAATAATCATTTGTAGTAGATCATGACATAAGGATACCATTTCATCTCATTTACCACTCAAAACCCCTCCATTTTTTCCTCTTGGCCCTCCCCCTCTCAATACTAACACATGTAAGTCCAAACTCAAATATCCATAATTTGAGGGGAGTTTAATGGAATGAACAATCAATTATAGTATATCATGACATAAGGATACCATTTCATCTCATTTAAAACTCAAAACCCCTCCACTTTTTCCTCTTGGCCCTCCCCCTCTCAATACTAACACCACCAATATAGGGTTAAAACTGATGTTACCAAAAGTAGACCTGTGCAAGTTTGATGGTAAGGATCCACTCACTTGGATCACTCAAATTGAAAATATATTTGATTTTAACTAAAATCATAGCTCTCAAAAGGTGGTTGTGGTATCTTTATATCTAGAACCTAAGAGATTCATTTGGTATAATTGTTTTTGTGCTCAAAAGAAGAATATTGGTGCTCCTATTACATGGTCAATATTCTCTAATGAACTGATGCCTCACTATCAATATAATGTTTCTTCAAAATAATTTAACTAGTTAGCCAAACTATGACAAAGATGAACAATGAAGGAATATATTCATCAATTTTAGAATATATCCTTATGTGTGGAGGATATCACTAAGGCAAATCTGATTGGCCTTTTTTCTGGTAGACTAAAAGATAGTATTCAATTGGATTTTCATATGTTTAATCACATAATTGTATTGAAAACTATACCAAGGGAAAGCTTAACAAAAAAAATATAGATGATCAAATGTTCTCCTTTCACTACTAGCTAGGAATGTACCTTCCCAATACCATCACTACCTTAACATACCATATTCATAGCATAAGAAATTATGGAGAAGTGTTCCAAAGGTTTTTGTTATGGTTATGATATAAAATGGAGTAAAGGTCATTGATGTATTGAAAAGAAGTTATTTTACATTGAAGGGGTCGACAAGGATGAAGAAGATGAGGAGGCATCTAGTGAGGGTTTTAAAGGACCTAAGGATGAAGTTATATATTCTCAACCTACTATCTCCTACCATTCCCTTACAATTATTTCTACTTCTCAAACTCTTAAGGTGGTGGGTTTCTTTAAGAAACATAAGGTCACATGTTGATTAACTCGGATAGCACACACAATTTCATCATTAATAAGTTAGTTGATTGTTTGAATTATTTCATCTACCTAGACCCAAAATTTCATGTCATGATTGTATATGGTGGTAAAGTTAATTATTCTATAAAATTCTATAGTATTAAGTTAGAAATGGGGAACTATTTGCTGAATTCTCCTATGTTTTCTATTCTTATGGGTGGGATTAACATTATTTTTAGAGTTCAATGGCTCATCACATTGGGTACTATTGAGATGAATTTCAAGATATATTCATGCATTTTTACTCTGAGGGTAAACCAGTTGAACTATGGGGATTAAGATTTAAATATCCACAAGTGGCTAGTTCACATTAGATGACCAAGATGCTAAAAAAAGGTGTTAAAGGATTTGTGGCATGCTTGTTTTCCATTGATGTTCAATAAACTAAGGAGTCTACCAATCTTAATTTACAAAAAATATTGGATGAAAATTCAATTGTTTTTGGCCCCATGCCAAAAGGTCTTCCTCCCAGCCATACCCATGATATTGCCATCTAGTTCATTCCTAGATATACACCACCCAACATAAAACCATATAGATATCTTTATGCCCAAAATAGTGAAATTAAAAAAATGGTACAAGATTTGTTGGCGGTAGGAACCATTTGCCATACCCAAATTGAATATTCTTCTCTAGTAGTCATGGAGTGAAATAAAGATAAAACTTGGAGGATGTGCCTTGATTATAGAGAGATCAACAAGTTCACTATCAAAGATACGTTTCCTATTCTTGTAATTGATGATTTTTTAGATAGATTACATGGTGTTGTTTATTTTACCAAATTAAATCTTAATTTGGGTTATCATCAAATCTAGATCCATGAGTATGACATTCTTAAACCAATCTTTCATACTCATGAAGGCCATTATGAATTTTTGGTCATGCCTTTTGGTTTCACCAATGCACCATCCACCTTTCAAAGTTTGATGAATATATATTCTGGGCCATTTTTGAAAAAGTTTGTACTAATGTTTTTTTATGACATCCTTACTTATAGAAAAATTTAGGAAGACCACTTGCAACATGTGAAATAAGTACTCTCAGTTCTTGAACAACATTAGTTGTATGCTAAACCATCCAAATGTGCTTTTAGAATTTGGAAAGTGTAATATTTGGGTCATATTGTATCACAAAAGGGAGTAAAATTTGATCATAAAAAAATCCAAGCCACTATGGATTGGAATATTCCCAATAAACTTAAGCAAATAAGGGGATTTCTAGGGCTAACTGGTTACTATCATAAGTTTTCCAAACACTATAGTAGTATTATAGAATTTCTCATTTGTTTGTTAAAGAAAGACTCCTAGTGGAATGATATAGCTACCAAGACATTTAAACAACTTAAAATATCTTTGTGCAACACCCTGATATTAGCTACTCCAAATTTTTCTAAAACTTGTGGTTGAATGTGACTCATATGGATATCATATAGGTGTAGTACTCATGCAAGAGGGTAGGCTCATTTCCTTTTAAATTAATCAATTGAAAGGTAAAAATAGGTTCAAACCCATCTATGAGAAAGAGATTATGGTTATTTTAGATACATTCAAATAATGGAGACCTTATTGATTGGGTCATCACTTTTAGGTAATGACTGATCATGATAACCTTAAATATTTTTTAGAACAATGGTCATCCTATAAAGAACAAAAAAAATGGGTGATGGAAATGTTAGGTTTTGATTTTGAAATAGTCTAAAAGAAAGGAAAATAAAATGTAGTGGCTGATGCACTATCTAAACATGATGAACTAGTTGAGGCATTATTATATGCCATGACCATTTGGTAGGAAGATTGGCTCAAGGAAGTAAGGGTGGAATGGGAGAATGGTAGTAATACCCATGAACTGATTCAGAACTTATAGCAGGGTTTAGATGGGATTAAAAAATTTACATGGAATGGGAATACATTACGATACAAATATAAATTATATCTATGTCATAATTCTCTTCTAAAATAGAGAATCCTTCAAGAACTTTATACGTCTCCACTTAGTGATCACTCATGTTTTTTAAAAACATATGATAGAGTCAAGAGAGATTTTTTGGAAAGGATTAAAGGGGGATGTATATAAATATGTCTCTAAATATATGGTTTGTCAATAAAATAAAGTTAAAACCATTAAAATGCTAGGGCTTTTACAACCTTTATCCATCCCTAGTCAATGATGGGAAGAGGTATCTATGTATATTATTACTAGGTCACCACAATCTAATGGTAGAAATGTTATCATAGTTTTTGTGGATAGACTCATAAAGTATGCCCAATTTTTTTTTATCTTAACCATTGGTGGTTATTATAGTAGCTTCTACCTTAATATAATTTATAAATTACATGGTACTCCCAAGAATATTGTCAATGATTGAGATCCCATATTCACTAGTAATTTTTGGACATAATTATTTACATGTTTGGTAACCTAGTTGGCTAGTTGGCCCATAACTCATCCTAGCATCCTCAATCTAATGGATAGACCAATGTAGTCAAAAGGTGTTTGTAAAGGTACCTTTATTTCTTTGTGTTAGATAAATAGGATAAATGGGCTTAATGGTTTCCCTTGGTTGAATGGTGGTATGAAACTTTAGTTCATAGTGCATCGAAAATGTCTCCTTTTATGGAACTATATGGATACCATCCTCCATCCCTCACTTTACCCTTGAAGTCCCACCCAAAGGTGTGTGTACTGGGGGAACACCTTCAACATCAACAAGAAGTCCTTACTAGTTTGCATGAAAATTTAGCTTTGGCCCAAAATCACATGAAACAATAGATATTTTAGTATAGGAGTGAGTTGAATTTTTAAATTGGTGATTAGGTCTTTTTTCACTTGTAGCTATATAATAAGATTTCCTTAATGAAACAAAAAAAGGATAAAAAACTATCTCTCAAGTATTATGACCCTTATCATATCTTGAAAAAAATGGTACTATGGCCTGCAAGCTAGAATTTCCTCTATCCACTCACATTCATCCAATATTCCATGTATCTTTCCTTTAGAAGGACATTGTACATATGCTTATTATTCAAACTGAGTTACCATAATTAGATGAGGAAGGGAGGGTTATTCTTTATCCTGAAGTGGTCCTTCAAATGCACAATAAGTAGATATGGTCAAGACTGATTATAGAGTATCTGATCAAATGTAATAATATAAATTATGAATATGATACTTGGGAGGATGAATCCTTCATGCAAAAACATTAAATATTGCCTCAACATTGAGGACAACATTATTTTAAATGGGAGGGGTGTGCTATTCCCTTATCCATTGGTGTATTTAGGGTTATGTGTAGCTTATTTGTGGCTTGCATAACCCTTTTGCATATAATTTTACATTTATGTATGCATTCATATGCTTAGTATTTCAGCATATGGGTTGTTCATGGCCTTCATATATTATATATAGGAGTTAGGGTTAGTTTTTCATCATCATATCAAAGTATTCATTTCTTATTGAAAGCATTTTGGAGGTTGCCCCCTTGAAGTGGCTTATCTATTATTCATATTTTATGATATATTTCCATATAATTATAATATATTTTTGTATTTATTCTTATTTTTTGAATTAATATCATTCCAAAAAGGAGCACCTACATGTTACTCTAATTGACAGTGGATATTAAGCTTAGGTAAAGAAGGAGATGAGGTGTTAGAGAGGTAATTTAAACCTAATTTAAGAATCCATATAGGTTAAATAAAATTTAGGGATACATAAGATAGTAATGAGGTTTATAAACCCTAACATATTCAACCTAAAGCTTATTACACACAATCAACATCCTATATGCTACCTATAGGCCTATGTCAATATCAGTTCACTTTTAAGATGGAAATAAGAGTAGAGTGGATGTTGAAGGAGTTATAATACCTAATTATAACTTAAAATAGGTTCATGAACCATTGTATAATATTAATTAAATGATGATGAGGTCTAAACCCAAAATATATAGTCAAGTGATCCCTAAAAGGACTTACAGACTGCTAGTGGAATAAACTATCTTCAAGTTAATAAAAGGACAAAGGCATGTTTTAAAGGGTTTTAACACAATTAAAGACTTAAAATAATTTTTTGAACCATTTATAAAATTTAGTAATGACAAGGTGAGGTTTTAAGACATAGAGACAAGGTGAGGTCTTAAAACACAGAGACAAAGTCAAATGACTCTAAAAATACCTACAAGCTACATACATGACTGAGGTGGATACATGCCTGAAAGTAAAGAATATAGATGATGGAGGATAAGAGGCCTACATAAAATGGACTATGATGTCATATTGTGTGTTAATAAAAAATGAAATAAATTAAAAATTAACAAAATCAACTTTTACTTCCCCATATAATCAATCAACACACACATAGCCAAGTTATAACTTGTCTTGAGAATTTGGTGTTTTGAGGGATCTATAAGATGATCAAACTATAAAATTTGGTAAATAGGGTATTTATGAGTGAATTAATATGTTCATGGAAATTTCAAATTCATTCAAATAGGGGATATACACATTTTTTTGTCTTAGACCTTACCCACTCCATTGTCTTGGGTAGTCATGAGACTAAGGAGTCTTTCAGGTTTCAAAAAGAGAAAAAAGTTGTTAGACCTCATGAAGTGATCTAGAGGAAGAAAAAATTCATTAATAATGTTACAATACACCATAAAATTCAAAAAAAACTTAAGATTCAACTTAAATGCCATTGAGGGATAATAAGAAGGAGATAGGATCTAAACCCTAAATACCCTATCCATTATACCATGAATATATAGAGGGACAAAAAAGACTACCATATCATGCATAATAATGGATGGGATTTTTTTAAAGGTTTATCAACTCCTCCCAATAGTGAGGATGACTTTTGAGACCCAAAACTCAGAGTTGGCCCTCTTGAGCGCCTCCTAAGGGAAAAATTCAGATGATCTTACCATCTCTAAAAATTAGCATGGAAAAATGAGACATTTGGGATAAATTACGAGGTTATTAATGAAATTATTAAAATTTTAAGGAGGTCAATTGGGCATCTTTCCTTTATGAATAATTGTTAAGACCCCAGATAGGTCTTAAACCCTTCCAAAACCCTAATTATGACCAATCAAGGGAAATGGAGTTAAAATACACCTATAATTACAAATATTGATCCTAAAAAATATTTTATGTAGTTTAGTACTCTAATTAGGTACTTGACATGTATTTTTATGTTGATATCACTCATACAAATTGTTTTAAATACCCTATTTTTCATAATTTTTGGTGTTTTCTAGGTGCTATGAGAAGGAGAGAACTTACCAATCATTGGATGATTTAATTTTTGATATTTTATATGTATAAAATTACAAAAACATTCATGGTATATTATATATGTAATCAAACTAGGCCCATTTTCTAAGGTGGTCCCAAATAGGCTCAAAATGAGACTAAGTAGCAAGGTGGTTTCATGGTTTTCATACATCCACAGGGTCTCAAGACCCCAAATTTGTCATGGAGTATGGTATTATTATATTTAAAGTTAATAAAATTCTTTTGGATAGTTTCACATGTGTGGGTGTACATATGGGCTACCTTTCTCTTTTTAGGCCTAAGATGACTAATTAGGCCTAATTGAAGATTAAAATGAAGGAAAAGGAGTACTTTCACTTGGATTATAATCATGAAATTTTATGTGTATTTTTAATGGTATTAGGATACTCAAAAAAATTTCCAATTTTCCAATTTTATTTGTATAATCTTTTGGACAAGGAGATTTTCAATTTTTTAGGGCTATAAGGAATGGGTGCTTTAACAAGTAAAATGAGAAAAAATAAATCTTTTGGGAGACTTGATGGATCAAAATTAATTTTTATTAGGTCTTATCTCATGATTATAATTCATCCATGGTGTAATTTTTCCTAGTTTAATGCAAAAACTCAATTTCTCTCTCCTAATCCTTTTGCTTAAGGAAAAATCAAGTGAGCAAAGCACCAAATGGATGTATAAAAACATTCCCAAAGGTTTTATTTAGGTTTATACTTATTTAAAATAAACTTAAATAGTATTAATGGGTAATATTTTTATTTTAATAAGTTTTAAAATTCTTGAAAGATTCCTAAAATAACTTTAAGAAGACCTTTTCTTTCCAATGCCTAGTCAAGGAAGATAAAGTCAAAACACCACTCAAAGAGCTCTAACACCCAAAATAAGATTTAAATTACTAATTAATGGACTACATAAGGTTTAAAATTAATAATTTATCAATTCATGATGACCTAATCTTAATTATCAAGGCTTAATTTCAAGGAAATGACTTCTTGACCAAGGATTTAGAAGTATGCAAGCAAAAATATAAGATGTTGTATGGGTCAAAGACCAAATATAAATGCTCAAGACTATTTAAAAATTCCCAAAAATTTATCACCATAGAAAATTACAAATTTTTTGAGAGGTGAAGGATATATTAATAAATATATACTACATTTTTATTTAGGAGGACTAAGTAAAGGTTTCATTTCCTAGTTTTGGGTTGCCTTGTCTCTTTCTCTCTCCTCTCTCATATTCTCTATATTTAAACCAATTTTTTGTATTTTAAGAATATTTAAAATGAATTTTATAAATTAATTTATCATAAAAACACTTTTACATTCCTATTTTTAATGAATAATATATAACTCATGCCTCCTTAAAGATTATTTCTTAGTGTATGTTAATGGTTAATTAATGAATCATAGTGATTGTATAGTATTCCTTTAATTTTATCCTTTAATCCTTACCAATTTTTATGTTCTATTTTATCCTTATAGGTTTCATAGTGTATCTAATCATCTTGTATGTGTGTAAAGTGTGATCTTTCCTTAGTGTCTTTAACAGACCTATTGATTAGCTACCTTAGATCATCCATCAAGTTAAGCCTTTGTGTGAAATATTGATGTTTGGAGAATTTAATTTGATAAGTTTAATAATTTTTATGTTTTTATTCAACCTTATTAGTAAATAATACATAATTATAGGTCACATGTTGGTGTTTCACCCCAGTTAGATATGTTTCCCTTTCAGTTTACCTTCTTCCATTTTCCTTTGTAAGTTGGTAGTGTAGAGTAGAGTCATAAATGATACATCAAGGGGAGATAGACTTTAAAATATATATTAAATCCACCTATTATGCCACCCACATCCTATTATTGTCTCCATGTTACTTTAGACTGTGAAAGCCTAAAACTACCTTCACAAGGGTGCAAGTCTAGTAGTCAACACTTTTTGAATGAACTCCCCATATGAATTCTAAATACCCAATATTTTGACATCTGGTGAAGATAAATGGACCAAAGTAATTCAAAATATATTTGTGAACAAATACATTTCAAAAAAATCACTTTGATAAAATCATTAATAAGTTAGTAGAATGACAAAATAAAGACCTGACAAATAATTAAATGAAATCATGGCATCATGAATATAAAAATATAAATTTAGTTGATTAAGGTCCAATTAATCCCATGAAATCATAAGTTAAGTGTAAGTCACCATTTAAAATAATTTAAATAAACTCTGAAAAAATTAAATGGAGATAAGCAAAATACATTATGAACTCAACTAAGACACTTTTAAAATCCAAAAACAAGAAATTCCAACTGATAATATGACCATTTAAAATTAAATTTGAACTACAATGGTCATCAATTAAATAAATAAAGATCATAATTCAATCAAATTAATTCAATAATGAATTATAATGTCTAATGAAATAAACTATTGAAATTGGTCCCTTTCCAATTTAACCCCTTAAAAGGTTGCTTTCATGTTTTAAAGCTCAATTATTTAAAATAATTATCCAAATACATCATGATCACTGTTGACCAATTTTGCCCACAGGCAAAATTTTTGGTCCCCTTCTTCCTTTACTATTCAATGATAGTCATTTTTAGGTTGCACAATTTCAATGAGAAGTTCATGGCCTAGTTCAAGTGGTTCTGAGACCTTTGGTTCAAAAGTCCATCTTCAAGTTCAACATCTCGATTCATCAATGGTTGAACCATTGAACCGTTGAACCATTATTGGTTCAACGGATTGGTTCAATGTAGATTTTCAATGGATTGGTTCAACAAGATTGGTTCAAAGGGATTGTTCAATGTTTGGTTCAACTAGGTGGTTTAATCGGCACAAAGTTCATTGGCTTTATTTCATTTGTCATCAGTGTGCAATGGTTGAACCCATTAAACCGTTGAACCATTTTTGGTTCAACGGATTGGTTCAAGGGTATGTCCATGGCTAAAGGGGAGTCTTCAAGTTCAAAATTCCCTTATGAAGGGCTGACACTTCAATGGAAAAGACCGGGTAAGTCCCAAATTTGTTTAAATTCAAATTGACTAAGTCCTGAATTCCTTCAAACTTTTTGTCTAAAGGAATTCCTTCAGACAAAAAGTCTAAAGGAATTTGGGCACGCTTCTAAGCAAAGGCAAGACCTGAGAGAATTTCTATGGACTTTTTGTCCATGGGAAAATGTCCACGAACAAAAGTCTGTAGAAAATATACAAAGTGAAGGACAGTCTACGGGACCCTAGAAAGCATCTGAAGGCACAAAATGACCCGCCAAGGGACCCTAAAGGGTAGGTGCCCTTATGGGGGACTCTTAGCCAAAAGTGAAGGACACTTTCAAGGGCCAGAGGGTCACCTTCCCTTTGGGAAGGTGCTTAGAAGAAACAAAGGGAAAAGAGCACCCGCAGAAAAGGAGCCAAGGAAAGCAAAGCCACAAAAGGGCCAATAAAGGACCTGAGGACATCCTGGAGGATGTCAAAATTAACAAAATAGTTTAACCATTGGTTTTCAAACCAATGATGGCCATCTAAATTTCAAAGTTAGCAAAACAAAATAGCCGTTTGTTTTCAAACTGAGAGAGAGCTAACCAAGGAGCTAAAATCTAGTGACCCGCTAAGAATTCTCCCCCAAGGGCCAAAGGAGCCAGAGGAGACAAAATTGAGAAAAGACAAGGAGACAAGCATGGAACAAGTAAGTAGTTAGTCCAAGTAGCACTAATTTGAGAAGTGACTTTGGCAGGTGAAACAGTCCTATGAATTGATCATTGGGGATGCAAACAACTAAGCAATGCAACTGGTTTCTCCATTTTTACATTTAATGAGTAGACAAACTGTGTATTGAGCTTGAAAGGGCAGATTTCTAACAGATAAAGCGCATATCTCATTAATGCTTTGAGTAACTTCTTCTTCCCAATGAAGGGATGTGATAGGCCACTTGTAAAAAAGGAGCACCAAATGGGCCTCCTTGCTTCTCCTATATATGGAAGACTTGTCATTTTAAGACATATCTTCCACTTTTGTAAGGCACAGCCCTGGAAAATTTTCACTTGAATCAATAAATGTAGTTTTTTACGTCTTCTTGGATAGATATTTATGTGTATGTCTTGAGTTTTGTTTGTTTTTAGTCATTGTCTCTTGATGCTTTCACAGGTCCAACACCAACATACCTTTTATCTACAAGGTGCCATTTTGCAGCTGACAGGAAAAGAGCTCTATTTGGGAGTTTAGAATAGAGGAAGTTACTTACAGTGTGCATTACATAGCACCTTGGTGAGTCTCTATTTTATGTGTTTTCACAAGAGCCTCCCTACCATTTCCTTATAGCCTAGTCCTTCTACCAAGACTGAAGCATATGAATGCATTTGTCTGGTTTTAAGTGTAGATGTGAGAAGGTCATTTCATTTTGGTGTATCACCTCCTTAGAGTAGTTTGTTTTCTTGCAATCTTTCTCCCTTTTCATCCCTCCCATTATATATCTATACATGTATGTATTTGTACTTGATGGAATAAACATGACTGCATCAAAGGGAGCTAGCCCTTATCTAGAGACTCTCCCCTCCAGCTTCACTAATCCCACAGGCGAGAGGGGAGTTTCCATAGTTTTGAAGAGAAGGTAGGAGCTTGGCCTCCTGCCAAGGGTGCAATATCTTGCATCAATAGTTTTGGCATGCCTAGTGAGACTCAGTTTGACAACTCAATAAGGTTTCAATATTGAGGCTGGTCCTATCACAATAATTCAAAGTTTTCCAGGATCTAGTGACTCCACTGGTAAGAGCTTCAGTTTTCAAATTAAGACCAGTTTCTTAACTTTCTATGCCTAAAGTCACCACAAGGTCTGCTTCAAAAGGGGTTCCTTTTGATTTCATTGAGTTGCCTTTGAACTCTATAAAAAGACTAAGATTTGAGAGAACATGTCCTTATCCAACAATAAATCCTCCTAGACCTATTGTAAGGGATGCAGATGAAGCAGAGCCCTAATTATAGCCCATCCTAGTGATGGCACTGCCTTTTATGGCTTTTCATGGAGAGATCCCTTGAATCTCCCACGCTATGATCTAATTCTGAGAATAGCCCTAAAAAATGTGCCTTTTTTTGATGGAGAGGGGCCCATTATAGCCATCAAGCATATTAGGAATATTGCTAACCTCTATAATATTCACAATGTAATAGAGGAAAATATCACCATCAGATTGTTAGCATTGCCTCTTAAAGGCAAGGCTCTTGACTGGTACATAACTTTGCCTATAAATTCAATACATTCTTGGAATGAATTGGGGACTTAGTTGATAGATCATTTTGGGGAAAAGAGCGATGGCCTCTCGCTTGTCTGAGTAGCTAATGACCATAAAGAGAGCTCCACACGAGTATATGTAGGACTTTAACACACAGTTTCAAAAGACATGGGATAGAATTCCCATCTTGGTAAGACCAAATCCTAGCTATTCTTTCTTGTACTATTTAAAGGAATTAAATAGTGATATTTCTATGATGATCCAATCTATGGGAGGGCCTATATTGCTTGTTGCTTATGACATAGCCACAGTAGTTGAAAACTACTTAGTTTAGGTTGGGAAAATAGCCCCTAGACTTCACATGCCACTTTTCCCAAAAATTCTACCTCTAATTCAGACCATTTCTCCCATATTGGCTCCTCTGCCTACCATAGAGAAACCAGCTATTGTTCCATCCAATGAACTTCATGAGGTTAAAAGTCTATTGTAAAGCATGTCAAATGAACTTGTAGATCTTAAAAGGCAGCAAGCTCAAAGCAACAGGCCGAACTAGGGATATCGGCATTATGGTTAAGCTCCTAGACCCCTTTTTCAAGGCTATAATCAAGGACAAAGTCAGCTCACTCAAACCAAGCCATTTCAAAACTACAACTCAGGTCCCCTTTCATCATCTAAAGTCATGGTGCCTACTCAGAACAATCTAGTACAGGAGCAACTAAGTTGTTCGACCATCGGATATGGTCAAGAATAGGCTGTTTACACAAATGAGATGATGAATTATTTCTAGAATGTAGACAACCAAATAGCCACTCAATCTCAGGTCTTCAAGCCTTCAATGCAACCCAGCACTAGTAGCAATCATGCCTAGCCTGATTCTACACTCATGAATCATCTAGAAGGGGAATTTTATTCAGTAAATTATGTGGGTGCTGTATATAATCAGGTTGACTATGTTGCAACCAACACAAAATTTAAGAGAAGAGTAGTGGTACAAGCCCAGGCTACCACCCAAGTGGCAGAAGCACCTTCTCCATTACACTCTAATCAAAAGGCCCCAAACTTCAAACAGTCATTTATACCTTCAGCTCCTCAGCCTATAGCTCAGGTTGGAATCATCCCCAAAGAAATCTTGAAGGGAGGCAGTCCCCAAGTCAATATAGTGGACTATATGAAGAAGCTACATATGAACATCTCTTTATGGGATTCATTGTCTCTTCTAGGATAGAAGGACATATTGAATAAAGAATTGCATGAGCTGGATCGTCAAGCTATCCCAGCAAGCACTGATAATGTCTTGATGACAAATGGATAGCCTTCCACTTCAAGTCAGGTAAAGAAAGAAGAGAAAATTCCCCCTTTCTATGTATCCATTGGTCATAGGGGATTTCTTGGTACACAATTGCATAATCGATAGTGGGGCTAGCACCTCAGTGATGCTCCAAATGCATAGCTGACAAGATGGGACTAAAATATGAAGAGATGAGCAAATCAGTCCTACAACTAGATGGGACACCTACAAAAATAGTTGGAATTTTGAAGGGTTTAAGATTGACATTGCATGCTTGCCCAACCTTCTCAAATCCCCATGATATAGTGGTAGTAGATGTTCCTCTTTATTTCAGCAATTTGCTTGTCCAGGGACTTCACATCAAAGATAGGTGGCTATCTAGTAGTGAATTGGTCATATCTAGTTTTTAGAACCAAGTATGGGACCAAGGTGAAAATTGAGTCTGAGCCACTCTATAAGGACCATCTAGAACCATACTCACCCAAGGTAGTGAATGTCAATTACACCATTATCGACCTATAAGAATCCCAGATAGACCAATCTCTATCCTCTACTCTTGAAGGAGTTGCAAACCTACTCTTGGATGAGTGGGGAAATGATAACTTTAACCATGATCCTTAAAATTTTATAGAGGAGATAGACCTTGGAGTTTACTACATGCACGAAGAGGGCACCTACATACCAAATATAATGAAGGCAAGCCAAGAGGACCTAGGTCTATGGCAACTATATTTTGATGGTTCCAAAAGTAGGCTAGGCACTGGTGGTGGGGCGATGTTGATCTCCCCTTTAAAGTATAGGTACTTTTTAACTTTCTATTTCTAATTCTCTTGCACAAGTAATGTTGCAGAATATGAGTCCCTTATCCATGGGCTGGAATGGGAAAGAAAAAGAGGGATTAAGGAGTTGCAAGTTTTGGGAGACAGTGAGCTGATTGTAAATCAAGTGAAAGGCCTGAATCTGACCAAGAATTCCTTGTTGAATTCTTACAAGCATAGAGTCTGGGACTTGGTAAAAGATTTTCTTGCTTTCAATATCACCTTCATTCCCAAAGAGTAAAACAAACAAGTGAACAGGCTAGCAACAATTGGCACTTAGTTTAATGTTTCCAAGGAAATAAGTTGAGAAGGTGGTTCACACCACTTGAAAGTGGTGGTTCGGCCCTCTGTCCCAGACAACATTGCAAATTGGCAAGTTTTTGAAAGTGACCAGCAAATAGCTTTATTCCTCCAAGAGGAAGCTGAGTTCACAACACAAAATTAGGTGAAATTGCAGCAGCAATATGGCAATCAAATTGTTCAGTTGAAGAACAATAAGCTCCCTAAAGGTTTGGTCATGCTTGAGAGCATCTTAAATGGAGATGACCAATTAAGAAATGACAAGGCATGCATCACAATCTAAAGAAGAGAATTATGAAAGGGTTGAGATCTTCAAGGACAAGCTACTTGTGCTTGGAAAAGTCTGCATGACTCAAGAAAGGTGAGCTTTCATTTTGCTATGTCAAGAATTCACAGATGTTTTTGCATAGGATTATAGTGATTTGAAGGGCTTTGACCCAAGGCTTGCCCAACACACCATAAAATTAGAAGAAGGTGCCAAGCTAGTCACATAGAAACAAAGACCTATCAATCCAACAATTGAGCCCCTCATGTAGAGGGAACTGGCCAAATTGATTGTGTCCAGAATTATATTTCCAATCAAGCATTCCTCATGGCTGGCCAACCTTGTTCCTGTTAGAAAGAAAAATGGGGAGATTAGGCTATGTGTCAATTTTAGAGATCTTAATAAAGTCTCTTTAAAAGACCATTATCCCCTCCCAAGTATGGAGTAGATCCTTCAAAAGGTAAAAGGTAGCGAGTGATTCTCCCTCCTGGATGGTTATTCAGGGTATAATTAGATTCTAGTGTAACGTTGTGACCAACACAAAATGGCCTTCACCACTAAATGGGGAACATTTGCCTACAAGAAGATGCCATTTGGGCTATCTAATGCTAGTTCTACCTTTTAATGAGCCATGGACATGGCTTTTGGAGGCTTGATAAAAAACAATGTGTTGGTCTACCTCGATGATGTAACGGTATTCTCTAAGGAAGTGAGCCAACACATAGAACACCTCCAGCAAATTTTTGAAAGATGCAGAGAATTTGGTATCTCTCTTAATTGAAAGAAATGTGTGTTCACTATTCATGAGGGGAAACTCCTTGGCCACATTATCTCTAAGGAAGGCTTATCCATTGACCCTGAGAGAGTTCATTCTATCCTAGAGATGTCCCTACCAAAGCACAAGAAAGGCCTACAGAGTTTCTTTGGCAAGATAAATTTTATTCAGAGATTCATTTTGAACTTCATAGAGATAGTCAAGCCCCTCACCTCTATGTTGAGGAAGGGTGAGGATTTCAAGTGGACAACATAAAGGAAAGACAACTTTGAAGCCATCAAGTAGGCCATAACCTAGGCTCCTACTTTGATCAGCCCTGACTTCAATAAAGACTTCAACCTCTACACTTTCAACAATGAAGAGGTGATCTCTGCCATGTTACCCAAGTAAATGGTGATGACCTTGATCAACCACTTGCCTTTTTTAGCCAAGGTTTAGAGGATTTTGAATTTAGATACATGTATGTAGAGAAGCATGTCCTGGTAATAGTGTAGAGCCTAAATAAATTCAAGCATATGTTGTCTAACAGAAGGATCCACCTCATGGTCCCACATCCTAGCGTCAAGGATTTCTTGACCAATCAAGACTTAAATGAGAAGAGAGCAGGGTGGATCACCAAAGTGATGGAGTATGACATAGACATCAAGATCACCAAGCTGGTGAGGGGAATAGGTCTGTGCAAATAGCTTGCTATAGATTTCAAGTGAAAAAGGGAAGACAGCTTGCCAGGGTATACTTTAAGAAACCCCTCCTTTAGAAAAGGTGTAAAAATTTGGCAAAAGGTGTAAAACACCTGACAAAAAAAATATTTTTTGTGGCAAAAAAATTAGTTTACAAAGAAAAAATAATAATATCCATTGGTGAATCATTCATAGTGTCTCAAACAATGTGTAAAATATGGGTGAATTGTGTTATTTTAAAACCACAAAAAAATTATACATTGGCAAACAAAAAATAATAATCATAGTAAAATTTTAATTTTTTGGGTGAATCATTTCATTGTATTCAAGGTTAAAAAAAGCATACATGAAGTTGATGGCATCAAAGGTTTGCAAAGGGTTTCATCAGTTTGAAGTTGGCAGTTGTAAAACCATGAGAAAGGCTTTAATAGGTCTATTGCAATGTCGCTGTCAAATTGAAAGTTAATAGTTTGTGTGCTGCAAAACTGCGAGGAGGGTAGAGATCGCATCATCACCAGTTGAAAAGATAAAGGAGTTAAGATTGCAAATTTTCAAAAAGGAGATTTCATGACATCAGTAGTTAAATGATGGTGAACTTTTATGTTGTAAAGTCGCAAAAAAGGGAGATCACACCATCAGAGGTTTTTTCTAGGAAGTTAGTCTATTGGTTGCGAGACCGTGGAATGTTAATTTAGGCAGTTTTCACATGTTCATAGTGGTTAAAGGGAAAAGAATTCTAGTAGTCATGAGACTGTGATGGCAAGGATTTTCATGTTCTGAGGTTCTGATAGAAAGATATGGTCATCTTGCGAAGCTGTAAAAAGTTAAGATGAAGCCGTCTTCACCCCTTCGCATCGGTTAAAAGGAAATGGGTTTTCACAACTATGAGACTGCAATGTGAAAAGTTTAAGTTCTAAAGCTATGATAGAAGGGGAATATCATTAGAAGAGGATATAAGGCTTATCATAGGATCATAAGGGTAAATTGAATATTTGATTTAACAGTTGTGATAGCCTGAGAAAAGAAAAAGAAGGGTTTTGCAATTTTATGAAAAGAATTCAAGGTTAAGTTAAACCGCTTGCGACGGAGTGCAGAAAGAAGGGTTTCACAACTCATAAGATTTTAAAGCTTGAAAGGATAAAAGAACATGTTTTCAAATCTATTATCTGATTCTTGACAGTTGATGAGTTGACATTCTAAGGCAAATGAAATAAAGGCGGTACTTACTACTGGTCGATATCGATGCACATGCAAGCTTTTAAAAAGTTAAAGTCATTAACGTCGTCACCAAGTTGTAGAAAACTAGTACTACTATAAGCTGAACATCCAAGGATTATTCAAGTACTAGTTATCAAAGCAAAAGGTTTACAAGGCAAATTTAATTCTCAAACATCTAGAGCTAATAGAGCCAAAAGAATTTGTAGTAAGATCAAAATGGCAAAAGCAGAATCATCAGTAAAGAAGGGCACTGGAGAGGGAAACAAGGTTTCATTGTCTGCCAAATTTGTAGAAGAATGGTTGAAGATTATCCCTAAATCTACCAATGCTGAAAGTGCTAATGTCCATGCATTTAGAGATGCTTATAGCTTCTATAGAGATGCTCAAGTATCGTACACCAATGGAACTAAATTGTTATAGTACTTTTACAAGAATAGGGTGCAGAAGTTTCCCATCTCAAATCCATGGATGAGGAACCTGGGAAAGTTGATAATGCTAGAGATATACGTGGATGTTGACCTTATCAAGGCACTGGTAAATTCATATAATCCAACCACTCGGTCCTTTCATAGAAAGGATATGAGCATTCTCTGTATGTTAAGTAAGGATGCTTTTGCTGAAGCATTTGATTTGCGGGGTCCCATGTCAATTCCTATTAACCTAAAAAAATTGGAAGCAACATTTTAGAAATAGGGAGATTTCTATATAACACATGAAATGTTGCAACATATCTTGAGGGAAAATCAAAACAAGATGAAAGTAGAATTCCTGAAAAAGGTTATTGATTTTATACCCTTGTCATATTTCTGTGCATACTTTTAGAAAATAGTTTTCAGATTAAACAAACTATTGGGAGTAGATGGATCCATGGATGCCTCCCTAGCATTGTATGTGATAGCTCTAGACATTTAGGACCCACATACTAATGTGGGGTATGCTTTTGGAACATTCATTGCTAATTGTATTCATTAGCAGATGGTGACAGCTTAGCAAGGTGATCTTGGCAATTTCAAATTTCTACATTACTCGTTGCTTATGCATCTCATCCTCTTCTACAATGTGGGCCATGTGGATTCTAGTTTCATTGAAGCTTTGGAAAATTTTGGAGAGGCATTGCCTGTTTAAAGATGGACAAGATTATGGCAGAGGTTCTACTCTTTTTCTAATTCCCTCTCTTTTTATAATGATTTTGTTGCAACTATTCATAGGATGTTAGGTTCAAAATTGGAAAGATTACCTAGGTTAATCCAGAAGATTGTTAGACCAACTTTTTGTTTTGATGATGAGGGACTAATTGATCATGATTGGGGTAGTGCCTTTTTGTTAGCAAACTATACAGTGATTAGAATTTTTGGTTGTTCCCAACCCCCTCATTTCTTGCCAAGATATGTACCGGAGAGGGTGGGTGTAGTGGAAATTTTTTGGCAATTGTTATCCATGAATAGAGAATATCTAGGGCCAACCATTAAAAAGTGGTCTTTTCTATGTAGAAATTTCAAAGTAGGGGATTTTGAAATTGGTAAAGAGGCCATTGAGGATGTTGATGCCTTCCTAAGAGAGTTAAATTTCCCCACTGCCCCCACTAGGGTTTATGACCCATATAACATTGCTAGAAGTGCTCTTAAACAAATGAGGGGTTATAATGTCATCATTGGAAGGAAAATTTGGGAAGAGGATGTCATTAGGGATCTATTGGATGAAGATGTCTATGCTGATAGGATGCAAAAGTGGAGACAAATCCTCTCAGTAGAGGAAGAAATGAAGAAAGTAGATCCTAATTTCCAGGGCTTCTATTCTAATTTACCCTCTTTTAAAAAAATTGATAAGTGTATTGAGGAGTTTGATAACATTATGGCTCAAGCTCCTCAAAATGCTAGAGATAGGGTAAACCCTTCTTCTCTAGAGGCAGATGTTGTATTGGAAATTAGTGACAAAGAAGATCAGCCTGACCCTTCAGACTGGGATAAAAGGGGAAAGAAGAAACAAAAATTGATTGAGGTTCTAGAAAAGGCTAGAGAGAAAGCCTTACAAGTGCTTCCAAAAGGAACTAGGTATTTTGATGATGCCAAAAAAAAGTTCTTAATTGATCAAGCTACTGAAGAGGAGAGGAGACCCAATAGTTTAGAACTGCAGTCCATGATGCTGGATGATAGAATTATATAGGCTCAAGAATTCATGAAGGATGATAATTTTATCAAGAGTGAAGAATTCAAAAATTTTCTGTATAAACTCAAATAGAATGAACTTTCTTTGCATGTAAAACCTAGAGACACAGATGAAAAAGTGACTGACATTACTAAATCACGATTCACTTCATTGACTCAGTCTCAAATGTGATGCTTCTATATCCCATATGGACTCCAGATCCTGAAACTGAAGTCTAACTAGTACTAATAGATTCCTCTTCATTTTGAATCGGGTATTCAAAATTCGTAAAATCTTCGTCTTCATTTTGACTTTGAGACCTAAATTCATTTATGTTGGAGTCAGCAGTAGAAGTAGAACCACCATATTTTAAAGTGTTACAAAGACCTTTTCTTTCACGTGTGGAATTCCAAATGGCCAATGACCTATCATAAGGAAAATCTCTAACATTGTATTGAGTTACAAACAACCTCAAACAAGTTTCCAAATTTTTGTCTAGTTTGTTTCTGACATTTGATTTCAAAAACTCCAATGCACTAAAAACTCTCTCATCTTCCACCGACCCTAATATCATTGTTTGACATAAATCAACAAGTTTGAAATATTCTAATATTGAAGTACGTAATACTTCACTCTGACTTATCCTTTTCCAGAGCCTTGTTATTGCACTAGGATCAAATGGATTCTCAAAGTTTTCCATCTGATTTTTCATACACAATGTAAAAAGTTTACATTGATTTTCAAGATTATTTGAATCTAAGATTCCTTGTATTAGTTGTCCATTGCAATCTGTATGCTTTGAAAACTGTGTTATCAATTCGTCAAGTTTATTATGAAATAACTTTGCATCAGTTGGATTATGTCCAAAGTGTTTCCAAAATTGAGGAAAGACACAACTCATGGCTTCAAGAATTTCTTCTCGAGGGAATCTTTCATGAATCTCACTTGAAAGTTGGTAGGAAATAGACTTCACATTCACTAATAGATTTAACAATCTTGTCAAAATCATCCTTTCTAACTGGTAGTACTCTACCTCTCTTGGTTGTTTTAGATTGGTGCATTGGTATTTCAAATCCTTTCACAAACACACAACTCATTTTTCCCATTGAATTGTAAAAAATTCTCAGCATGATTCAAATCTATAATTATCTCCCACCTTGAAAAAATTGGGCTATGACCTAAGAGATTTGAATACAAAGAATCCAGAGCCATGCATGTCATTTTATGTAAATTAGAATACTCATGAATATACATAGTTCTGTCTTGGGCTTTCTTAACAAGTTTGTTCATTAAATCCAGCATGGGGAGAAGACTAGCTAAAGTTAATAGGTTCTCTATATCACTTAGCTTATTTAACAAATCAGGAGCTCTGTCCATTGTAAGGCGTTGCTCATATAGAACTCCAATCAAGGATTGATATTCTGCTAGAACTCATTCTACTGGTCCATGCAAAGATATCCATCTGGTCTCAACATCCTTGAGAATCTTATTTCCTATTGTTACTCCCTCAAAAAAATCTTAAATTCTGCAAAGCATTTAGGACTTTTACAAAAGTACAAGTGGAGCTCATAGATTAGATCTTCAACTTTTGACACTGTAGGAAAAGTACTTACAATCTTATATGCTAAATTCATTTGGTGGGCCATGCAGTGTATGCAAAGCATGTAAGGTGCAATACTAGTTTGTAATCTTGCACAAAGACTAGTCCTTTGCCCTTGCATTACTGCAGCTCCATCAGCTCCGACACACACTAACTTCTTTGCAATTATCAAGTCATCCATAATAGTAATTTCATTCAAAGCTTTATTAACTTCTAAATATAAATTTTATGTAGTTGAATTGGCCCTCATTTTACGAACACAAAGTAGATTAGCTTGACGGACATGATCTTTTACAGTATATACATGCATACAGACCCAAGTAGTGTTATCTATCGCAGTGACTTCATCTAAGGATAATGAAATGAACTTGGATTCTTTTACTCTCTCGGTGCTAATTTATGGTACATGTCTCAGTACTTCATAAAATTATTAGCTATAGGGGAATGGGCTAGCTGAGTCCACCAACAAAAATTTGATTAGAATCATAAAGAGGACCATGGAAGAAAATTAGAGAACTTGGCATGCCAAGCTGAAGAAAGCCCTATGGGCCAATTGAATCACTCCAAAGAGAGCAATAGTAAATTATCCATATACACTCATATATGGAAGGGAAGCTAGGATCCTCATCTCACTTGAATTGCTAGCATTGGATTTCACCTGCCAGCTATAGTTAGAGGAAGGAACCAGCATGGAGGTCAAGCTGTGCGAGCTGATGGAGCTCCAAGAGACATGGGACTGCGCTATGTCTTCTATGTCCAGTTGCCAACAGTAAGTGAAAAGACACTTCAACAAGAAATCTTTGTCAAAGGATTTCTCTAAAGGAGACATTGTCTTGAAATGGGACGAAGACCGAGCTAAGCCTAGAAAGCATGCAAAATTTGACACCTTATGGAGTGGTCCATACATAATTAGTGAGTGCAAGTAGCATAATGCATTCCAACTCTCTAGATTAGATGGTGAATAATTGTGTATCCCAGTTAATGGGATACATCTAAAGTATTTCCACTGAGTCCCTTTTTATTTGTATCTATTTTCCCTTATTTTCTTTCTCACTTTCCCTAAGTGCTTTCTGCACATGTAGTATTTTCTTAGTCTTGTGTGTTTTCTTTTCCTCTTGGAGGTAATTTTGCATGTTTGCTTATAAGATTCATCAGAGCTATTACTAGTTTTCCAAGTTACCATCTGACTCCGTGCCCAATGGACTACAAGGTAACTAGTCTCTAAGCATAGTAGGCATGCTTCCCCTAGGAGTCACCAAATTGTTGACCAATTTTGCCCACAGGTAAAATTTTTGGTCCCCTTCTTCCCTTGCTATTCAATGATAGTCATTTTCAGGTTTCACAAGTTCAATGAGAATTTCATGGCTTGGTTCAAGTGGTTTTGAGACCTTTGGTTCAAAAGTCCATCTTCAAGTTCAACATCTCGATTCATTAATGGTTGAACCATTGAACCATTGAACCATTCTTGGTTCAACAGATTGGTTCAATAGATTGGTTCAATAGAGAAGTTTAATGGATTGGTTTAATGGGCTTGGTTTGAAGGGAGAAGTTCATCAGTCCGGTTTAATCAGTCACCTTGGTTCAATAGTTCATCAGTGCGTAATGGCTGAACCATTCAACCGTTGAACCATTTTTGGTTTAATGGATTGGTTCAACAGGCTTGGTTTAATGGGTTTGGTTCAACAGGCTTGGTTCAAAGGGATGGTTTGATGTTTGGTTTAACTAGATGGTTCAATCGGCACAAAGTTCATCGGCTTCATTTCATTTGTCATTGGCACACAATGGTTGAACCCATTGAATCATTGAACCATTTTTGGTTCAATGGCTCGGTTCAAGGGTATGTCTATGGATGAAGGGGAGTCTTCAAGTTCAACATGTCCTTGTGAAGGGATAATGCTTCAATGGAAAACATTGGGTAAGTCCCAAATTTGTTTAAATTCAAATTGACTAAGTCTTGAATTCCTTTGGACTTTTTGTCCGAAGGAATTCCTTCGAACAAAAAGTCTAAAGGAATTTGGGTGCACTTCTAAGCAAAGGCCAGACCTGAGAGAATTTCCATAGACTTTTTGCTTGTGGGAAAATGTATATAGAAAAAAGTCCACAAAAAATATACAAAGCGAAGGACAGTCTGAAAGACTCAGGAAAGCATCCGAAGGCACAAAACTACCTGCCAAGGGACCCCGAAGGGTAGGTGCCCTTGCGGGGGACTCATGGCTAGAAGTGAAGGACACTTTCAATGGCCGGAGGGTCACCTTCCCTTTGGGAAGGTGCTTAGAAGAAGAAAAAAAGGGAAAATAGCACCCGTAGAAAAGGATCCAAGGAAAACAAAGCCATAAAAGGGCTAGTGAAGGACTTGAGGATGTCCCAGAGGATGTCAAAATTTAAAAAACTATTTAGCCATTGGTTTTCAAACCAATGATGACCGTCTGAATGTCAAAGTTAGCAAAACAAAATGGCCATTTGTTTTAAAACTAAGAGAGAGCTAGAATGCAGTGACCTACTAAGAATTCACCCCTGAGGGCCAAAGGAGCCAGAGGAGACAAAATTGAGAAAAGACAAGGAGACAAGCATAGAACAAACAAGTAATTAGTCCAAGTGGTGCTAATTTGAGAAGTGACTCTGGCAGGTGAAATAGTCCTACAAATTGACCATTGGGGATGAAAATAGCTAAGTAATGCAACCGATTTCTCCATTTTTGCATTTAATGAGTAGACAAACCGTGTATTAACCTTGAAAGGGTAGATTTTGAATAGTCAAAGTGCACGGCTCATTAATGTTTTGAGCGACTTGTTCTTCCCAATGAAGGGATGTGATAGGCCACTTGTAAAAAAGGAGCGCCAAAGGGGCCTCCTTACTTTTCCTATATATGGAAGACTTGTCATTTTAAGAAATATCTTCCACTTTTGTAAGGCACAGCCTTGGCAAAATTTCACCTGAATCAATAAACGTAGTTTTTTACCTCTTCTTGGATAAATATTTCTGTGTATGTCTTGAGTGTTTTTTGTGTTCAGTCATTATCTCTTGATGCTTTCATAGGTCCAACACCAACATACCTATTGTCTACAAGGTGCCATTTTGTAGCTGATAGGAGAATATCTCTATTTTGGAGTGTAGAATAGAGGAAGTTACTTATAGTGTGCATTCCATAGCACCTTGGTGAGTCTCTATTTTATGTGTTTTCATAAGAGCCTCCCTACCATTTCCTTGCAGCCTAGTCCTTCTACCAAGACTGAAGTGTATGAATGCATTTGTTTGGTTTTAAGTGTGGATGTGAGAAGGTCATTTCATTTTGGTGTATCACCTCCTTAGAGTAGTTTGTTTTCCTAAAATCTTTCTCCCTTTTCATCCCCCCCATTAGATATCTATACATGTATGTATTTACACTTGCTAGAATAAACATGATGCATCAAAGGGAGATAGCCCTTATCTAGAGACTCTCCCCTCCAGCTTCACCAGTCCCATAGGTGAGAGGGGGGTTTCCATAGTTACGAAGAGAAGGCAGGAGCTCGGCCTCCTGCCAAGGGTGCAATCTCTTGCGTCAACAATCAGGATATGGTAATATTTTAACACTAATACAAATTTTTTATAACCAATGAAATATTTTTCATTAATAATGGGCAAATTGGTCCAATCTTTGTTGTTTAAACCCTAGAAAATGATTGTCTTCATTGTGAATAAATAGTCAAGTGAAGGTTGTTCAATTTAATCAAAAATACTCATAATTTTGAAACCTTAAGATTGGAATCCTTATAATTAAATATATATGTTATTCATAAATTTGACCATGAAATCACACAATAATAGAAAAAAAAGATGAGTACACTAAAGCAAAATGGTCCCCATATGAAAATTTTGAGTATGGGACATGTTGGACCCAGCCGTATAATTCAAGAGTTCATCTTACTACTTAGTTGTGGTTTCATTATCATTATTTTATTTTTTAACCTTTATTATAATATTCAATATAATATTTAATTACTTAGGTTACTTACTAATGTTTTCTCTAAATTTTGAAAGTGAAACTACTTTTTCAATATATACACCATCAACCTCATTGGGACGTATTTTATCATGATATTTAACATAATGTTCAATATCATATTCATATTAATTTTCAATATTATTAATAATATAATTGAAAACACTTCATCTACATTAATGTGTTGCTCATAAATGTGTCTATTAATACAATAAATAATTTATATTTCATTAATATGATCCATTTTAGATGGCACAAACATGTGGTTATATTAAAGAAACCTGATTATGATCAATTAAAACACCCCTTATCCTATAAATTTGTCTTATAAGTATATTAGGCCTAAAATTATTAAATTATACATGATGAATGCATGCAATTACTAACAAGGCCTAGGGATAATGGAAAAAAATAGATTTTTAGATAGGGGAACAGAAAAATATGATCTATAAGTCAATCCCTAATAGATGATAAATTTATAACCCTAATGTATAAAATACCTATGTTTTACTCTTTCTAAAGTTAATTATCAAGTTCATCTAAATTTTATACTTATTTTATATTAATTTTATCTAAACAAAGTAAAACTAGGGCTAATTCAAATGGTGTAAAGTATAGTAACAATACCCTATTCTAAATTGAGAAATAAAAATATTGATATTGCACATACTATATTGGGAATTAAAAAAATAAGAGGGGAGACATATATAATTATACTATTTCCACATTTTTTCTCATGATAGTCATTATTGATCCTAAATATATTCTATAAATGCTTCATCACTACTCAAATCAATAATTTGTAAGTCTAACCCTAGTTCGACATTATTAATACCATTAAGACCCTTATAATTACATATATTATATTATCTTTAATAATAGTTTCCCTATATTATATTTAATTATATGACACATTATATTTTTATGCATGTAATTATAAATGCTACCTATGTATGTGTTTGCCTTTAGTCATGTGCATTAATCTATATTTTCCTTTTCCTTCCAGTCAAAATCTAATCTAAATTTCAACCACAAGATGACCCTTGATAAATGGGTAAGTATGATATGTAATATATCCTCACCCACTCCTCCTCTAGTTAATAAGGATTTATTACCTTCCAATACTCCAAATAGGTCTCAAACTAGATGTAGTTCTCTCACTTAAGGGTGTGTGTGTGTGTGTGTGTGTGTGTGTGTGTGTGTGTGTGTGTGTGTGTGTGTGTGTGTGTGTGTGTGTGTGTGTGTGTGTGTGTGTGTGTGTGTGTGTGTGTGTGTGTGTGTGTGTGTGTGTGTTTGTGTGTGTGCGCACGCGCGTGCGTGCATGCGTGCATGTGCAAAATCATGATCAATGTATAATTCAATGTGATATTGTTATTTTTACATTTAGCACCATGAAATTTTGGCCTATGTGTTTATTCAAAAATATATCTAAGGATGCTTCTTTGATATTTTTTCATATTTATATGCCTTTTTTATAATGTCTCACGAGAATGCTAGTATAATTCTCAAGTAGTGATCAAGTTAATAAGTGAGTCTAACCTTAGGATTTATTTTGTATTTATATATGACTCTTTGATATTTATATCTATGACCAACCCATGAAACATGTCTAGGTGAACCTAATGAATACTTTCCTATTTAAAAAATAGTCATTAATCATTCTTGAATGTTACTAGTAGAAGGAAAAAATGTACAGTAACTACAACTATCCAAATATTTTTGTTTCTCTCTCTAGAGATAGAAATAGTGATTTAGAATATAATGAAAGTTTATTTAGGATTCTAAATGTTTTTTTCACATAATGATATGATCTTGAGTAGTTGTATTTATTGGATAAGTTTTTACAATACAAAATGTGAGTATATAGATATAGGAAAGTGCACACAATAGTCACATGTGTATGGAATATCCAAGTATGTTAAAGTGTGCCAAAGACAATGCTTCCAAATAATATATTAAATTAATTAAGAAAACATAAACTATAAGCATGCATCAAATATTAATTAAATACTAAGGTATAATGAGTACAATCATACATATGAATTAGAGATTGATTTATCTCCATTAATCATCAATCAAAATATATAGAATAGTGCATTTTATTTGGGAATGTTCAAACTTTAATAATAGATCAATCCTTATAATTATTTAAATATATATTTAGAATATTTAAAAAACATATAATATGTTAAAATATATAAAATGGCCAACATTCCAATATGTCCTAAATGAGTGTCTTAGAGCCATATTTATAGTTCTTTCCCACCAACATACTTGTGAAAGTCTAATCTAGGTAGACTTATTATGGATACTAAAATGGATAATCTCAGTATAATCTTTTTTTATTATTTTACATCTCATCATGTATGTGTTTCCTTATTCTTATCTTTATAATTTTACTCTTTCACATTTTTTATTCTTATTGTCTGTAATCCTTGCACATATCTCCTTTTGTGCATTCTTATAGCCTTTCCTCTATCTTGTGCATACCCAAAAAATACCTATTCCTATGAAAATCATCATATTTATCAAAAATATGTCATGTGTGTGTGTGTGTGTGTGTGTTTGATTTCATTAATATAGTTAGTATCTACATGTCTCTCACTCAAATTGTAAATGCCATGACCATGAAAATATGAAAAATACCTAGGGTTTCTAATATTTCTCAGAGATAATAAATTAAGATAAGAATACATTTTCCATGGTTACCTAAAGTATAAAAAGGATTAAATTTTGAAGGATCACTCTTTTGGATCTTATCCCAAAACCTAAAAGGGTGTTTTACCTTGACTTCACTAGGGGTTATTTCCCTTAGAGCCCTACGCCTAGATAAAACTATGAAAATATATATTTTTCCAAGGTTTCACTAGGAAAACTAAAATGGTTTTTACACCTTCGCCTAATGGATATGTGAAATTATGAATTTGATTCTTAGAAATAAAGGATTCCCTCTTACCCATCATAAATATTGTAATATTTCACTTGATAATTAATTATATTATTTTCCTATCATCTAATGTCCTATATTTTATTTTAATTTATCCCTTTTAGGTAAATTTTAATTCTATAAAAATGTATAATATTTTAATTATTGGTAACCATTTAAATGTAAATTCCAAACTTATTAAAATGTAATTAAAAATTATCTATGTAGTAACTGGTGTATAATTTAAATTGCCTCTCATCTTTGATACTAAAAATTCTAATATGTAATTATTCAATGTTATTTTCTATTACACATCAATAAAATATGTCCACGCCTCATTACTTTCGTGTATCTTAGTCACTCACTCATCCCTAAAAATATACCACCTTAATAATTTCCTACCTTGATCTTGTTCATATTTAGATAACCATGGATAAACATTCTCTTGATATTGTCACCAAAATATATCATACAAGTCACTATAAATTTATTAGCCTAGCCACTCTTCCAAATTATTATCACCAGGACTTACTACTTGTTTAGAAAAATTTAAAGATTTGGAATCTAAATGTGATTTTACATGATCCATTATGATATGATATACCATACACATCCTAAATTCCCATAATTTATCATATAGGATTGTGGTAATGCAATCAAAATGTTGTGAAATAATAAGATGTAACTAGACTCATGTAAATCCAAACTATCCTAGTACTTTCATAATCTCAAGAATGTTGGCATACTAATTAACCCTATGATTAGGCACTCACCCAAAACATACAAGAGACATTGATAACCACACCATTAATAATATTTTAGTAATTAATGAAAACATACAATAGAGTTGTACACCATCTATTTTTTAACTACTAAGGTCTAATCAATTTAATCACATACATAAATTGGAGAATTTTTTATCTTCATTAATAAAAAAACATATAAACATAATGCATTTGGTTTGCACATACTTAGACTTATGCATGATAAATAAATTTTAAAAATTCTTACAATATATATTCAAAATCTTTAAAAACATACAATATACTAAAATCTACAAAACACCCAAAATTCCAAGAGGTCCTAAATAAGTGGCCAATTATTCTATTTATAGTTTTTACCATTGACCTACTCATGATGATTGGATATTTAGGTAGACTTATTATAGATATTACCATATATATTTACATTATATTACATTTTTATTTTATTCCAAATCATAAGGCATGAGCATCATCCATCTTATCTTAACATTTATACTATTGTGCTAATATTTTAATGTTGTCTAGAATCCTTGCACATATATCCTTATTTGTAAAAAAACCATATGAGAATGAATTCTAACCCATCTAGAATTAGGACTCATTTTTCAATATTTTTATAAGGAATTATTCCCCTAAAACATATTAATTATTAGTACATGAAGTTATAATAATTGTGATAGTGTAAGCATAAGTCAATGAAATACACCAATGGGTTCCATGACTTCATTTTGTTATTGCATGAAAACCTCATGATAAATTACATCAATTTACTCTCAATTTATATTTTTGTGAAGATGGAATTATTAAGTTCTAATTCTATGGAGAAATCATACTACAATGCTTCCAAGATTGAGGTAATGGTAAAGATGAAGTAATAATTCCCCTTTTCATCTAGTGTTGTATGTAATATATAGCCCATTCACAACACATAATATCATCCCCATTAATAAAATTATAATTCCTAGTACAAGACAAAGTATCTTAATAAGGCCACACAACACTATAAATATTATTTTCAATATAGCTCAGATAAATTTAAGAAGAAATTAGGAAACAATTGGTGACACTATAATTGCTCATGTACCCATGACAATTATAAATTCCATAACCATAAATTATTTCTTATGCATATACATTAGGTTATACATTAATGGATGAAATTACTATAAATAGTTCTTGTGTTAGTATTAGCATCATTTCTCCAGATAATTTAGAGGAACATGAGCATCTCTTTCATAATATTTTTGTTAAAGGAAAATTATTCATTTCATCATTGATAAAGGGATTCAAAATAACATATTTTTTTAAGATGCAACTCAACATATCACTGTTATTACTGTGGAACATATATAACCATACTCACTTGGGTAGATTTTGTCAAGAAAATGGTGGATAATTTCACTATGACATCACACCTATTGATGTTTATGACCTAATATTTGGATTTATATAATTGTATTACCATGAGATACATATTAGGTAAAGTCATGTAAATAGATTATTCATGTCAAAGACTAGTTATTCAACTTTTATGAGTCATCTTTAATGAAAAAATACACATTGTTTTCTACTAAATAATTCCACAAACTCATGTACCACATACAAAACTTAATGGTACTCATGTTTTATCCCAATTCACCCCTATAAGATAGTAATAAATCATTAATAGTGTACATCATATAGACAACATCGAGTTAAGAACAATTCAAAAAGTTAATAAAGTGGTATGGTGAATTATTCATAGATATGAAACTCTTCCCAACACACTCTATTTTAAAATACATAGAATCAACTTGGTTACTATATCCCCTTTTAAAAATTACCATTTTTACTTTAGATAATTTTGGGATAATGATTAAATATTACATCAAATTGAAGATCTCATTGATCATGGTAAGTTTAATTCTAGTTTTACACCATATATGGGATCCTAATAGTCCTCACTACCAAGAAGGATGGGACTTGGTTCCTTTACATATAATATAGCACACTAAAAAAAAAAAAAGGTGAAGAATTTTCACCCACTATAATTAATTTATGACCTCTTGGACCATCTTCAAGGTGTTCAATACTTAACCAAGAGTGATGTAAAGTCAAGTCATTGTCATGTTATAATTCATCTTGAAGACTTCTAGAAGACAAATTTCAAGACACATGAATGATTAAATGAATGGATTGTCATGAATTTCATATTTCCCAATGTGATATAAACTTTCATTCTGATCATGGATGACATACTTCAAAATATTCTTAACTGATTCATTATCATATTCATATATTACATCCTCATCTATATAAATACTTTTCAGGAGAATTTGGAACATGTTTTTCATGTTCTAACACAATGTGAAAGATAAAGTTTTAATAAACCTTATCCAAGTGATAATTTACTTATAAAATCATAAAATATTTGAAATTCATCATCAATAATAATAATATACAAGTAGATACAAAAAAGGTCAAGGTGAACCAATATTGGCCTAATCCATGTAATCTCACATAATTAAGAATTTTTATTAGACTTTACAACTTATACCATAGATTCATTCATAGGTACTCTATAGTTTCATGGCATCTCAATTAAATCATATAAATAAAATAAACCTTAAACTAGACACATACATAAAATCATACTTTTGAAGCTCTCAAATAATGCCTTTTTTCAATTATTATTCTTATAAGGCTTGACATTGTTCATTCATTTTAACTTCACACTAGTACATCTCACTATACACATACTCTAGTACTCATGTAACATAAAAATATAGTCTCATAAAAAATATATACATCAAATGACATAATTTATTGATAATCCACCATTGAGAAATAATTACATGTTTTAGATTATGGTAAAAGCGGGTTTTGAAGGGACCCCGAAACCCTTTAACAGAATCAAAAAAGATAAAGCATTAACAACCACCAGGAAAAGTAGTCCTGAAACCTACTGAAGAGCAGCATCAAAATCTGATTTTACAGGGACAACATCAATATCCAGTTTATGAATACTATTCAGCCCCCTAATATTCCAAGTAATGATTTTCAAATCTATTTTTTAGGGGTAAAATCTAGAATAGTTGCCTGCCTACCATCAGCAATATTTTGCATACTTTCTAACTCTCTAGTTTTCTTAGTGGATCTTCTTCCAGGTTTTTCTGGGGAACCAACATCCAGTTTCACCTTAGAATGTTGTTCAGCTCTTTTTCCAGATTTATTCAGAATAGAAGCAAGAGGTTTTGCCTTAGTTTACTGATCTATTTTGATGCTTCTAGTTTCTACCACTTTAGTATTGATCTTTTTTTTTAGCCCTTTTTCTTTGGTTTAGTTTATAATTTGAGTTTTCTCCATTATCTTTCACAACTTCTAGGGGAGGAGGCTCATCCAAAGGAAAGTCATTATCAGCCTAAGATAACACCTAGATCTCCCTGGACTGAGAAAAAAGATCTCCATCCTCTAATTTATTTCTAGCTTCAGCTAAGAATTCACCTTCTTCTAGCACAATTATGTCATCTAAATCTCTCCATCGATCTTCTATCCTTTGATAGATCACAATTTGTTTTGATAGATCTGTCAGATCATCTATTCTTTGTTCAAGTATTATGGTATCTGATTGTAAACCATGTCCTTCTTTCTCAGAGTTTACTTTCTCAAAAGAAGGCTCTTTATTCACCTCAGCATGTGGAGCATTAGAATCTTCAAAAGAAGGCTCTTTATCCACCTCAGCATGTGGAGCTTTAGAATCTTCATTATTCTTTTGTTCTTGACTATGATCTTCTTTGGGTTTCCATACTTTTTTTTGCTATACCTTGGTCTTTTTCCCATCTGAAACACTACTAGGATGATTTTTACTTTTGGAGGGACAATTTTTAACTAGATGCCCCTATTTCTTACAAGCATAGCAAGAGTTGGGCAAATCTTCAAAAAAAAATTCTTGAGTTTTTTTACCTAGCTTGGATATTAGTTCCACCTTTTCTGGGAGATGATTCAGGTCTGCCACTTTAACATAAAGTCTAGCACTTTGAAGTTTGGTTCTAGAAGCCGTAGCATTATCCAATGCCACAAGTTCACCAAAAGAACTAGCAATACCTTTAAAAATGTCCTCATGCCAAAATTCTAAAGGGAGACCAGGAAGTCTAGCCCAAATGGGAGTGGTTAAGAAAAAAGAATCTGAGAGATCCATGTTAGGCTCCCATTTTTTAATAGTGAGAGAGAATTTACCAAAATACCACAGTCCTCCACAAAGAACCATATTCATGTCTTCCTTACAGTTGAAGATAAACAAGAAAAAACCATTCGACATTGGTGCAATATCTACCTCTCCTTGAATAACCCATTTCCTTTTAGCCATTTTTCTAAGAGATTATAGATCTGGTCTTGCTCCTAAAAATTTGCCCACTAGGGTGAAATCCATGGAGGAGACAAATAAACAACTAAATGATCTAGAATAAAAACTTGAAACTCACCTTTCTCCTAGCAAGACTTAGCAGTCACCGATAGAAAAAGAGATTTTCCAGTAGGTTTCTTGCCAAATAGAGATGACCAAGTCCTTCATTCTAAGAACCCCACCTTCAGCCCTTCTAAGGACTTTTCCTTGTTAGAATCAACATTATCTTTCTCCTTTTTAAGATCCTACCCCAACACATGGACAACATAAGGGGAATCCAATGGGGGAACACGGACCCCACAAAAAGGATCAGATACGCATGATGAATTTCTATTATCCACATCGGCCAAAGATTCTGACCCAAAATTCTTCTCAACACCCCCTAAAGTTCCTCTAGGGTCTGTACCTCCTGCCAGATTCTCCCTGACCAGTTTCCCACCTACATGTGAATCAACTAATTCAAATTCTGAAAGGTCACCCATCCGGTTTAGAAATAATTACATGTTATTGTGCAAATAGTCAATAAATTTTGATGCTAAATTTAAGGTAAGGATGTGTTCATTCATTCCAATCACAAACCACCTTAGTTCATATAAATTTAAATCAAGATAAATAAATAAAACCACATGAAGTGGATGAATTACATACATTATTTCCATCTCTTGATAAATCATAAAAATTATACGGTAAGAAGGAAGTATATTTTCCTATCCACCCACTATTTTTTTCACTCATCATACTCTTGGACATTTTTTACCACAATTTATAAAACTAGGTATCCCTCTACTCATATGGTAAGGGTTTAATATATTACT